>JBBPDJ010000020.1:10050796-10078868 GCA_037974625.1 Cucumis cinereus
CCCCCCCCCCCCCCCCCCCCCCCCCCCCCCCCCCCCCCCCCCCCCCCCCCCCCCCCCCCCCCCCCCCCCCCCCCCCAGCCGCTATACTTCTCAATTATGAGAAGCCAACAATGGAATCTAAAAAAGAATTCATAAAGATTATGTTAAAGTTAATGTAGTTTTTATTATTATTATTATTATTAATATTGTGAATGAGTTGTGTCCTCTTGTGCCATTCACATGAAAGCATTCTTTTTTAAAACTTATTTTCAAAGAAAACTATTTTAAGATTTGTTCGATTAGAAGTAACAATTTTAGTATTTTAATAACAATGTGTGAGAGCTATCATGAATCTGATAAAAAAGTAATTTATTTCGACTTAAAATGGAGATGGAAAAATAATTATAAAGAATTTTTAGATTGAAATTTACTCGTTTAAACTTAATGCATGAATAAAAAATACATTGGTTTTTTAACTATTAAAAATGGTATAAAACACAAGGAAAAAAAAAGTTTGAAACCTATTATGTCCTTTCAACTCTATTAAATACTTTCAAATATTATATTCTAATTTCAAATAGTTTTCTTTTGTCTCTAAATATTGTATATTAATTTTTTTTTGTCACAATCATTAATTTTAAATTAATTATTCAATAAATCACTTAAATTTCTTTCTTAATACTATAATCCAAACAAAATGGTAAAAGATTCAAATCTTCAATCCATAATGAAAACTATTAATTAATTAAAATTTAGAAAAAGAAAACTAATCGTAAATTCTAGAACATTTGATCTCCACCTCACATTTGTGAATAAAGAAAAACTATGAATATATAGACCAATTAAAAAGCTATATGTGTTTAATCAAAACATTTAACCTTGGAAGAAAGTCATAATTTAGGCATTGAACTACTCAATCTTAACCATTTTTTAAGGTTAAACCGTGAAATGACTATTATAATCTCTAATTTTCTAGACACGGTTATAACATGAGACTAACTAAACGGCTAATGTCACACCCAAAGGCCTAGAATTTGAAATTTGAATTCAACGTTTGAGGTCGATATTCATTTACAACATGACAACATCACCTTTATTTTCTAAAACTACTGAAAGTGATTAAACAATCCTCAAAAGCCAACATGGTTCATTTTTTTTTTACTGATATAGATGGTAGGTATCAAGTCTTTTAGAATTATTCAAGATTATAATAAACCCATTTTACTACAGTAAATGTTATTTTTGTACTATTCAGTTAGCTACAATTAACATTATTTCATTATTGCTCATTTGCTACAATATTTATTATTTACTATAGTTTTTACATTCATCATTATTTTTATGTTTTTGCTACAATGATTATTATTTTCTTATAAAACAAAAATAGTTTACACCTCAAGCACATATTATTATAATCTAAACTAAAAATAAAATGATTTACACCTTAAACACAAACAATTATAATTCAATTACGATAATTTATGACTATATTAACTTAACTCCTTATCCGAAAGGTTCCTAAATCTTTCTTAACCCACACATATATTGATTAAGGAGGTTGGTCAAGAAGATGGGGAGGAGGATAAGTTAAAATAATGAGGGAAAGAGGGAAGGGAATTAAAATTGAAATGGAAGGAATAAAGTTTGAAGGAGTAGGAAATGGGGCACACGTGTGAGGGTAGGGAATTGGAGAAGAGGGAGGAGCACGTGTGGAGTGGAAGAGGGAACTGGAAGCTCTGTTGAACCAAAAAAAAAAAGAAAAGAAAAGAAACTGCAGGGTTGACCGGAGACAACCGAGTCACGCTCAAGCGTGGCCTCTGCCGCCTCACGCTCTCTCTCTAACTAAATCCTCACGCCTCCTCCTCCTCCTTCTCATCACTTTCCTCTCTACTTTTATTTCTCTTTCCCCCCTTATTTCTTCTTCCTTCTTTATTCAAAAAGAATATATATATATATATATATATATATATATATATTAGTTAAAAATAGTATTTTGATTGTTGGTTTCATTTTAGTTTCTCAACTTTTAACCAATCTGAGTTATTTACATATTTGTATTTTTTTCTGTGAAAATTATTAGTAATATTTAACCAAATCCCATAGGAGTCACTAAATTTAAGATTTATGAAATCAATAGAATAAAATTGGATAATTGAAATTATAAGAACTTAAAACTGAACCTACTCTGAAATCTAGGATCAAAATAATATTTTAATTATGCTTCTTTTATTTTAATTATGTTCACCCAAATTATTTCTAAGTTTATAAGATAGAGAATCGAAGTTTGAGGTAAGTTTTCCATATTTGTTAAAAAACAAAAAATTAAATTAGTCACTGTGTGGTTACTCTTGATGTTTTTATCTATCATTCAATATCAACATCTTCATTTTTTTTTTCCTTTACATATATTTGATGGTTTAGAAGTGCAAACAAAGTTCCATATTAGTTAGAAAAGAGACATAAAGTGCAAACATTTATGATATATAAGCGATCAAGATAATTAATTTCATGAATATAGTTGTGTGTGAGTCATAAAGAATCTATGTTTGTGAGCAGTAGCACACTCTTTCAAAGATATGTGCAGTTTGTTGCTCTTAATCACATATTGTTTTCTTTTATCCCTATTTGATTCTACATATTGATAGTCAAAGTCTCATTTTTACCGACGGATGTTTATTTGTAATAAGACAAAAGGCATCTAGTCGCATTATATCTTAATTTTCATTGTATTACTTTTAATTTCTTCCCTTCTTACATCATGTATATATACCATCTTTACAAATACACAACCCCAAAAATCAAACACATACTACATAAACCAAAGTTATATGCTCCTACAACTTATTATAGAAGAAAATTTGAAGATGCATGTAGTATTGGTGTGGGTTTAATCAACTATTCCTTAACTATAAAATAAGCAAACCCAATAGAAATGACTAAAATAGGTAAAGAGTCAAAATGACAGCTATACTTCTTTTTTGCATATTTTAGCTTGTACTTAAGTTAGAGAGTAAGGATTTGAACATTAAATATAAATAAACAATTAAGTAGATATCTTGACTGAGAAACTATACTCATGTTGTCATCACTTTTTCATAAATTTTAATGGTATTCATGTTTCATGTTGGATGCTTTATTTTGGTAAAAAAGTAAGTTGTGTTTGATAAGGAAGATGGTTGATTGTGTGGGAAGTGGGACCAAACATGTTGTAGTAACAACTAAGCATTGAATATTATTATCCACATCAGAAATAAATGAAAAAGAAAAAAAAATGAAAATGATGATAAATGATAGATAATAATGATAATAATAAGGTTGTGGTTATTTTGGACACATTAAAAGATGAAGAAAGGTGGTGTTGAGACAACGGTAGACCCCACACATTTCTCTATTCAATCTGTTCACTCTTTGACCTTTGACTGTCCTACTTTCACTTCTAATAATAACAAGACAATTCCCTTCACCTAATGAAATCATGTTTTGCCCTACCCTCTAAATTTCCAATTACTCCCTCTATTTTTCTTTATTTTCTTCTTTGTCCCTATATAATCTACCGTTCTCAATAATCTATTTCAATATAATTCCATGATGGCCATCTACCAAGCTAGAATTTAATTTCTTTAAAGTTTTCTAGATATCAAAATGTTGTACAGTCAGACGAGTTGTCTCGTAAAATTAATCAAAATGAATGTAAGTTGATCTGAACACTCACAGATATAAAAAAAAAAGTCAATATAAGAGAAACTATTCCTTTTAATTTAAAGAAACATTCATTTCAATTCTAGTTACTAAAATTTTCATTGTAAAAATAAGAAGATTGATAATAATGTTTGACTCATAAAGAGACTTGAATTGCTCATGTTAGTGATATAAATGACTAAGGCATCTTTTAACATCTTTAAAAAGATTGTAAGTTTGAATTCCTTACTTCGTGTGATGTAATATTCGAAAAGAAGATCATCCATTTATTAGAAAATTCATTGGTCAAAGATAACCTTTTATTTTGAGTATACACGAAGATAGAATAAAAAGTTAATTCTTCTGTCAAAGATAACCCTTCATTAGAAAATTCATTGGTCAAAGATAACCTCTAAAATGGTTAATGTTTGAAGATGAAATAAACTAAAAACAGAGCGAAAAAAGAATCATACAAACAAATCGAGAAATACATAGATAAAACAAGAGATAGGGTCTCGAAATTGTTTCAAAGATGGAAGGAACAAGACATGGATTCAAATAAGCAGAAAAGGAAAGGGAGAGTAAATCTAAAAGAATAAATAAGAAAAACTAAAAGGGTAGATGAGCAAATGCCAAAAAAAGGAGGGAGTAAAGAAATTGTTTATAATGAATAATGGATAGATGTTTTAAGGGGGGACTACAACAGTATACCAAATAAGAGAACAACATAATAATGAAAGGAGAAGAAGAAGAAAGATGGTTCACATTAAGGTTTTATTATGTAAACAGAAGTAAGATTTTTTTTCCAAAATAATGGGGCCTACCTACCTTTCACTTTTGACCAAATTACTAAATGCAAGAAGAAATTATATCAAAGAAATCATTATTGAACAAAAATCGAAACAACCATATAGTGACAGTCTCATTAAATAATATTTGGACCAGGTTAAACACACCCACTAGCCTACCAGGAGTAACTAACTAAACCTAATGGACTTCCAAGTGTAACTAGGGGATAAACCATGGTTAGGTTAAAGAAATTGTTTCACCACACGTGTGGGGGAGAAGTCAGATAAGGGGCAGAAGAACAGAGTTACAGAAGGGCAGTGTTTGTTTTTTCTCTTTTAACTTTCTCCCTCACTCTGTTTTTTGGCTGTTGGGTATGTCTCTCTGTTCCATTCAATTTTAGAGAGAAGAAACAGAGTCAAGAGAAAAAAAAAAAAGAAAGAAAAAGAAAAAAGGTAACACTGAATTTTTGCCAGAGTTCTCAGATTTGTTAGTATTAGTAGTTCGTCCCCGTCCCCCACTTGTTTGACAACAAATTAAGCGTTTATAGAGAGAGAGATAGAGATTGAAAAACATGCCTGGGACTGGGAGTGTTGCTGTTCAACCTTTGGATTTGAGCCTACACATTCCATACCACTTCAGATGCCCCATTTCTCTTGAGCTCATGCGTGATCCTGTTACCGTAAGCACCGGTCAGACATACGACCGTTCAAGTATTGAGTCATGGGTTGCCACCGGAAACACTACCTGTCCGGTTACTAGGGCTCCACTCACCGACTTCACCCTCATCCCTAACCATACTCTGCGTCGGTTAATCCAGGACTGGTGTGTTGCCAATCGCTCTTATGGTGTTGAGCGGATTCCCACTCCCAAGCAGCCGGCAGAACCTTCTTTGGTTAGGTCTTTGCTTGCCCAAGCTTCGTCGAGATCGAGTGGTTCGAGTTTGAGAATCTCGGCTTTGCGTCGGTTGAAAGGACTCGCTCGTGACTCGGATAAGAATCGGTCTCTGATTTCATCGCTTAATGCTCGTGAAATTCTTCTGGATGTTGTGTTTTCCAATTTGGATTCGGATTCGGATTCGTTTTCACCAGATTTGAGCCGTGAATCGCTTGCGCTTCTTGTGATGTTACCGCTCACGGAATCTGAGTGTGTTCTTGTTGCGTCTGATCCACAACGGATTTGTTACCTGTCACATCTTCTCTTTGATTCTTCCATTGAAGTCCGAATCAATGCTGCCGCGTTGATTGAGACTGTTATTGCCGGAACTCGAGCGTCGGAGCTTCGAACCCAAATTTGTGGAATCGATGAATTGTTTGAAGGCGTAGTTGAAATTCTTAGAGATCCAACGGCGTATCCACGAGCACTCAAGGTCGGAGTTAAGGCTTTATTTGCTCTCTGTTTGGTGAAACAAACCAGGCATAAGGCAGTTTCCGCCGGCGCCGCAGAGATTATCATCGACCGATTTCCCGATTTGGAGAAGTACGATGCTGAGCGAGCCCTAGCTACGATTGAACTAATTTGCAGAATTCCGACGGGTTGTGATGCGTTTGCAGCCCACGCGCTCACCGTTCCGCTTTTGGTGAAAGTCATTTTGAAGATCTCGGACAGAGCGACGGAGTCGGCTGTCGGAGCTTTGGTGTCGCTGTGTTCGGCGTCGGAAGAGAATCGGCGGGAGGCGGTGGCGGCAGGGATATTGACGCAGTTGCTGTTGTTGGTGCAAAGTGATTGTACGGAGAGAGTTAAACGGAAATCGCAGGTGTTGCTGAAGCTTCTTCGAGATTCATGGCCGCAAGAGTCGGTTGGAAATTCGGACGATTATGCTTGCAGTGAAATTGTGGTACCGTTTTGTTAATTATGGAGTTTTTTAGATTTTGGATTCTCAAATCTCCATGGATTGTTGGGTAAGGTTGTTAAAAATTCATCAATGGAAGAAAGAACAAAAACTACAGAGACAGAAACAAGAAATGGAAGAGATGAAGTTGATAGTAGTTATCTGTATGTAATTTTTGTACGTAATTTTTAATTTTTAATTTTAATTTTATTTTTTGCTCAATATCTTTCAACAAAAAAGAAAAAAAAAATTTAATTTAGTATATTGTTAAGTTTTTATTTGTAAGATTTTTGACATTTGTTACAACATTTCATCTTAATGATATTTTTACATCATTAATTTTCCAATTCCTTCCTCCATATTGAACTAAAAAGAATGATAATAATAATTTGTGCATTACTACTAACATTATCTTTTCTATATATATAAAGAAAAAAAAAAGTCTTTCCTTTTATTTAACTTTATGTATTAAACGTGTCTTTATTATTCTAAATACAAATTGACATTTAGTCTTTTAAAGTTTTGGCAAGGTTAATATTGGAAAATTTTCTTCAGAATTCTTAGTTAAAGGATAAGATTAAAACAATTAAATATGAAAAACTTTATAATAATCTAAAGTAGTATTATTATATATCATCAAAATGTATTAATTTAAAGATAATTGACATACGAAGTTCGATTTTCATACCAACAATTATTGTACTACAAAATAGAGCCCATCAAAAATCCAAGTTACAAAATGACTATGTTGGCTCAACTTACTTCTAAGATGAGAGTAGAGGTATTGGCCACATAAAAAAAGGAAAAAAATAAAAATAAAATAATTAAGAGTATTATAAAATATCATTATTTTCTTGGTAGATTACAATTATGTTATAAGAATTGAGATGAATCAATCATTTGAAAGATGAGAATTGTATTAAAATGAAGAAATTGTTTTGCAATCTTTTATTCCTAAATCATAAAACAAAACAAGATGCCTCTACACACCTACCTACCTCCCACTCTCATGTATTTGTTGGAAAGGAAAGAATTTGAATCTTACATCATATATTCAATAGCCACCCATCCCTAGCGGGTATACATTTATTTATAAACTAAACACAATAAACAACTAAATGTGACCACGTTTTCTTTTAATCTTGATAGTTTATAAAACTTACACACCCTTAGTTAAGTGCATTCATAAAGTTATTTGTTAAGATTCAACATTTAATTCTTAAAAGTAGATAATGAAATTAGCCTTACTACAAACTTAACTATGCTTTTATAACTTTGTCATATCTAACAATTATAGTTTCTTGAATAATTGGTCAATGAAAGCAATTGTCACATCTTTGAATTTGTATCTTGTTAAGAATGGATTAGATTTATTCTCATATTGAGTGTAGTTTGAGGGTCCATATATAATTATTATAGTTTTTTTTCTTTTGGGTCCATTGGAGTTGTGTTGCTTTCACACTACACTTTAGTTTTGCATCTTATTAGTAAGTTTGTATTGAGAAAGGGAAAGGGGTGATGGGATTCAAAGATATTAAGCAAAAAGTATCACATTATTGAATATGATAATTAAGAAATGCTATGATTTGCATTTGGATTTTTGGGATTTGTGGAGGAGACTTTTGGCTCAACATTTAACAACAGCAACATCTACTATTATAAACACATAGTTAACATTATATTCCTTTCCTTTGTTTTGCTAACTATATTCCCTCCAATGTGATTGACCAACATTTTCAAACATCAACTCAATAATTCTAATGCTTTTGGTTTTGTTTCACTTGTGCCAAAATTCTCTCTTTGAAAAATTTACAAGGGTAGTTTGTTAAATAGAGAGTGAATTTTAATACTTACTAATTAACCACAGTCATTCTGCTATAATGAAGTTATCCATCACTCCAAAGAATCAAGCTCACAATTTTAATACCTATAAGAGACAAAACAGAAAATTGTTAGTTGGTTACGAAAGTTTTTTTTTTTTTTTTTGCATTTTTCTCTTAAATGACTTTCTGTGTAAAGGCATAAATATAGAAATCTGGAAGATAAAGTAAAAGTGTGAGAGATATATAAAAACTCATCTTAAAAGTTTCCTCCCTACTGTGAAAAATGTTTATTGAAGAACTTAAACAAAATGCTCCATCGCCATTTTGAAGTGGATGTAAGTACAAGTAGCTGACCCACTATAATTCGAGTGTGTTCTCCTCTTCTTCTCCCTCAATCTTTCACTGTGATTTTGTCTTCAAGATGTATTAATCGGCAGAGAGGTGAGTGACCTTTCCATTTTCTTCTTCAAATGCATGTCTGGAGAGAAAGAATAATCTGAACCCAATTTTGATTGAAATGAATTTTGGCCTCTGATTTGTTGAAATAATGGCAACACTTGTTGAGTATTTGTACTATCCACGTGTCTAAAACATGCATTACAAATTGGTATCAGGGCTATAAAAGATTTTAACAATGGCAGTAGAAAAGTATGAAATCAAAAAACTTACAAGAATTAATGATTTTAATTTGTGGTCAAAGAAGGTTAAGTTCATTTTGACGTATCAAAAAGTTTTAAAGGGGATGGAAGATCCAAAATCTTTACTTGAAACTCTAACAATAGAACAAAAATAGAATATTGAAGAAATTGCCTATAGAACTCTGTTGTTGAATATAACGGACAATGTATTGAGACAAGTGATTGATGAAACTACAACTTATGATATATGGAATCATTTACAAGCTTTGTATGTAAAGAAAGATGTTCCTAACAAGATTTATCTGAGGGAAAGATTATTCTCATTTAAGATGAATGTTGCAAAGACAGTGGATGGGAATCTATATGAATTTAAAAGACAAACTTCTGAGATCAATCAAACGGAAGAAAAGTTGGGAAAAGAAAGTGAAGCTAGCATCCTTATAAATTTACTACCTGATACTTACAAAGATGTAAAAGTTACAATGAAGTATGGAAGAGATAGTTTGATGACATATTCAGTAATTGCAGCTATAAGGTGTAAAAAACTAGAATTAAATCAGAAGGCAAGAATTTAGGAAGTGGTGAGACCTGTTTTCAAAAGGGAAGAGCAACCACTTCAAGAAGAACAAATTTATTAAGGGACAGAGATTTTAGAAGCAAAGACCAGTGATTAAAAGTTATCATTGTCATAAAGAAGACCACATTAAAAGAAATTGCCCTGATAGGAAGAAGAAAGACTTTAAAGACAATTACAGATCAAGGGAACATGGAAAGACAAATTTCTCTATTGTAGATGAGACATTTGTTTATCCAGAAACCTAGCTGCAACTGAAGAGAAGGTCATGAACAAAACTACAGAGTATTTGGGAGACTGAGTAATTGACTCAGGTTGTACCTTTCATATGACTTCTAACAAGAAGGGGTTTATATCATATAAAGAATGGGATGGAGGCATAGTGTTCATGGGAAATAATCATGGATGTAAAGTTGTGGGACTAGGGACTGTGATGCTAAAATTACAAGACAATAGAGAAATTTTGCTAAAGAGTGTAAGACATGTTCCAAAGATAAGAAGAAACTTAATTTCAGTGGGAATACTGGATGATATTGGTTGTATGATTGTTGTGAAAGAAGGCACTCATAAAGTACTAAGAGAATCAAGATCAGCAATTGAAGCTCCAAATCTTAATTGCTTATATATTGTGAAGAATGTTCTTTCTCAAGACCATGTTCTCATAGCTCAAGGTAGAAAAGATGAATAACTTGAACTATGACATGAGAGACTGTCTCATATAAGTGAAAATTGTTTAAAAAAAAACTACTAATGCAGGGAGTAATTGCAACTAGAGGCTCTAAAAGACTTAACTTCAGTGAACATTGTGTTTATGGAAAAGTCAATAGGCTTAGGTTCACAAAAGGAAAACACACTACCTAGGATATCTAAGATATGTGCATGTTGATCTGTGGGGGCCCTCTAGGACTTCTTCCTTAAGTGGTTCAAGATATTTTCTGTCCTTGATTGATGACTACTTAAGGAATGTATGAACATATATACTTAAATCAAGGATCAAACCTTTCAAAGATTCAGAGACTGGAAAGTAAAAGTAGAAAGTTAGACTGATAAGAGAGTAAAACACCTTAGAACTGATAATGGGCTAGAGTTTCTTGGAGGCTCATTTGGCTAATTTTGTATTGAAAGTGGAATCACTAGACAAAGAACAACACTCTATATTCAGGGAAAATAGAGTGGTAGAATGTGTGAATAGAACAATTCTAGAAAGAGTTCGATATATGTTGTCTGAAGCTATCTTAGCAAATGTTTTATTTTTTTTGGGCAGAATCAGTAGCTATTGCAACATACACCATCAATAAAAGTCCTTGTACAGACACTATCAACTTCAAAACACCTAAAGAGATGTGGAGTGAAAGAAACCTGGTTTGTCTAACTTGAGAGTGTTTGGATGTGTGGCCTATGTACATACAAAACAAAGGAAGTTAGATCCAATTGCTTTGAAATGTATATTCTTAGGCTATCTAGATGACACTAAAGGCTATAAGCTGTGGAATTTCAAATCGAAGAAAAACATTTGTGAGTGGAGATGTTATGTTTCGAGAAGAAGAATTCTTTATGAATCAGAATAAAGAGAAAATTGAAACAGAAAAGAACCTTGAGGCATCTAGCTCTAGGTCTAAGGTGGAGTTTACTGAGAAAGGAAAGAAAAAAGTCTGTGAAGCTCAACAAGAAAATTTACAAGGATTGAGTTTAGCTATTGAGCAAGAACCTGATAAGGGATATTTTGTCCTAAAATTTTATTGGACTATTTCTTTGATTTTTCTTCTAGATAGTTGGTTATTCTTTACACAATGTATGTGCTCCACGTGTTACTTTTTGCCCTATTTAGTCTGCTATTTTTCTCCTCAATAATACAGGGGAAAATATTCATTCTTTTTTTTTTTCTGCTCGTTTTCTCGTTTAAATGGCATCAGAGCATAGGCTTATTTATTTTCTTAAATCATCTATGACGACTGATGGGTATTCTTCCTCGAGTTTCCTTCCTCAGGTAAGTGAATCTACCGCTAGTCCTCTCCTTCCTACAGTTTCTGCTCCCATTTCTTCGCCGGTGGTCACACCTCTTCAACGGGCTCTGGTGTTCAATACTAATCCTCAAAGTGTGTCGCTTCGACGGTCTCAACCTTTTCAGCCTCATTTCGAGTTGTCTTCATATCCTCAACCCTTTCAACCTCAAATTTACCCATAAACCCCTCCTCAAACACACTCATTTTATCATCCCATTCAATATCCAGCCTACCCACCTTCCGCTTACATTGGGTTTTTTCACAGTCTTACCTACCCTGGCTATCCTCCAATGCTCCGAACACTCCCGCAACCTCTTACAATCAAACTGCATGACACAAATTTTCTCCTCTAGAAGACACGGCTACTCAATGTCGTGATTGTCAATGGGCTGGAGGGATTTTTGGATGGTCAGATTTCTTGACCCCCTCAATTTCTTGATGCAAATCAGACCAAGGTAAGTGACGTTAAACTCACTGACAACGTTTGAATAGAATTTTAATGTGCTGGATGTATTCTTCTTCGTCTGAAGAAAAAATGGGTAAGGTTGTGTCTCTTCAATCTACTCATGAAATTTGGAATATATTCCCTTCGTCGAATGTATGACTCTAAAACTACGACTAGGATTATGAGTCTTAAAGCTTAGCTTCACAAAATCAGGAAAGATGCTCAGTCTATTACTCAGTATTTGTCTCATATAAAGAAATTTGTTGATCAGTTTGCTGCAATTGGGGAATCTATCTCATATAGAGATCATCTGGGTCATATCTTAGAAGGTCCAAGTGTTGTATATAATGCTTTTGTCACATCCATTCAGAATAGAGCTGATGTTCCCCCATTTAGAGAAACAATCTTTTGTGGAGCAACTAAATTTAGCTCAGGCTCATTTTGCTCTTTTAGTCGTTCGTCAAAATAACAAAAAGTCTTAATCCCCCTTTTCCTTCTAACTTTCCTTTCCTAAAATCCCTTCCTATATCTCCTAATAAAAATAGTGCCCCTGGTTTGTTAGGCAAACCTCAATCTCCTACTCCCACTTAACATTGGCCCTCTAAATCTTCTTCTCCAAAGGTTCAATGCCAAATTTGTAATAAGTATGGACATACTGCCCGTGCATGTTTTCAGCTTTTTAACATTGTCCTTAAATTGCACCTTCCCAAGCTTATCTCACTGTAGCCTCCCCTTCAACCATTCCTTCTCCCTCCTCTGACATAGCCTTTGTTGTCTCCCTTGAATCTTCTCATTCGGATGATAGTTTGTTCATGGATTCTGGCGCTCACATCATATGTGTCACACCCTCTCCCAGACTCTCTACTCCTAGCCTAGGAGACGACGTGAAGCCAGTGAATCTCGTCCTTACCTTGACGATCCTCACTGACCATCTTAACTTAACTGCGACTTAAACAAAACCAATAACTTAAAAAGTGCGGAATAAAAAAAAATCTCAAACTTAACATCTAACAACGGAAACTAAACAAATTTACTAAAATGCCCTTTTAAAAGAAATTACTAAAATACCATCCGATAATTTTATTAATACTTTTACAACAACAACTTAAGTAAAAAATCGGGTATTACAACTATCACCCCCTTTTGAAAATTTCGTCCTCAAAATTAAGAAAATAGCTACTCAAGAAAAGACAGATACTTTCTTCTGATTTGTTCCTCTGTTTCCCAGGTTGCCTCTTCCACTTCGTGATTCCTCCAAAGAACTTTCACGAGCGGAATTGTCTTGTTTATCAATACTTGCTCTTTCTTATCCAGAATCCTGACTGGCATTTTCTCATATGATAAGTTCTGCTGTAACTCCACTGGTTGCTCTGGCAACACATGTGATGGATCCTGTACATACTTCCTCAGCATCGACACATAGAATACATCATGAATTCTTGAAAGTTCCGTAGGCAACTCAAGTCGATAGGCTACTTGTCCTACTCTCCCTATAATCTGGTAGGGTCCAATATACCTAGGACTTAATTTACCTTTCTGTCTAAAACGAAGAACGCCTTTCCATGAAGATAGTTTCAGAAATATCCTATCATCGACCTCAAACTCTAGGTTCTTCCGCCTAGGAGAGGGTGTGACAATATGTCTCCCGATTCCACTATTCTTTGTAATACAACCCCTTACTATGGTAATGAACGTGTCGTGGTTGGCAATGGTACGCAACTTTCTATTTTTTTTATTTGTTCTTCTACTTTAGCATGCTCTATTAAGCCTATTGTATTCCATAATGTCTTACATACTCCTGCCATTTCAAATAGACTTATTTTATTTTCAAACTTTGTCGTGATAGTCGAGCATTTGTTTAATTTCATGCTACATTCTTTCTTGTGAAGGATCTCCAATCCAAGAAAGTTCTTCTTCAGGGAGTGCTTGAAGATGAGTTATACAAATTGTCTACCAGGCCCTTAAAAACATCCACTCCTTCCGCACCACCTGTTGCTGTCCTATTATCTTTTTGTCAACATTCTTCCACTTTGTGGCATCTCCGTTTAGGACATCCAACCCTTTCTACTTTGCAAAGTGTCTTGAGTTTATGTAATCTTCAAGTTCCTAGTGTTAATCATGTTGAATTTTGTCGTTATTGTCAAACGGCCAAGAGCCATGTTTACCTTTTCCTCGTACCAATACTAAAACTACAACTCCTTTTCAATTAATCCATTCTGATGTTGGGGTCCTTCCCCTTTTGTCTCTATCAATGGCACTCGTTACTTTCTTCTTCTTGTTGATGATTACACCTGTTATACTTGGTTGTATTTACTTCCATCTAAAGACCATGTTCTTTCAACTTTTCATCACTTTAAAGAAATGGTAGAAACACAATTTAATTCTATAATCAAGGTCTTACAAACTGATTGGGGTGCTGAGTTTCATAAACTAAATTCGTTCTTCACATCCTTGGGGATCATACATTGGGTATCTTGTCCCTACACTCTGCAACAATATGGGCATGTTGAACGCAAAAATCGTCATGTTGTTGAGATAGGTTTATCTATGCAAGCTCATTCGCATTTACCTTTTATAATTTTGGAGTTTTTCTTTTCAAATGCCTACTCATTTAATAAACCGTTTACCTACTCCCGTTTTGAAATCTTCCTCACCTTATCAAATGTTGTATGGTTCTTCACGTGATTACCATCTTCTTCGTGTCTTTGGTTGCTCTTGATTTTCTTTTTTACGTCCTTATAATTTAAACAAATTAATGTTTCGATCTAGAGAATGTATATGTCTCGGGTTTAGTGTTAACTACAAGGGTTATTTGTGTCTTGATCCTTCCTCTTATCAAATCTATGTTTCAGACATGCAGTTTTTAATGAATCCTCTTTTCCTTCCCTATCCACTCAATTTTCTCTTGATAAAACCAAACAATTTCATGTTGATCAATCATTTGTTTCTCCCTCCACTTCCTCCTTTGTTCCTTCCTATTTTTCCCCTCCTCTTCCTTTTAATCCTTCACCCATCCTCTCTGCTGCTCCGCCTAAATTACATGAGTCTAATGATTGTAAATATCACCTTACTCCTCCCTCTTTGTCGCCACCACCTCCCATACGTCTTCATCCACTCCACATAGCCACACTATTGCTCCCTTGTGTCTTGCATCTCCGTCGTCCTCATTCGTCTCCCTCTCTTCTATTGCTTCCGACTCTTTCTCTCCTTCATCATCTACTTCTCTTTTGCTGCCCCTCCTCCTGTAGTTAAGCCTACCACTAAAACTCATTCTATGATCATTCGTTTGCAAGCTGGATTGTCAAACCGAAACTATGGTTATCTTCCGTCTCTTTCCATTCACCCTCTTCATTCCCACTAATTGAACCCCAAAATTTTAAGACTGCTATTAAAATTTGTTGAATGGCAACAAGCTATGCAATCTGAGTTTTAGGCTTTACAAAAAAATCAAACATGGATCCTTGTTTTGCCATTGCTAGAGTATAAATTCATTGGTTGAAAATGGGTATATAAGTTGAAATTACGACCCACATATTGTGCTATCCAGCTATTTTGAGACTTTTAGTCCAGTTATGAAGCCTGCAACCATTCGTATTGTGTTGTCCTTGGCGATTCAGTTTCATAATCAGTCAAACAATTAGATGTTCATAATACTTTTCTTAATGGTGACTTAACTGAAGATGTTTATATAGTACAACCTCTTAGATTTGTTGACAAAGATAATCCATCTTATGTATGTAAGCTTCACAAAGCCTTATATAGACTAAAACAAAGTCCTCGAGCTTGGTTTTTGAAGCTTAGTTCTTGGTTGCTTGATTATGGCTTTACAGTTGCCAAATCTGACACTTCGTTGTTTATTTACTGCACCTCCTCTGTCTTCATCATTATTATTGTTTATGTTGATGCTATTATAGTGACTGACACTAGTCCTATTTTCATGCAGAAGTTTACTGTTGCTTTACATACCAACTTTGCATTAAAGTTCCTTGGGAATTTATCCTATTTCCTTGGTATTGAAGTTGTTCGCATAGGTGATACGATGCATTTATCTTAGGCTAAATATATTGTTGATTTGCTTTGTCGTGCTTAATTTGCTGATTGTAAACCGATTGCTACACCCAGGGCTACTGGGCTGACTCTTTCGGCTCATGATGGGACCTTGTTACCAGATCCAATCACATATCCTAGTATTGTTGGTGCTTTGTAGTATTGTACTATTACTCACCTTGATTTAAGCTTTGCTGTCAATAAAGTACGTCAGTTTATGCATGCTTCTTCTTCGTCTCACTGGCAAGCTGTTAAACGTATTAGGGGTGGGAACGATTCGGTTTGGGAGTCAAATCGAATGAAACCAATTTTTTTTTAAAAAAACTAATATACAAAATCGAACCACACCGTTTGTGCGGTTCAGACCAAACCGAACCGAATCGTTGGTTTCATCAATCAGTTTCAACATCTTTTTTTCTTTGTTGTTTAATTTTTTTTGATTTTAAATGGTTCTTCTTTCCTCTTCTTCTTGTCTATTAGACACATTTTTTTCTCTTTCTTTAGTTTACATATTTATGTAAACATAATTTAAAATCATCGACCTAAAATAAAAACAACCATCAACATACAATTAAATGACTACATAAACATAACTATGCACAACCATCAACATACAACCATCACCATAGTTTTCTTCACCCCTATTACACGACATAGAGTTCTATATTTAAATGCAAAACCATAACATAGGGTTCTTCCACCCCTACATAGAAAATTCAAATATAAATTACACAACACAAATTTCAAATGCAAAACCATAACAGAGTTCTTCCTCCCCTATTACACTAAATAGAAAATTCAAATACAAATTACACAACACAAATAACAAAACATAGTCTCATACAATTTTTTTTCATTTTTCTTTCACATCACCCTCTTTCTCCTTCCCTTTACTCCTTGCCTTCATTGCTTCGTCCAAACTCGTTATGAAAACTAAGAACAAAATAAAAAAACTTGTTAGTTGTTACCATAATTAATATATTAATAAATATATTAAAAAATATAAACTTAAGCACATACCTTCCGCTTCTTCTATAGTTTCCTCCAAGTTTTGTCGTAAATCAATAGTTTCTTCTGAACGCAACCAATTGTGTGCACATACAAGTGCCTCAATTTAGGTTGGAGATAACGAGGTACGAAAAGGATCAATTATTCTCCCACTAGTGCTGAATGAAGACTTAGAAGCAACTGTGAATACTTAAATTGCTAAAAGGTCTCATGCAATTTTGCTACGAACCTTGTATCTAGAAGAATTCTCCTTCAACCATTCTAAGATATCAAAGTTTTTATCACGCTTAACACGAGATTCCAATAAGTAAACATTAGCTTCTGAATCCACATCTCGCCAATCATCTTCCTTTATATCTTCCAAACAAAGACGAAAAACCATCAAATTATTTGCACCTGTACTTGTAGTTGTAGATGGAACAGTTGACCAATCCTTATATTCATTAAACAATGCTCTCAAAACACCATCTACCCTACTTCCTATCACTTTTGCCACATCAACATCAAATAACTGATTTAGACAAAACAAAAGAGATTTCATCTTGTAACGAGGGTCTAAAATAAAGGAAACATATAAGAATAAATTTGTTCTATATTTTTTCGCCAATACTTATCAAACTTTTCTTGCACTTTCATTGCCATTTGATGCAAAAGTACATCATTAGAACCAGCTGCAGTCGAATATTGTTTAATACAGTTCTGATTAGTACTAATCTCATTGAAGACTTAATTAGAAGTAACATAGAGCGACCCCAAAAGCTTAACAATTACCTCATAAAACACAAACAAGAATTTAGTAAAAATCTTGGCAATTTCCCAATCCCTAGTAGTCGGTCTTTCATCCTTATTCATGTAGACAGTGTCATAGTCTTCTAGCCTCTCAAATGCTTTTTCAAATTTTACAGATGCCTTAAGCATCAAGTAAGTAGAATTCCATCTAGTTGGAACATCTAGACACAACATACTTTTGCTTTCTATGTTCTTCTCTTTAATGCATTTTTTAAATGTTGCAAGTCGAGCAGGAGAAGGTCTAACAAACCTCACGACATTTCGAATTCGAACCAATGAATCATTCACATATTTTCGGTCATCGCATACAATTAGGTTCAATATATGTGTACAACATCGAACATGCAAGAACTCACCATCTAACACCAACCCATGCTTAAAACGCTTCTTTAGATAAGTAATTGCAGTATCATTTGATGAAGCATTATCAACTGTTAATGTCATAATCTTTTTAATATCCCACTGTTTTAGATATTTCTCAATCATCTTTCCTATCGTCTCTCCTCTGTGGTTATCAATTTGAGTGAAATTAAGAATTCTCTTTTGTAACTTCTAATTTTTATCAATATAATGTGCAGTCAAAACCAAAAAATTCATATTTTGAATTGATGTCCAAGTATCGGTTGTGAGTGACACACTATATCCTTGATCCACAAACATTTCTTTCATTTTCTCTTTCAAGCTATCATATATTCCTAAAATATCTCTATCAATTGTTTTTCGAGAAGGAAGAACAAAATTTGGTTCTACCAACGATAAAGTCC
This sequence comes from Cucumis cinereus, assembly GCA_037974625.1. Lineage (NCBI taxonomy): Eukaryota > Viridiplantae > Streptophyta > Magnoliopsida > Cucurbitales > Cucurbitaceae > Cucumis > Cucumis cinereus. The sequence continues at coordinate 10,069,162 of JBBPDJ010000020.1, forward strand.
CATTCACAAATCTCTTAAATCCCTGGTTCTCTACGAATTTAAATGACAACTCAGCAATCACAATCATCTCAGCAATTAGTTTTCTAGCACTTTGAATAGTAAACATCTTATAAGATACCGATGAACTTGAATTTGAAGTATCTTCTGTACTCCCCTTGGCCTTGTTCTTAAAGACCAACTTAGTTTGTGTTACATCTAACTTATTCTTCTTAATCTGATAATGATTTTTTCTATAGTAGTTTTCTATATGCATTTTCATGGTTGAATTTCCATTCCTTCTAGGATGACATGCATACACCATACCACAGTAATTACATTTAGCATGTGGATCATCATCACTATATTCAGAACATTTAGTAAAGTGATCCCATACCATAGATGAATTTCTCCTCTTTCTTTCCTTCGTAGAGATGGAAACTGCCTCATCACTATGAGCTGGTTGTTGTGGAAAAGAAGGCATCTCAACAACATCATCATTGAATTCATTGTGTTGTAATTGTACCTATAAAATAATAAAATTGAAGCACAGTTCCAATAAATAGTTTCAAGCCATAACAAAACCTAAAAACTTTACTTTCCAAGCCATAAAGTATCCTAAACAAGAAAACAAACCATAACTAATTCAACCATATACAAATCAAAGCACAGTTTCAACCCAACCCATAACTAATATATATAAAGTTAATTAACATATAAAAATTCAGTCGTAGTTATGGATTTTTCTAATACAATGCAAAATCTAATAAATAAAAAATATGTTTTATATGCTTGAATTTCAACCCATAACTAATACAAACTTAAGCACAATTTTCTGTTTTTCTAATACAAAATCAATGAGTTTTTCTAATACAAATACAATACAAACTCAAGCACAGTTTTCAGTTTTTCTCCAATACAAAATCTAAGTTGTAGCTAGTAGCTACCCCCAATAGTGTGCAGCCGCTTGAAAGACAAAACAAAACGTATAAAAATATAATAAATAAATATTACTTATAATTAACTGGCAGTGTGCGACTGCTTGGGAGAGGAGAATGAGAGGTTGGAAGACTTGAATGACCAACGGAAGTCACTGGTAGTGTGCCTCAAAGTGGAAGAAGTCGACGCTTTATTGCTTCATTGAAAGTGGAATGGTCGACGGAGTCACGGAAATGTGTGCCTGAACGTGGAAGAGGCCGATGAAAGTGTGCGCCTGAAAGTGGAATGGCAGATGGAAGTGTGCGCCTGCAAGTGGAGTGGCAGATAGAAGTGTGCGCCTGCAAGTGGAATGGCCGATGAAAGTGTGCGCCTGCGGCCGTTTGGGGGAGGAGAATGAGAGGCTGCGTGGTTTTCTTTTCAATTCACACTAAAAGTAAAACCCTAAACATAAATAAATATATAAAAATATAATAAAAATATAATAAAAATATAATTTTTAATTAAAACGGTTTGGTTTGGTTTGAAAGCTTTTTTTAAACAGAAACCGCAACCGAACCGATTAAAATCGGTTACATGAATTTCAAATCGCATCGAACCAAAATTTTTCAGTTTCGAAAGCAGTTCGGTTCGGTTTTGACGTTCGGTTCGATATCTGCGGTTTCAATGTCCACCCCTAAAACGTATCCTTTGTTCTCCGAAATCTACTTCTACATTGGGTATTGGTTTTTCTTGTTCTATTGATTTATGTCTTACTTGTTACACGGATGCAGATTGGGCAAATTGTCCGAATGACCGACGAAGTACTAGTGGGTATTGTGTTTATCTTAGTAATAATCTGATTTCTTGGTCCTCTTCCAAACAAAAGGTTGTTTGGAGATCCAGTGTTGAATTTGAGTATCGTGGAATTAATTTGGGTGCAATCTTTATTGTCAGAGCTTTCTATTAAACTGACTTTTGCTCCTCTGTTGCTTTGTGATAATGTTAGCGCCACATGTTTAGCTTCCAATCTTATTCATCACACATGCATGAAGCATATTGAAATTGATCAATATTTTATTCGCAAAAGGGTTGCTCACCGTCAGTTGATCATGCAAATTGTACCTTTGGAAGATCAGTTGGCTGATATTTTCACCAAACCATTATCATCACAACGATTCTACAGTTTGCTAACCAAGATGTACGTGATGCATCCGTCACTTCAGCTTGCAGGGGGATGATAAAGGGATATTTTGTCCTAAAATTTTATTCGGTTATTTCTCTTATTTTTCTTTTAGATAGTTGGTTATTCTTTACCCAATATATGTGCTCCACGTGTTACTTTTTACCCTAATTAGTCTGTTATTTTTCTTCTCAATAATACAAGAAAAAATATTCATTTTTCTTCTTCTTCTTCTTCCTTTTCTTCCTGCTCGTTTTCTCCTTTACCGAACCTACACAAGATGGTCAAGTTCTGGAAGACCGCTCACGCTACACTCTAACATGAGACAGAAAAAGAAGGGAAATTAGACCTCCTTCGAGGTACGCTAAAAAACTATGTTTCATATGCTTTGAATATAATAGATGATATTGACTGTGATGAGTCTAAGTCCAATGAAGAGGCCATGAACAAAGCTGACTCATCTAATTGGAGAAAGGACATGAAAGAAGAGTTAGATTCCTTATATAGGAATCATACATGGGATCTAGTTGACTTACCTCCTAAAAAAAATTAATTTTCTGCAAATAGGTGTTCAAGAAGAAGTTGGAAAAAGCCAGTGAAGGAGGAATTAGGTTTAAGGCAAGATTAGTGGCCAAGGGTCTTACACATAGAGAGAGAATTGACTATACTGAAATCTTTTCACCAATAGAAAAACATACCTCTATTCGAATTCTTCTAGCCATTGTTGCTTGTAAGAGATTAGAGCTAGAGCAGATGGATATAAAAACAAACTTTCCTACATGGAAAGCTAGAGGAAAATATCTATATGAGACAACTAGTAATGAAGACTTGAAGAACAAAGATTTGGTTTGTAAGTTGAATAAGCTTCTAAATGGACTTAAGCAATCTTCTAGTTGCTGGTACATGAGATTTGATGATTTCATAACAGGAATCAATCTTCAAAATGAGTAAATATGACCCATGAGTCAATTTGAGAGGAAACCCAAATGGTGAAAATATATCTTCTACTACATACAGATGACATGCTGATAGCAGAGAAAAATATGGAAGAAATCTATAAAGTCAAAAATTTACTATCTAAAGAGTTTGAAATGAAAGACCTAGGAGCAACTAGTAACAAATCTACTAGTGAATTTTATGTTTGTCAAAGTGATTATACAAAGAAGAAACTTAAGAAGTTTAATATGGCTGAAGCTAAAGAATTTTGCACATCTCTAACACAACATTTTAAACTGTCAGCTAAGGACTCACCCAAAGACAATGAATAATCTATGAAGATGGAGAATGTTCCTTATTCTAATGTCACTGGAAGCCTAACGTACTTAATGGTTTGTACTCGCCCTGATCTAGTACATTGCTCAACCCTAGTGAGCAGGTATGTGGGAAACCCAGGGAGATCACATTAATCGACAGAGAGGTGAGTAACCTTTCTCTTTTCTTCTTCGAATGCATGTCTGCAGAGAAAAACAAATAATCTGAACCAAATTTTGATTGAAATGAATTTTGGCCTATGATTTGTTGAGATAATGACAACACTTGTTGAATATTTGTGCTATCCACATGTCTGAAGCATGCATTAATGTGTAACATAGTTAAATTTAAAATTTATGTTTATATTAGTCTCTAAGCTACCAAATGTATAAAATAGGTTTATGAAATTCTAGTTTCGTGTCCAATGGGTTTTTAACTCATTAAAAGGTATATGTTTTTGAATTTTCAACTCTGTACCAAATAAATTTTTGAATTAAAATTTATGTCTGATAGATCTTTTTGAACTATTTATTATTTCAAGAAAAATCTATAGATTTACTGGATACAAAATTTAAAAGTTTAAACTTCAATTAAAATAAAATTTAAATTTAAGCTAACAAATCCATTAATTTTTTAATTTGTTTAATATGTCTAAAACTTATTAAATACATAATAAAAAGTTCAATGATCTATAGATACTTTTGAAATTTAAGGCCATGAAATAGATATAAATTTTGAAATTTATGCACTAAGCTTGTAATTTAACATTTATTTATAGAATAACAAGTAAATATATATTTGGACAATTGTTTTCCTTTAAGTCACGTTTACTAATTCATAATGAAAATTGGTGTAATCATAATAAAATTTCATTGATAGATCAGCCATAATGGAATGCAATCACAAATGTGTAGTTAGATTGCGTGTACCTACAACTATGAGTTTTGTCAAATTTATAGTTACTATTATGGTTTGGGTAACCCAAACCGGTAACGATAACAGTAAATTTGTCAAAATTCATACATTTTTCTCTAAAAGTGTAACATGGTAACTATATCCCAAACCCAAACGCAAACCATATCGATAAAGGTATGATGTAATTTTCGGACGCAATCAGATTGATCACCCTTCGCTCGTCAATCAGATTATGGTTTTTGTTTACAAATTTAGACATGAGCTTCATGTATCAGTACAAATGCAGAACATATATAAACAACACCAAACGTAATCACACAGAGTCTACTTTTTAAATTATTATTAATTCATTTCTATTGGAATCGAGTAAACATACCCTTAATTCATTCTTACAACTTTTTTTTTATTTTATTAATAATGGAATCATCCACTCTTCACAGGTCATTATATTCTATCACAAATCTACAATCCAGATTTTAAAGATGATTATCCAATACAAAATACAAGATAATACCTAATTTAAGAATTGCAAAATTCAAATGATGATTAATCCATTTTGTTCTTTTAAAAAATACTGTCATGTAATTGTCAAATTTCTCTAACAACTGGCTAGATTTATTTATTTTTTATTTTATTTTAAAAATATTTTGTTGGACTTACCTCCTAGAAGTGGGTTGTGGTAATCCTCAATACCCTTGAACAATCCTCAACCATCTGAAATAAAACTTACTTTTGTGATATGAAAAAATAGAAAGAAGACTACAAACATAAAAATAAATGACTTACTCATCAACATAACTTTCTAAAGCCAAATCATTATCAAAACAAACGTTAATTAGAAACACGTATCATCGAATATAAACTAAACCAAGTCAAGTTGAAGTCAAGTTAGATCTCCTTTCTATTTCTAGCCTATTATTATGGACTCATACGAGCTTAAACTAACATATTTAATATTATATCTCATCTAACACTCTTCTTTACTTGTGGTCTAAAATGTGAAGGAAACCTATAAGGGTGCAGAGAATCCACGTTGAAAAATAAAAGAGATCGACTTCACACTTCTTTTAAGATAGAGGCGTTACTCCTTTCATTACCAACCAATTTTGAGATGTAATCTCATACTATCAAATATCAAATAAAGTAGAAATTAATAATAATTGCAAATTAACTAATGAGTGAATACAAATTTAATATCATATCATCTAACCCATTTAACTAATTAACTTGCTATATACACTAAAGATCAGCTCCTCTATTTCTTCTAACTAAACTAAAAGTATTAATGAAAGTTATCAGAAACTCATAATTATTGAAGAACAATAATTATGAATGCAATGAGATGATTCAAAGGAAAAAATAAAGAAATAAAAAGTAAGAGTGATTGTGAAGAAAGGTTTGACTCAAAACAGCCAGAGAAGATGAACCCCACATGTGTGAGAAAGGCCTGCAGATAAGTTATAGGATACAATGGATGTGGGGATTGTTCCAAAGTTGTAAGTGGGAATACTTGTGTGGCTTCAAAAAAATATATGGAAAGATTTAATGGTCACATGTTGGGTGGAAAGAATAGAAGGAAAGAACCATTGGGAATCACATGGCCTTGATTCTTATATATCCTTCTATTTGGTTTCTTGATGGCTATTGCTCCACACATGACCTCAAGTAAATGAAATAAATAAACAAATAATTTTTAACTTTAATTAATTTGTTCCTATTCTTTTGTATGGTCTCAATTAAGAATTTCAAGTTTTGCAAATGGAACCACATCATTTGGGTCCCATGAATTGATGTGTTGTTTTTTCCTTAACCTCGGTTAATTTGGGCATTATATATCTACCCCAAACATGATATAGAAGCAATGGAGGTAAAGGAATCAAGTTTTACTATGGATTTTTTTTGGATGAATAAATATATTAAAATGCAAAAAAATTAAATCCAGATAAAGTTCTAATGTAAAGCGAAGAATGCCTTGTCCGAAAAAAAGTCCAACCTAAGAAAAGCTCGTTTGATTCCTCACTTGGAGAAGAGACACAACATAAACTACAGCAAAGAAGTCAAGCCTCTGTCGTCGCAAGAACAAACTTATAGTAAGAAAGTTTCGTCATAATATTTGCCTGAAGAGAAGAAAGAAAAGAATATTCCAACAACATTCAACATTGCAAATGAACCTGATAAATCCACAATCTTACATGATGGTGCATTAGCTTTCGTTCAATTTGGGAGACCACAATCAAACACAAGAATTCAACATATCCCCTTTGCCCAACTGTAGTTTGGTTTATGGTAGAATCCATTTGAGTTCAATTTTGAGAGGTGATTTTGACATCTTGTTAGCAAATTGCATCCTATTGAATTCGAGTTCTTGGAGTTAACAAGTCCAAATGAGATGCTAACATTTTAACCAACAGATAAACATATCTTTGCTAACCGTTAATTAGGATTCCAATGTGATTTGACGACTAAAAGTGAAGGTCTCATTCTCAAAATTTGAAATTCTTAAATAAGTGATGAAAAGAATTTTACAAAATATTTTTTCTAGTATTGAGAGAGCATTATCATAAAGTCTTCTTTACCAATCGGTAATAAAGGAAAAACAATGTAATTATGATTGGATTGAATTGATGAATCGATGATAATGGGCCACAAATGTGATTTTCTTCGAATTGTTATTTAAGCATTTAGGAAAGACCATTTGATTACGATTGAAACGGTTTAGTTTGCACTTTTAATTGAATAGATAAACTACTATTACAAAACTATTATCGGTATTTAATTAAATTTAAGGCTTTAAGTTGAACGTATAGAATCTCCATTGCACAAACATTTCGAAATATCTCAATTGTTTCACTCTCTTCTTCTATTTCCTCCAGCTCTAATGTTCGAGTGACACTTAGGATTCATCATTCGATCGTTCGATCATCAATAAGTACATCATTTTTAGTTATTGTACTTCATTAATCATTCATTTCACACTTCAGACTTGCTCGATCTATCTGTTTTGTTGAAGCTCATAATATCACTTGTTTGTATTGTGACTTTGTCTATCCATCTATCTTATGAGTTTTTTAAATTTGAATTTTGATTTTGCATGACATTAAGGTCCTTACCATTCATCCACTCATATCGTTCTATATCTTGTGTATGTATACCATTGTATAACAATGTTGTATTTTTTTTGTTGCATTATCGTTTGAAGTTATTGCTTGTTTTAGCAACTGATGTTATCTGACATCATTATCTCTTTTTTTACCACTACTGTTCCTACTTAGGGTCAACTCTTAACGATAACAAATTTAGAAAGGAATGTATGAATAAATTATTAATAATTAATATTTATAAATATCTCATAATTATAAATCTCCCAATACAATTATTTATATGAATCTAATTCATATAAATTTAATATTGGACTTCTTACATGTCTGAAAAAATAAAGTTTAAAAAATTAGACCGATAACACAAACTTATTTACTTTTATAAAAATGACAAAAAACAAACCCAACTCACGTGATTCACCTGATATACACCTGATATACGTGATACATCTAATACACCTGATACACTTTGATAGACCACTGATAGATACTTGACACACTTGATACGCGGGATACACTACTAATATACATTTGATACACTATTGATATTCACTTTGATACAATTGATACGCCTGTAATATACACTTGGCATCCTTCTAATAGACACTTGATATACACTTGATAGATACTTGATACACGTGATATACACTTGGTACACATTTAATATACACTTAATACACATGATATGCACTTGATATACAGTTGGTTCGCATTTGATACACACTTGATACATTCGATATACACTTAATATATCAAATATTTAGATTCATGATAAAAGATTTTGATTTTTTGTCAAATGATTGGTAAAAGAAAAATATATTATTTATTATAAAAATATAAACTTTATAAACCACAAACACATACTATTATAACAAAAACTAAAATAATCTACACCCCAAACACAAACTATCAACTTATTTACAAAAATGTCACATTGTTTTGTTTATCCAAATGTCATTAGGCATATTTACTTAATTGCCACTAAATTAAAAAAACCTTTAATATTTTGTCATTTTCAACATTTATGTACACAAATATGTGTATCAAGTGTATATCAGGTGTATCATGTCTATCAGATGTATCAAGTGTATATTGAGTGTATCAACTGTATCACTAGGTTTAACTTATTATTATTTTTTTGGTCATATATGCAAAATAGAAAAAGTGTGTGACAAGCTTGCAAATCCCTTAACTCAAGTTGCCACCCACCATAATTTTCCTTTAATATTTAAATCTTATTTAAATATATCTCTCCAATAGTTTGTATTATAGATCAGATTCATAATTAACTATTATCCATTAGTGTATTAAAATATACTATAATTTATCATAATTATATTAATATAAAATTCTCTTAATTAATTTGAACAATTCAAATTCTTCCATATAATAATCTGCAGTGAGTTAATAGGGGGACCTTATGGACCTACAGATTGGAAGCTTCAATGATATGAGATTAAGTAATTAAACTCTTTCAATTCAATAAATCAATATTCATTAACTACAAGTCACTTAAGACCGATAACTGCACTCTTTACACTGTAGATATATTTATGTGTCTATGTGTAAACCCTGAACTTCCTATTCTTTGTTTTTCCTAAGCATAGTGAAGTTTGCATAATCATTGATGTTATTGTCATTGATTGTTAAATTTAATTGATTAAATACGCATGTTGAATTTTATAACAGAAAAATAATGAGGAAATTGGTTGAAATTACCTAAGTATAGTAGTGATGTCAAATACGCGGCCAAAGTAAAGTGTTTTGAGAGGTTGTGATGGACGACCAACCTTTTCAAAATAACCTCTAAGCGTTCAAGTTGGCTGAATGCTAGGCGTCCATATGAGTGCCATGGCCGACCAAGTGTAGAAAAGCTAGGCGGCTAGGGTAGAGAATTGTTTGATTGTGTGCCAACGCTTGTGCGGCCAAGGAAGTGTCTATGCAGCCAAAAATGGTGCCTATGCACTCAATAAAACCTCTTTGTGTTTGAAATAAGCTGAGTACTATGCGTCCACTTGAGTATCTATGCGGCAAGAGTATCTATGCACTCAATAAAACCTCGTTAATGGATCAGGACCAACGACGTCTTCGTCGAGGTGGAGCCAGCACAACACAACGACGGTATCCTACGTTATAGTGGGGCTAACAACTATAACGCCTTTGCCAAAGTGGGGCAAACTCAGTACTAAGGCAACGAATCTACGTTGCAGTGGGGCCAACACTAGCAACGTCTTTGACAGCGTATATCTACGAAGTAGCGGAGCCACCGCCCACAACGTCTTTGCCATGGTAGGGCGAACCCTCACGCAAGGCAGCGCATACCCTAGTGTGCACACCTAGTATAGTAGCCTCAGGCTCACATGGATACA
>JBBPDJ010000020.1:10078968-10116923 GCA_037974625.1 Cucumis cinereus
CGGGTACACGACTTCACTACCCTATTTTTGACATTTTTTTCGCACTCATTCTATTTTTGTCATATTTTATTAAAAAACATTATTTAAAAAAAATTCTTTAATTTCACCCTCCACCAATAATATTTATCCAATCAACTTACTTTAAATTAAATAAATATATACTTTCATATGTATAATTTAATTTCTCAAACCAAATTCATCAAATAAAATCCTCCAATTTTCCGAATCTTATGAAATAACTAATTTAACATCCCAAATCAAAATTACAAAAAAAATCAAATAACTCACTTAAACTTAGGGGTTTTTTTCAAATATAGAAAAGAAAATAAACTATTTACATTTCATAGAAAAAAATCACTAAAAACAAAAATCAATAACATTTGATTTTTCTATGAAGTGTAAATATTTTGTCAATTTTTCTATTTTTGATAATTTTCCTAAACTTAAATTCATCAAGATAATCGATAATTAAAAATTAAAAATTACCTTAAATTTTGGGATGTTACAGCATAGTCCAACACAATCCAATACTAATTCAACCATTCTCATTACATATTTGTCATGTTTTACGGTTTTTCCATAACAAACCATAATAACATAACCATCAATAACTGGTAAACCATAATAACATAACCACCAATAACAGGTAGGTTAATTTAGTCGTATCAGCAATATCACACAATTCGGCTTAACACATAAGTCATAAATAGTCAGTTTATTACATAAAACATATCATCGAGCCCAATAGATGATCGTTAACTCCCTATTAAGCCTATACCCCGTGCCACACAGTCTAATGATTCAGTAGGAATGCCCATATCAGCCCAAATGCAAAGGTCTTCCTAGCGAATCTGTGGAAACACATGCAAAAATAGCCTAGTGTATCGTCGGGACACATGCAATAACAGCTTAGTGAACTCGTCTCACATACGGGTACAACATGACTAATAGTTAAAGGTAACAGTTACCATAATCCAAAATCATCATAATCAGCCATAAACATTCATAGCCATATCAGCACATATTCCATTCACATTGCATAGTTGTCATGCTTTATAGATTTTCCATAACAAATCATAAAACACAACAAGCAACAACTCATACATTAATCCCGTCATGCTAGCAATACCACACAACTCCACATAACACATTAGGCATAACCGTAAGCTTATCACATAAGTCATATCATACAGTTCAACTTATCGCATAAGTCATACCACACAGTTCAGCTTACCACATAAGACATGCATAGATACCAAACAATCAGTTCTTCACAAAAGTGCCAACCAGTCACACAATCAATCAAGTCACAAATAACCTTATGTTACTTAAAGTCGCGAATTCGGTAGTAAATTCCTTACCTTCAACAATTGAAAATCTCTTGGTTTGAGAACACCTCTTTAGATTGATCCTAAACATAAAACATCTAATTAACAATTTTTCATAAAATTATTAATTAATTTTAACCTTAACCCTTCAATATCAATTCTATAACTTACCAATTTGTGGTCCACGTTCCAATTTATTTGTAGAGAACTCTACGAATTAAAATCCAATAAATAATGCTTCAACCTAATCTTCAAAAGCAAGAATAAAAATCCAATTAACTTGTAAATAATTTCCTTAATTCACTCTTTAATGGGTATCCAAAAAACCCAAATTAATCACCCAAAATGCACCAACCAAGCTAACCCACAAAACTCTACTGACGACAGTGGCTGAGGGTAACGACACGACGACGGAGCGAAACACGACTATGAAGATTGCTGTGAGGCGGCGTGGACGGCTAGCGAAACTTTGCGGCGTCAAAACAGACGTGCGAATGGGACACGATCACGTGGATGCGCCGGCTCGTGGCAGATAGTTTTCAGAGACAACAAGCAACTCACGACGACGACGACAACGTCCGATGGTGAAGGGTGGTTGACGGTTGAAGAATGAAAGAGAGTGGTGAGGGCGACGACTGCTTATTGTGAGGAAGAAGAAGAAAAATTGATATTCCTTTAATTACACACAACCCTAGGAACTTAATAATATTTATAAATAATAATAATAATAAATAATTATATTTACTTTTATCCATTTTCAATAATAAAATATATACACAACTATATATATATGTTTGTGTGTGCATGTATCCTTAAAAATCTATATTTCTTTCTCATTTTGCAAAATAAAATAAAATCTTCTATTTCCTCTCTCAATTATCTTATAACCAAAACAATTAAATATATATACTCGTATATATAATATATATATATATATATTTAATTTCTTAACTAAAATAAAATAAGTAACACCCAAAACAAAAAAAATCTCCAAATAAATCTAACTTATTCTTAATTAATTCAAGATAATCAAAATAAAATTATCTCAAATTTTGAGATGTTACAGATATCTTACTCAATGGGACTGATGTGGATTACGTGACTACAATCAAAGATTGGCTCGATGCTCAATTCCAAATGAAAGATTTGGCTGAAACACAGTTTGTTCTAGGGATTCCAACTTATAAGAGATCAAAAGAATAAATCACTAGCCTTGTCTCAGACATCTTATTTTGACAAAATGCTTGTCAGATATTTGATGTAGAGTTCCAAGAAGGATTTGTTATCCTTTAGACATGGAATTATTTTGTCTAAGGAACAGTGTTCTAAGACACTTCAAGAGGTTGAGGAGATGAGCATATACCTTATGCATCTGCAGTAGGTAGCCTTATGTATGATATGTTGTGTACAAGGCTCAACATATAATAAATATGAGAGATTCATAATTCTTGTACTATATTCAACATTTTTCTTGTAACTTATTACATATAGGGAATGACACAACATCAGTACAAGATTTCTTTGATTGAGTGGTTTCTTGCTCAGCATATCAATCTATCTGATATCTATAATACAATGAGATTTCACACCTGGCGAATCTTTTACTCTACCTCCTCTTATTAACACCATAGGATGTTCCTGCAAATTATGACCTTCACCTGAAATTGGAGCAAATATATCATGTCGATTGCTCAACCGTACTTTGGCTATCTTACGTAGTGAATTAGGTTTTTTTGGTGTTCTCATTAAAACACGCAAGCATACTCCTTGCTTTTGGGGACATTGATCTGAAGCTCGAGTATGGTCCGTGCACCGTTTTTCTTCTCTACCATGACGAATCAATTGATTTAATGTAGGCATCACTCTCTCACTAGTGATTACCCCTGATCCGAATCACCCCTTTTCCATTCATAAACGAAATCCCCAAAAATTCTCGTGTGGAAGCGATTAATCGTCTTTTTTTATTATTTTGAATTAATCAAAAAAATAAAAAATAACTAAAATATATCAAATTTAAGTGTTGTAATTTAAAGATTAAACATCTTTATACCTTTCAAGAAACACTTTCTCCTAAAATATTTATGCCGTTGTCAAGGATCCACTTGTGGGAGCCTTTGAAGAAACATTTTTTTTCAAGAAAGATGAAGAAGAGAGAATATGGAGATTGGAAGAAATTGAGAGAAACGGAGAAAATTAGATCTTCTGAGAGGGAAATCAAAAAGAGAAATGATTGGATTTGATTTCTCTCGCTTCTCTCTCCTTTCTTTTCTTCTTTTTTATTTCTTTTATTTTAATTAAAATTATTTTATTAAATAGATCAAATCACTTTTTCTCTCTCTTTCCATAATGAAGTTTTATGAGAAATGAAATTAATTAGGTTAAAACCCAATTATTTAAAAAAATTATTTAAGTAACTCATATTAAAATAAATGTTCTTTTTAATCATATTCAAATGTATATTTTCTAATGATTAGTTATAATATGAATCTCATGAATATTCTAACTATTAATTATTTAAATCATATTCAAATACATTTATTCTCTCATATAGATTTAATATAAATCTTATCTATATTATCTATGTAACATCCCAAATTTTAAGGTAAATAGTAGTTTATTTTTCAACTATCCTACTATTGATTGGTTAATTTTAATTTGAGATGTTTGTGTTGATTTTAACTTTGGTTGTGGTTGTTGGAATAATTTTTTGTAGTGGTTTTTATTTTATTTGAGTTGGAAAGAGAAAAGAGAATTTAATGAAGAGTGAGAGAAAGGAATTTAATGAGGAAAGAGGAAAGTGTGGGAATTTGAAAAAGGAAAAGGAAAAAAATAATAATGATGGTAATAATATTTATTAATATTAATATTAATAATATTATTATTATTATTATATTTAAATCAACCTTGGTACGCGTGCACAACCATCATCTTCTCCATCTTCTTCCTTAGAAACCCTAGTCTCCGCCCCTTACTGCCGTAGTATGTCGCCGCCGCAACTTCGTTTCCTTCTCCGTCAGACGCTGCCGCCCATCTCGTCGCCAGCCGTGAAGCGTCGCCAAGCCGAGAAGCCCGAGCAGTCGCACCGCCCCGTCCACGTTTCGCTCTAAGTTGCAGTCGTGCATCGAATCCGCACGTCGCGCCTTCCTCCACTCCCAGCGTCGCCTTCGTGCGGAAGTCGAGGCAACCTCTCTTCGCCGCGCACTAGTCCGCTTCCCAAGCCGCGTCGCGCCCCATGCTTCTTCGCTCAGCAACGCGTCACCGTGAGCCGTATCGCCTGATCTGGTGGATCCGCTCAGCCCGCGCCGTGCCGCCACATGTAGATTTGCAAGTCGCCTCCGCGCGTGCCAGATCCATGAAACCATGTCCAGCTACACCGCGCACGAGCCAATCTCCACATGCACTCACCAGATCCTTGAGCCGGTGTCCCGTCCGATGCCCAGATCTGCAAGTCAAGCCGCAAAGCCGATCCGAGCCGTGAGTCGAGCCAAGCTGCCTTTGTGAGTCAAGCCGCCTTCTGTCACTGCCCAGCACTGACGCCACTGCTATTTGTTGGTGTTTGGTAAGGTCTAGGAAGAATTTTATTTGGGTTTTAGACTACCAAATGAACTTTTATTTGAGGATTTTTCTTGGATTAATTGGGTATTTCTTTATTGTTTGAATGTTCAAATTGAAGATTCGATTGGAGGTATTTGTGGTGCGATCGTTTTGGCTTTCGTCTTAAGTGGTGAGTTTGGAATTGGTTATTGAAGGGTTAGATTTAATATTTCTTTTTGGAAGAATTTAGTAATTAAAGTTCTTGTGTGTTTAGGGTCTATTGAAGGCTACTTCGTCTAAGAAATTTTCTGTGATTCGAGGTAAGGAATAGTTCTACTGAATCCACGCCTTTGGTGAATAAGGTGTGGAAGATGGTTAGTGTTCCTACATTGTGGTGTTATCTTTGGGTTTTTTAATATATTTTGTATGGATTATGCATGACTCGTCATACTACTGATTTGTGTTATCTGCTGCATGAGAATTAATTGGTTATTGTGATCACTATGTTATAGATTTGGTTTATTGGATATGGTTTCTGTTAACTTGACCTAATGAATTTTGTACTCGGTGTAAGAACGGTGAGTCAGATAGCAAGCTTGTGTGGCGTATTGCTCTGACAGGGCCAGTTAACAAGCCTGTGTGACGTATTTGTTCTGAAGGTCGGTTAACAAGCCTGTGTGGAGTTTTGTTCTGACATAATCGTTCTCATAGCAAGAAGCCTGTGTGGCGTATCGCTCTAACAGGGCCAGTTAATAAGCCTGTGTGGCGTATTGTTCTGGTAGGATCGATTAACAAGCTTGTGTGGCGTATTGTTCCGACATATCTGTTCTTACTCAACCACCTGACTGTGTGTCGTAAAGTACAAGTCATTAGAGGAGTTAACGGTCACCTAGTGGGATTAGTAGTGGGTTTCTTACTGGGTATATATTATACTCATCCTTTCTATGTTTTATTTCTGGCAAAGGTAAGAAGGGACCGGCGAGGGACAAGAAGAACCAGTGACCATACCGGGGAAGACAAGGAGACCTTTTTGCTTTCGCTTACGATATTTTGGCCTTTTTACGGTTAAATTATTTTATTTT
The DNA here is from genome assembly GCA_037974625.1 of Cucumis cinereus. Lineage (NCBI taxonomy): Eukaryota > Viridiplantae > Streptophyta > Magnoliopsida > Cucurbitales > Cucurbitaceae > Cucumis > Cucumis cinereus. The sequence goes on from JBBPDJ010000020.1 coordinate 10,084,913, forward strand.
TACTTGTCGTAATTATTTGGTTTAGAAAACTATTTTTAGGAATCCCGTTTAGGTACTTTTCTTTTTCATTATTTTGGTTAAGTGCTCGTTTTGATGACCTTTTAAATGTTTATTTTTATTAAATAAAAGTATTTGTTTTCATTTATTTTTGTCTTTTAAAATTGATTTTAATGGTTTTAATTAAGTAACAGCCCTGTTCGGTTTGGGATTTTGGGGCGTTACAGTTGGTATCAGAGCCTAAGTTTTTAGGTTTTGTAGACTGACTTACGATGTAAGTTTATGGTTTTGGTCCCTGTGGTCACTATGGCTCACTTGTTCTCGCCAGGTTCGTTTTCTTTAGTAAGCTTTTGGTTATGCTAATTTATTGCCTGTAAACTGGAAATTTATTGAATCATTGGTAGATCTTGTTTCTTATGGGTGGTGATGGTTTTAGGAAATGTCACCACGTTGAGGTGCTAGGAGAGGTAGACGAGGTGGACGAGGTGGACGAGGAGCTGATCGAGCTCAACTTGCAGAGCCAGCTGTGGACCCCGTCGCACCTGTTACGCAAGTCGACCTGGCTGCTCTAACAGCTCAGTTGGGGCAAAGTATTGCAACGGTTGTGGCGGCAGCTTTGGCAAAGTTTCAGCCGGTCGCTCCTGTTCCGACTGCACCTGTCCCAGATCAGACTGCACCAGTAGTACTTGAGGATCTGCTGGACTGCCTGTCGACAGAGGCAAAGCACCTGAGAGATTTTTAGAAGTATGATCCTGCAACGTTTGATGGGTCACTGAAAGACCCCTCGATAGCAGAATTATGGTTATCATCGATTGAGGACATTTTCTGTTATATGAACTGTCCAGACAACCAGAAGATCCAATGTGCAGCGTTTATGCTCAAAGACTGGACCATTGTCTGATGAAAATCCGTTGAGAGGAGATTGGGTGGAGATCCTCATAATATTACTTGGGAACAGTTTAAGACGTGTTTCTATGAGAAGTTCTTCTCTACTAACCATCGTGACACTAAGTGTCAGGAATTCTTAGATCTGAAGCAAGGGCAAATGTCAGTGGAGGATTATGATCAGCAGTTCGACATGTTGTCTCGCTTTGCCTCAGAGTTGTTCGCAACTGAGGCGGCCTGTGCTGAGAGGTTTGTGAGAGGCCTGAGGAAGGACATCCGAGGCTTTATCAGATCATTTAACCCTTCCACTCTGGTAGAAGCCCTATGCCATGCAATTAACACCAGTGATCGAGATGATGAAGTCCTAGAGAAGTCGTCTAAGAAGGAACCCTCCTCGGGACAGAAGAGAAAGACTGAGAACAAGCCAGCAGAAGTTCCATGGAAGAGTCCGAGGACCAGAGAAGCACTGGGTCATCATCGAGTGCAGTTTGCAGAGGCCGATGCTACAGTGAGAGAGACCGTCTTGCTGTGGTTTTTGCAGCAGTGGTTTTTGCACTGAAGATTTGGAGACATTATTTGTATGGGGAAAAGATACAGATCTTCACCAACCACAAGAGTCTCAAACACTTCTTCACCTTGAAGGAGTTGAATATGAGACAACGTAGGTGGCTGGAGTTGGTGAAGGATTATGAGTGTGAGATTTTATACCATTCGGGTAAGGCAAATGTGGTAGCTGATGCCTTAAGCAGAAAGGTAGCCCATTCAGTAGCTCTTATTACCAGACAAACTCAGTTACACCAGGATTTTGAGCGAGCCGAGATTGCAGTTGCAGTGGAGGAAGTAACCTCACAGTTGGCACAGTTGAAGGTGCAACCGACGTTGAGACAGAAGATTATTGAGGCTCAAGATAATGACCAGTATCTTAGTTTGAAGCGCCACCTAGTAGAGGCAAGTCAAGCTGATAGTTTTTCTGTATCCTCTGATGATGGTCTCTTGTTTGAGAAACGCTTATGTGTTCCAGTAGACATTGAAGTTAAGAGGGACTTGTTATCTGAAGCTCATAACTCTCTTTTTGCTATGCATCCTGGCAGTACCAAGATGTACCAGGACTTGAAGCGTTTTTACTGGTGGCCTAATATGAAGAGAGAGGTAGCAGACTTTGTTAGCAAATGTTTGGTGTGTCAGCAGGTGAATGCACCAAGACAGAAGCCAACAGGTTTGTTACAGCCTCTTGGAGTTCTAGAGTGGAAGTGGGAGAACATATCAATGGATTTCATCACAGGGTTACCTAAGACCCCAAAGGACCATACTGTGATTTGGGTTATTGTGGATAGACTCACCAAGTAAGCGCACTCTATTCTAGGTAATTCTACGTACTCAGCGAATAAGTGGGATCAGTTATATTTGAAGGAGGTGGTGAGGTTGCACAGAATTCCTGTGTCGATTGCTTCTGACAGGGATGCCCGTTTTACCTCTAATTTCTGGAAAGGTCTCTAGAATGCCTTAGGTACCCGATTGGACTTCAGTATCAATTTTCACCCACAGACAGATGGTCAAACTGAGCGTTTGAACCAGACACTAGAGGACATGCTGAGAGCTTGTGCACTAGAGTTTTCTGGGAGTTGAGACTCTTGCTTCATTTGATGAAGTTCGCTTACAACAACAGTTACCAGGCTACCATTGGCATGACGCCGTTTGAAGCCTTGTATGGTAAGTGTTGTAGGTCTCCTATGTGCTAGCATGATGTTCGTGTGCAGAGACTGGTTGGTCCTGAATTGGTGCAGTCTACTAATGAAGCTATTCACCAGATTAGAGCCCGCATGAAGACAACTCAGAGTAGACAAAAAAGTTATGTAGATGTGAGACAGAAAGACCTGGAATTCAAGGCGGGAGATAAGGTGTTCTTGAAGGTGGCACCTATGAAGGGTGTTTTGAGATTTGCAAAGAAGGGAAAGTTGAGTCCCTGCTTTATTGGGCCTTTTGAGATTCTGGAGAGAATTGGTTCTGTGGCGTACCGGTTAAAGCTACCACCATCCCTATCCGCAGTTAATGATGTTTTTCATGTTTCGATGTTGAGGAAGTATGTGGCAGACCAGTTGCATGTCATCGATTATGAGCCCCTGGAGTTCAATGAGAATTTGAGCTTCTAGGAGCAACCAGTGGAAATTCTGGCAAGGGAGGTGAAGACGTTGCGCAACAAAAGCATTGCCTTGGTAAAGATTTTATGGTGGAATCAGCAAGTGGAGGAAGCTACGTGGGAACGGGAGGATGACATGAGAGCTCGATACCCGAAGTTGTTCGAGGATTAGAGCTTTCGTGGACGAAAGCTTCTTGAGGAGGGAAGACTGTAACATCCCAAATTTTAAGGCAAATTGTAATTTATTTTTCAACTATCCTACTATTGGTTGGTTAATTTTAATTTGAGATGTTTGTGTTGATTTTAATTTTGGTTGTGGTTGTTGGAAAAATTTTTGGTAGTGGTTTTATTTTATTTGAGTTGGAAAGAGAAAAGAGAATTTAATGAGGAGTGAGGGAAAGGAATTTAATGAGGAAAGAGGAAAGTGTGGGAATTTGAAAAAGGAAAAGGAAAAAAAATAATAATAATGGTAATAATATGTATTATTATTATTATTAATATTATTTTTTTATTATTTTATTTAAATCAACCTTCGTACGCATGCAAAGCCATCATCTTCTCCATCTTCTTCCTTAGAAACCCTAGCTGTCGCCCCCTTACTGTCGTAGTACGTCACCGTCATAACTCTGTTTTCTTCTTCGTCAGACGCTGCCGCCAGCCATGAAATGCCGCCAAGCCAAGAAGCCCGAGTAGCCGTACCGTGCCCTCCATGTTTCGCTTTGTATTGCAGCCGCACGTCGGATTCGCACGACGTGCCTTCCTTCACACCCAGCGTCGCCATCCGCGCGGAAGCCGACCAACCTCCCTTCGCCACGCACCAGTTCACTTCTCAAGCCATGCTGCGCTTCACGCTTCTTCGCTCAGCCACGCGTCATCGTGAGCGGCGTCGCCGGATCTGGTAGATCCGCTCAGCCTGCATCGCGCCACCACATGTAGATTCGCCAGCCGCCTCCACGCGTGCTAGATCCGCAAAACCACGTCCAGCTACACCGTGCCCGAGCTGATCTCCACTTGCACTCACCAGATCTGTGAGTCGGTGACCCGTCCGACGGCCAGATCTGCAAGCCGAGCTGCGAAGCCGAGTTGAGCCGTGAGCTGAGTCGAGTTGCCTTCTTGAGCCAAGCCGCCTTCTGTCACTTTCCAGCACCGCCACCACTGCTGTTTGTTGGTGTTTGGTAAGGTCTAGAAAGAATTTTATTTGGGTTTTAGACTACCCAATGAAGTTTTATTTTAAGATTTTTCTTGAATTAATTGGGTATTTCTTTATTGTTTGAAGGTTCAAATTAAAGATTCGATCGGGGGTATTTGTGGTGCGATTGCTTTGGCTTCGTCTTAAGAGGTGAGTTTGGAATTAGGTATTGAAGGGTTAGATTTGATATCTCTTTTTGGATGAATTAAGTAATTAAAGTTCTTGTGTGTTTAGGGTCTATTGGAGGCTACTTCGTTTAAGGAATTTTCTGTGATTCGAGGTAAGGAATAGTTCTGCTGAATCCACGCCTTTGGTGAATAAGGTGTGAAGGATGGTTAGTGTGCCTACATTGTGGTGTTAACTTCGGGTTTTGAATATATTTTGTATGGATTATGCATGACCCGTCATACTACTGATCTCTGTTATCTGCTGCATGAGAATTAATTGGTTATTGTGATCACTATGTTATAGATTTTGTTTATTGGATATGGTTTCAGTTAACTTTACCTAATGAATTTTGTACTCGGTGGTAGAACGGTGAGTCAGATAGCAAGCCTGTGTGGCGTATTGCTCTGACAGGGCCAGTTAACAAGCCTGTGTGGCGTATTATTCCGACATAACCGTTCTGATTGCAAGAAGCTTGTGTGGCTTATTGCTCTTACAGGGCCAGTTAACAAGCCTGTGTGGCGTATTATTCTGGTAGGATTGATTGACAAGCCTGTGTGGCGAATTGTTCCGACATGTCTGTCCTTACTCAACCACTTGACTGTGTGTCGTAAAGTACAAGTCATTAGAGGGAGTTAACGGTCTCCTAGTGGGATCAGTAGTGGGTTCCTTACTTGGTATATTTTATACGCATGCTTTCTATGTTTTATTTCAGGCAAAGGTAAGAAGGGACCGACGAGGGACAAGAAGAACCAATGACCGTACCGAGGAGGACCAGTAGACCTTTTTTCTTCCTCTTACGATATTTTGGCATTTTACGGTTAAACTGTTTTATTTTTACTTGTCGTAATTATTTGGTTTAGAAAACTATTTTTAGGGATCCCGAGGTACTTTTTTTTTTCATTATTTTGGTTAAGTGTTCGTTTTGATGACCTTTTAAATGTTTATTTTGATTAAATAAAAGTACTTGTTTCGTTTATTTTCGTCTTTTAAAATTGATTTTAATGGTTTTAATTAAGTAACGGCCCATTTCGGTTTGGGATTTCGGGGCGTTACAATCTATATATACTAATGTATCTTCAGATATTATTCATACATTATATCTTATATTAATTGTATCTAATATGATAAGTGTATTTTTTTCTTTAATTAATTTGAACAATTCAAATTATTTTTCAATGCCTTGATCCTTGTTAATGTGTTATGAGCTAACAAGAGGACCTCATGAACCTACAGATTAGAAGCTCCAATGATATGTAATTAATTACCTAAGCTCCTGAAACTCATTTAATTAATATTCATTAACTACCGGTCATTCTATTAAAGATTGATAGTTGCTCTCTTAGTAGTAGATTTATTTTGTGTTCATAGATATAACCAATCAACAGAGAGTTGGTCCTTCACAAATTGACCCTGCACTCTTTGTACTGTATATTTATTTTGAGTCATATGAAGATACATTACTATATATAGATAATATAAATTAGATTTATATTAAAACTGTATGGAAGAATAAATGTATTTGAATATGATTCAAATAATTAATAGTTGAATATGAATAAGATTCATATTATAATTATTTATCAGAAAATATACATTTGAATATGATTCAAACAATATTTATTTTAATAAGAGATATCAAAGTAATGTTTTTTAATAATTGGATTTTAACTTAATTAATTTCATTTCTCATAAAACTCCATTATTGGCAGATCATTTTCTCTATTTGATAAAATAATTTTAATTAAAATAAAATAAATAAAAAAGAAAAAGTAAAAGGAAGAGAAGAAAAGAAAGGAGAGAGAAGTGAGAAATCAAATTCTCTCCTTTTCTCTTTTTGATTTCTCTCTCTAAAAATCCAATACTCTCTCTTCCTCTCAAATTCTCAAATTCTCCCATCTCCATATTTCTTCTTCTTCATCTTTCTCGAAGAAAAGTGTTTCTTCGAAGACTCTCACAAGTCGATCCATGCCAAGAGTCATAGCAAGAAAAATCTCGTGAAGGAGAACAACACCGACATAAAGATTTGTTGAAGAAAAGTGTTTCTTCAATGCATAATCTCTAAACTTACCATACTTATATTTAATATATTTTAGTTATTTTTGGTTTTTGATAAAAACAAAATAAAAACAAAGACAATTAATCACTTCCGCAAGTATGCGTCCCAACAATTGGTATTAGAGTCAATTGTTTTTTACTTTTGTTTTTTATTGAAAATCGAAAATAAATTACAGGTACATTTAATAAATTGTACATGTGATGTATGTTTTATTAAATGTACCAACCATTTATTTTCGATTTTAAATAAAAAAACATTAAAAGTGGACTCCTGCTTACGTCAGTGCCTTGTGAATTTACTAATTCATCCCTGTCAACAGCTTGCGCGCTTGCAACTAAGAAACGCTACTCGATCCTCGATACTCACTACTCGATACTAGATATTACATACTCGCTACTCAATGCTCGATGCTCGATACTTGGTGTTCTAAGTTTTATTTATGCTACATATGTTTGCCACTCGATGCTTGATACTTAAAGAAACACAAAAAAAAAGAAAGAAAAAAAAGAGTAGAAATGAAAAGAAAAAAAAAACATATTAAGGAAAAAGACAGTGAAAAAGTAAAACAAAAATTAGAAAGAAGAAATACCAATAAAATGCAAAGAAAAGAACTGTAAAAAAGAAGAACGGAAAAAGAAAAAACAAAGAAAAAAAAGAAGAAAAAATTTGCTAAACAAAGAAAATAGAAGAAGAAAGCATTTAAGGTAAAAGTAATAATTTTAAACAAAGATGACATAAGCAGAAGTCAACTTTTCATTGATTTTAAAAAAGGAATGTTTGGAAAAATGACAAAATTTAAGGGGACGGTTGGAAATTTAGCAAGAATCTCGAGGAATAAGAAATATTACAAAATTGAAAATTGTAGATATCGAAATTTCCCAAAATGTCATTTTCGCCTCTGGTTATGTATATATTGTTATGTTTCAGTTACAGTGTATTTGATAGAACGTTTTTCTTTTTTTAATTAGTTTGGACTTGATTTTAAGTCATTGGAGAATGGCTCAGTATACGCGAATTACTATGTATTTTTTGTGTACTGGATAGAGATTATAAGAACTGAACAGAGAGATATAATCTGGATTCTAACAGATTTCTCTATTTTTTCTGAACTTTTTAATCAATTTATATATCATACTTGTGTAAATTTAGTTAGATTTTGAATATATATATCTTTATTAAATCTTTAATATATTTATTAGTTTTTAAATAAACATATAACTAATCGTTAGTATATGTTATTAGTTTTTAAAATAAACATTTAATTAAGTTTAATTAATCTCTAATTATCTTGCAGCATACCCTATGAAATACTGTGTATTTTATATCAGATTGTTAGAAAAATTAAGATAACGAATTAGGAGAATGAAATCGACAATCCAATTGGATTTTCCTATTTTTTCTGAACCTCATTAGTTTTATAAATAAACATATAATTAATCTTTAATATATGTTATTAGTTTTTTAAATAAACATTTAATTAAGTTTAATTAATCTCTAATTATAATGCAACAGATCTCGTGAAATACGGAGTATTTTATAACTAGGTATTAGAAAAATTAAGATAACCGATTATGAGAATGAAATCGACAATCCAACTAGATTTTTCTATTTTTTCTAAATCTTATTAGTTTTATAAATAAACATATCATTAATCTTTAATATATGTTATAAATTTTTTAAATAAACATTAATTAAGTTTAATTAATCTCTAATTATTTTGCAGTAGATCCCATGACATACGGGGTATTTCCTATTTTTCCTGAATCTACTTTTTTTCAATCTATCTTTAATTAATATTAAATATATTTTATTAGTTGTATCTTTTATTGTTGATTATTAATCAATATCTAACTTTTTTAAGTTTAAATTCATTTTGGAATATCTTTTTGAGTTATATCCGTATGCCTTATTAAACCAATATATTTAAATTCGTATGATTGGAGGAATTATTTGGGAAGGAAAGAAAATGGTATTATTAATTATTTGATTTATTTGGAAACAAATAAAAAAAATATAGATTTTAAAAATAAATAGTTATATATGTATTAATTATTGAAAAAAAAAAGAAAAGAAAGAAATAATATAATTATTTATAATAAATAGGGTTTTAGGTTTTATTGTTATGCGTGAAAGTTAAAAAAAATTCAAAACTTCTTCTTCCTCATGCATAAGCCATCACATCCACCATTGAAGTTTAATCTCCATCGTCGGTCAGTAACCTCCGTCGACGAGTCTTCCACCGTTGGTCACCTTCGCCCTCTGCGTCCGAAGCCGTCGTCGGACAAGCCTTTTACCATCGACCGCCTCAAACGTCGCTCTATGCGTACGCAGTCGGTTTCGTGTCGCCGTTCGCACGTCTCTCTCCGACGAACATTGTTCCATTAGCTCTTGTCCATCGGTCTCCGATCTGCGCTACCACTAACCTTTTCGTGTCGATTTGTGTTGTCGTCCATGGATTGACTTTGGGAGTATTTGGAAGTTAGAAAATTTTAGGGTTTTGTAGGTTGTTAGAAGGTGTGAGTTGAGATGATGTGTTTGAGGGAGAGTGTTTTAATGATAGTGTGTTTGGGGAAGAGTGTTTTAAGATAGTGTATTTCGAATTTTAGGATGATTGTAATTGGAAGGTGAAAGGTTTAATAGGAGTAGAAGCATTTTCGACAATTTCATACATGTATTTTATTTCTTTTTTCCGATTTTATCATATTTATAATTATATATATATTTTTTTTTACTATTTGTTCAAAGTAAACCTTAATATAACTATTTATCTTATCGATCCTTAAAAAAAAATACTCAATTTTCATTTGGGTCTTTTATTTTAAGCCAACTATGCAAATTTCTTCTAAATATTTGTAGATTTGATAACGATTTAATAAAATTTAGGAAAAATATAAATTCATGCACATAAATTTTAAGGTTATACAATTAATCTGTTATTATAATAATTATATTAATTTAAACTATGAAGTGTATCTGTAACACTCCGACTTTAGGAGTGGGATATGAATGAACCGATATCAGTTCTAAATGAGAGGGATCCTAAGGTCATGAAAGTAAAGTTAAAAAGGCTTAAAAGAAATGAAAGTTACTACCTACACTAACAAAGGTATAGCTTCCTTTTCGGTGGCTCAATCATAAGAACTTCAAAACTAAGGGAAAATTATATGTTGGGTGACCTACTGGAAATTTTCCTAGGATGCATGTGAATGATCCGTGTTGGTTTGTGGGGACAATTTTCACTCTTTAACCCAAGTAAGGATGATATGGATGATGTTGCTAGGTCGCATGGGATGCAAGGGAATGTCGGGGCTGTTAGAGGCTGAATTCAAATTTTGAGTCCTGGTCCGAATCCTGGGCCTAGGACGTTACAGTATCAATTTACACCTTCACATTTCGTCTTGAAAACCTAATTTGAAACTTATACTTAAACACCTAAACTTTCATAAATGAATCAATTTAAGTTGTATTTCGATTGCATTTTCAAGTGATTAAATTAAATAATAAGTTGTTTGAAAAAATTCATGTGTTTAGCATCCACCTAAAATGAATTTTGAAAAAATGAGTTTATAAAATAATGTGGTTTAAGGAAACCAACTTTTAGAAAAATGAATTTTGAGTGTTTAATGGTTAATTTCCTTAATTTGTATGAAACACTCCAGCTACCAACTGTGGCTATTCTCGACAGCCAACCTCCAACAACCCTCTCCGCACACTTTCGTCGACAAAACTTTGACCATCGTTTTTCACGCAATTGCAGACAGCCACTAGGGGCTGAATCCGAATTTTGAGTCCTGGTCCAAATCCTGGGCCTGGAGCGTTACAGTATCAATTTACACCTTCACATTTTGTTTTGAAAACCTCATTTGAAACTTATACTTAAACTCCTAAACTTTCATAAATGAATCAATTTAAGTTGTATTTCGATTGCATTTTCAAGTGATTAAATTAAATAATAAGTTGTTGGAAAAAAATTCATGTGTTTAGCAACTACCTAAAATGAATTTTGAAAAAATCAGTTTATAAAATAATGTGGTTTAAGGAAACCAACTTTTAGAAAAATGAATTTTGAGTGTTTAATGGTTAATAGTTAATTTCCTTAATTTGTATGAAACACTCCGGCTACCACCTGTGGCTATTCTCGATAACCAATCTCCAACAACCGCCTCCGCACACTTTCGCTGACAAAGCTTTGACCATCGTTTTTCATGCAATTGCAGACAGCCATTAGGGGCTGAATCCGAATTTCGAGTCCTGGTCCGAATTCCATGCCTGTGGCGTTACAGTATCAATTTACACCTTCACATTTGTTTTGAAAACCTCATTTGAAACTTATACTTAAACTCCTAAACTTTCATAAATGAATCAATTTAATTTGTATTTCGATTGCATTTTCAAATGATTAAATTAAATAATAAGTTGTTTGAAAACAATTCATGTGTTTAGCTACTACCTAAAATGAATTTTGAAAAAATGAGTTTATAAAATAATGTGATTTAAGGAAACCAACTTTTAGAAAAATGAATTTTGAGTGTTTAATGGTTAATGGTTAATTTCCTTAATTTGTATGAAACACTCCGGCTACCACCTTTGGCTTTTCTCGACAGCCAACCTCCAACAACCACCTCCGCACACTTTCGTCGACAAAACTTTGACCATCGTTTTTCACGCAATTGCAGACAACCAAATTTCATCTACCATTTTCCCCACAATCGCTTTTGAATAGCCTTCGACAACCGCTTTTCGATAATCGCATCAACCAAGCTTCATATGAATGTTTTCTTGCGACCGTCGTAAGACAACTACCAACCACCAATCATCGTTTCCAGCATTGCCACCGACCAACCTCCGTCAACTGCTTTTCAACAACTATGGTCGACCAACTTTCTTCGACCATATTTTGGTGATTGTTTCTGTCCAACTTTCGTCCACCATTTTTCGATTACTGTTGTCAGCCAACTTTCGTTGACCGTTTTTTGGGGACCGATGTTCGCAAACTTTTGTTGATTGTTTTTCGGTGAGCATCGTAGGCTAACTTTCCTTTAACATTTTCGATGATCGTTGTTGGCCAACTTTTGTCGATCGTTTTCGATGACCGTTGTCCACAGACTTTTGTTGATCGTTTTCGATGACCGTTGTCGGCTAACTTTTACCGAACATTTTTTAGTTGTATCATCTGTATGGCAACCCTAGAGGGGGGTGAACATGGTTTTAACAAATTAATGAAATTTTTTTTATCACACACTCAATTAAGAAAAATTAATAAACTTTTTCATAATAAGTAATTTAGACAAGAATTTCATACAAATGTATTCACATCAAAATGACTTATGAAGTGGCATAAACAAATTCAAGCACAAATTGTAGCAATTAATTTTATGCCTGAACTATATCAACAAATTAATTGCAAAAATAAATAGGAGAGGGATAGAGAAATTGACATCGGTAATTTTATAGTGGTTCGACACAACCGGCCTACACCCACTTCTCAAGCTCCTCTTGAGTATGTCACTAAAACTTCGAACTGACTCTTTCCACGGGATTAAAGACAATCGCTACACCACTCTTTTTACGGGTTCAAGAGCAAACTCAATCGTGTCCACTTATCACAATCAAACCATTACAAAGGACCCTTTTAGGGATTACGAACAACCGTTCACTAAATATTTGAAATGAGGAACAAGATGAGAAAAACTCTCTCAAAGAGTACACTTACAAATTAAAGCACTCACCAAATCAATCCTCACAATATAAAATTTCTCTCTAACAAAGAAGATTAAAAGAAAAAAAATTGAGAGCTTTGAGAGAATAAAAATTTAAGCTTTGTAAGTTATAGAGGATTGAAAATAATGAAAGTTGTTGTAATTTTGGAGAAGATGAAGTGTTTTTAAAAAAGAAAGGATGATGAAATCCAAATTCATTTTAAGCCATTAGATGATGGTAAAAGGAATTGAATGGTGGAGATTTAAACTAAATTAGCCGTTAGACAAAAAAAATATAATAATATATATCTTTTAAAGTTATTTCTTTTAAAATCCCAACAAAAATCAAAAGTCCACCATGTGTTAAAAACTAGTTGTTAGACACAAAATTAAAATAATATTAATTTGTTCTCTTTTCAAACCCAATCCAAAAATGAAAAGTCACATGTGTTACTCCTCCAGGCTTTCTCTAACCAATTTGATTTAATTATTTGGCCACCACGTCACCATCTCGGGTATTTTTCTGTTAAGCTTCTTTCAGCAATATCTTCGAACTCTAATTCAGGTGATTCAAATTGCATTGAATTTGTAATTTCGAGCTCTACATAATGGACTCACTACAACAGTATAATTGTTAATAAATAAAATCAAATGGACTCACCAAAACACTAGAATTGTTAAAAAATAAAATCAGGTTTGTTATCATCAAAACATTAATTGATTCATTAATTAAACTTAATTAATTTAAGATTAAGGGTCAAAAAGCCAACATCAGTGACCATTGTTGGCCAACTTTCGTTGGTCGTTTTTCGATAATCATTATCGACCAACCTTTGTTGATCGTTGTTCATCGATTGTTGCCGGTGAACTTTCATCAATCGTTTATTTGTTGCTTGCCAATTTTTCGTTGATCGTTTCTCTGTGATCGTTGTCGACCAACTTTGATTGACCGTTATTTGTGACCATTGTTGGCCAACTTTCGTCAACTATTTCTCGGTGAATATTGTCAATCAACTTTCGTCAATCATTTTTTGTGACCGTTGCCGGCCAACTTTAATCGACTGTTTTTCAAAAACAGTTGTTGGCCATCTATCAATGACTGTTTTTCGATGATCGTTGCTAATCAACTTTTGTCGAGTGTTGTTCAGTGACCATTGTCAACCAATTTTCGTTGTTCGTTTTTCGTTTTTCGGTGATCGTTGCCTCGACTTTTGTCAATCATTTTTCGGTGACCTTTGTCAACTTACTTTCATTGACCATTTTTCGGTGACTGTTGTGAGTCAACTTTCATCCATCATTTTTTTTTACCATTATCGACAAATTGCCAACAACTTTTTTAGTGGTCGTTGTCGACTGTCTTTCGACGACCGTTGTCAACCTCTGGTTATCAATTTATAGTTATCATCGTTGACCACCTCCGACCATTGGATTCAATGATCGCTAACCAACTTTTATCAAAGCCTCCACTGACAAATTCTTTTATTATAATTTAAAATTATAAAAATAATTTTAGTATATAACAAATCAAACAGACTTTTATGTTAAAAAACTGTGAACAAAAGTTACCAAACACATATATGTTTTTATTTTTAGAAGACTATAGAAAAATGTTTAAATGAATTACAATTTTTGAAAAACATTAATTCCATTAGTTATTTCAAATAGTCCCTTAGACATGTTAGAATCTTCTTTTAGAATCGTCTATGTGTTTACTCTAATAGTTTATTTTGTAAAACCAACATTATTGAAGAAGTCCACACATGTTTTAGAATTATTGTATAATTTTGGTAATCATAATGGTCTAAATTGATTCGCTTACAAAAGTATCGGGTTAACATTCATACAGTTGTTAGTTCAAGGTTTTATTTGGTACAACCATCAAAAGTTTAGGGCATAAATTGATATTTTTCCTTAAATTTATTTGAGAATTAAGGTTTTATTTGGTACAACCACCAAAAGGTTTTATTTGGTACAACCATCAATAAAGTACATTTAAGCTACCGATTTTACTTCGGTAAGGATGTTACTAAATTTTCATTTGTCAACATGATTTCATTTCTTATCATAATTTTTATCTTGTTGGATTTTTGGTTCTTAATCTCAAATTAATCAATCAATGTTTTGATGATAACAAACTTCAATTAATTTATTAAAAATTTGAGTGTTTTGATGAGTCTATAGCGTGGAGCTCAAAACAACTATTCCAAAATCAACTAAATCGGAGCTCAAACAAAGAAGTTATAGCCAAAACATGCTAAACGGAAAAATACTAAGCGATGATGTAGGTACAAAATTATTTAAATCGACACAATCAAAGAGTGACATTTGGAGCCTTGAAAGTGTGACACTTGGTGAAATTTGGTTGGTTTTAAATAGAAAAAGATTTTGGAATTTAATTGGTTTTATTTTTAAAAAAAGAAAATGAATTGGAAAAAAATGAATTTAGTATTAGTTTATGTTTGTGTCTAACAACTAGTTTTTTGAAAGATGGTGGACTTGTTTTTGTTGAGTTTTAAAAGAAATGATTTTATAAATATATATATTATTATACTATTACTTTTCTTCGAGTCTAACGGCAAGTTGGGTTTAAATCTCCACCATTTAATTTTCTTTTACAAGATCCAGTTGACCAAATTGATTTTAGATTTCAACATCTCCTCTCTATATTTAAAGACATCTTCTTCTCCAAATTAAGCTCCAAATTAACAATTACATATTATTTTTCAATCCTCTCTAAAAATTCAAAGTTTTCATTGTTGCTCTTTTCAAGCTTCATTATTTATTCTTTCCATCTAATTCTCGAGAGAGTTATATTGTATTGTGAGGATTGATTTTTTGAGTGCTACAATTTTGTAACTCTTTGAGAGAGTTTTTCTCATCTTGTTCATCATTTCAAATATTTAGTGAAGGGTTGCTTTTAATCCATAAAAAGAGTCATTTGTGATGGTTTGATCGTGATATGAGAAAACGATTGAGTTTGCTTTTGAACTCGTAAAAAGATTAGTATAGCGGTTGTCTCTAATTTGTGGAAAGAGTCGGTTCAAAGTTTGAGTGACATACTCAAGAGGAGATTGGGAAGTGGATGTAGGCCGGTTGTGCCAAACCACTATAAAATTACCGGTGTCAATTTCTCTATCCCTCTCCTAATTAGTTTTGCAATTAATTTATTGATATGGTTCATTGCACAAAATTAATTGCTACAATTTGTGCTTGAATTTGTTTATGTCACTTTATAAGTTATTTTGATGTGAATACATTTGTATGAAATTCTTGCCTAAATTACTTATAAACAAAAAGTTTATTAATTTGCTCAATTGGGTTCACTTAGTAAAAAGATTTTATTAATTTTTAAAAACTCTATCCAACCTCTCTAAGGTTGGTATCAAAGCGAGTAGATCTTATTTTTTTATAAGAGTATTTACAAATCATTTTATTTGATATTTATTTGTTTGAGTCCTTCACTCCTACAATTGGTATCATTTTTTAAATATTATTTTGATATATAAAATATCTTATTAATACTTTGAAAAATTATTTGAAAGGCTTAATTGTTAGAGCTATGACAACAATAGAAAGTTATTCTGTTGATATACCCCTTTCCCCCCTCCCCCCCCCCCCCCTCCTCTAGGGTTGTCATACCGATCATACACATCTTTCTTAAGTACAAAGGTTGCATTTGAAAGTTATTTTTGGTGAAAAGAAAAAGTAGATAGGAAGAATTTTGAAGGTGGAAGTAGTGTCTATAGGCTTAATTTTCAAAAATAAAAACTCAAAATCCAAATCATTACCAAATGGAGTCTATATAATTTGTTTTAAAATTGATTCTTTTCGAACTCAAGAAGACTTCTGAAAAATGAAGAATGTGTAGTCTTGTGTGTTATAACTATGTCCCTATGATATTGTGGCATTCTACAACACAAACACAAGATATAAGCAAAGCAGTAAACAAAACATATGAGTTTGTTAACTAGTCCAGTGTAAATCACCTACATCTGAGGACAGTGTGCCAAGAAAGATAACTTCACTAATAATGATGATAAACAATTACAACGTAGTACTTATCTGTAGTTATTACACAGATGCAGTGACTCTCAAACAACTGTATCATTCAATCAAACACCTAGATTCCCCATAGGTTTGAGACTCCCTCTCTCGGTAACTTATGGTTCTCCTAAGTGGTAGATTTAGTGAAGATGGTCTTAGACTCCCCGTAAAACACAGACTCCCTTTTTTGAAGAACTTAAGCACCCCTCAAGTTTGTGAGAATACCTCTCACGATTGTATCTTTCCGTTGAACAATATTCCCTTTGTTTGAATGACTTAAGCTCCCCCTCTTAGAAACTCAATTCTCAATGAATCACAATGCACAATAGTAAGGAGAATGTAGTATGTCTCCCAATACATGTAATGTTCCCTTCTTCTAATACAAGCCGAAACAGCTACAACAAAGTAACACAAATGTTGCTCTTAAGACAAACTGAACGGTCAACCCTAACCGAAGGAATAAGTGTCCTTTAAATATGCATAATAGAATCATAATGAGCAACCCTAACTTCCATAGCAACCTAGCATTGAATAAAAGAAGATTTCGATAGTAGAAAAAAAAATGGAAGAAAGTATATTGTAGAATCAGCATTTTGGTAGACCATCCTTTTTCAAAACAACAACAATGCAATGACATTTCCGATTTCTAAAGCTATAAAACAATAAAATGTAACAACTTTAAATCAATTTATCACCATACTAACAATAGAGACAGTTTTAATTTAGAGTTATTTTTTCAACTACATATTTACAGTTTTAAGTTCATATACTCTTGTGAGAGTAGTTTTTTATGTTCAAGGGTACTTGTGAAACTTTTCAATAGTTCAAGGGTATTTTTAAAACAAAACTTTAATAGTTTTCATCCAAAACTAACAGTAAGGTATTTTAGAACTATTTTTGAAAATTTGAAGATATTTTTGAAATTTTTGAAAGCATTGGGGTATTTTATAATTTATCGTAAAAAATATTCATTCTTTCAAAAGTTACAATATTGTCCCTGACCTTTCATTAAAATTTCAAAACTTCCCTCATAATAGAAATCTTTACAAAACCTGAAGAAAATCTTAGACTAGAATTTTGTCGCAATAATCTAGGATGAAAATTTTGATTCCTGCATGTTTCAAGATCATCGTAACAACCGTTCTAATTCCCTAGTTGTGTTCAAAATTTTAAAGGAAGGGTTTTTTTTTTATTTTTTAAATACCAATAAAAGATCATGTATTACAACTTTTAAAAGAAATGGTATTTTTTAAACAAATTACAGAGTTGGAGTACTTTTTACAATGACACACGCATATATATTACTAAAGTAGTTCGAGCATGCTGTTAACCTAAAAAGATGCACATAAGCAGTTGTAAAATTCTGGCCCTGTTCTAATAGAATTTTATATTTTTGAACCTTTTTGCAAATACAGATTTCTTTGAATACTTTAAAATAAACCTCATTCCTATTAAATCGTGACACTACTCTTTGAACTTTTCCCCATCTTGAGGATATTAAATATTGGGTTTAGGGTGAGTTTGGATTTTAAGGATTTATGCAAAATGAAAGTAATGGTAAGTTGATCTAATTTGTACTCCAACGATTCCTGAGATAAAAGAAACCCTAACCCTCAAATGTACTGTGTACCTTTGTCCAATAAAGAAAGGTTCCATGTAAGGTTAAGATATATATCATAGACCTGTACTACCTTTATCTTTGCAAATTCTGTACTCAGTTCTGATACTTTTGGCTACATTTCATTTTTTAGGTCATTTCTATTGTTTGGAGATCAAATTCTATGGATGTTTAATTTATAAAAAGTGGGTTAAGAGGAGAAGAGTTGATCGATAAATGTAAAATGTCGAAATGGGAAAAAAAATGAATTTTCACAATAAATGTGAAAAAGTAGAAAAAGATGTAAATATGGAGTTAGTTAACTAAATGTATAAACTTCGATAGTACTTATTATTAAAGTTGAGTTATTTGCCCCAAGTTAAAAAAAGTTGGTGGGCTAAACGGCCCATTAGCATTTTAAGAATTCGAATACAAAGAATGGTTTGCCAGCACTGAATCAAAAGATCATGAAAGCAGTTTAACGACATTATCAAATGTCTAAAATCTTCTGGCAGTTTCAGAACTATAATACCAAGAGTGGCAAAAGAAAAGACGAGCAAAATCAAATGATGCAAAGAAAGATAATGACCAAGAGTTTCTTCAAGCTTGAAGATGAAACATGCATTATAAAATGAAACAATTGGCCAGGTCGCCAGGAAATAATATAACACAAAACATCCAAACAAAACGCAGTAGAGAAAAAAAATTGTACAGGTATTGAAGTAATAGGGCGAAGAGAGTTGAGCTCTTACTGCTATTGCACCCACTCTTCAAGCCTTGTTAGTTGAAATCTTTAAGTCTTTTCTTCAGCATGTCCATGGACTTCTTTCGACTGCTTTGTTTTGCATTTCTGCTTGAAAGGCTCCCAAAGATCCCATCAGGAGAATCTTTGAATTTCTCACATATACTAGCCACCTTCTTGTAATCCAACATGTTATAGTTCTTCTCTCTTATCTCAGGATTCGTGAAGTTGTCAGGTTGATTGCTCAGCAAAAGGTTAATAAGTTGTCTAGCTTCGACCAGGGAGTTCCGAAAACTACCTCCTTCATACACTTCACTTAATCCAATGCTGTGGAACCTCTCATCTGCAAATGTTTCCAGCACCTTTAGATCATTGTCAATAGCCATGACTGCATTAGCATTGAACCTTTTGACGCTATCACTGAGAAAAGCTGCAAAAATAGAGTCTGATATGTGTTCAAACACTCCACTTCCAACCTTATACAAGGCTTCTATAGGTAAAATCTGTTGTACGGTGGACAATATAGTGTCAAGATAAATAAGCACTTCATTTATGTAGTCATTTGCATTAGCAGAAACCTCCTCAGAAGTCCAACCAATATTCTCTGTGAGAGCCATGAACTCATCTATTTTGGTATTCACCAAATTCAACAATGCAAGATAAGCTGCATCTCTTGAAGTTTTGAGAACAATACTAGAAGCAAGATTAGCTTGTGTCGTTTCAACTGAAAAAACAGGCGTCCCAGATAGTTGAGCTGCATAGCTAAGAAAAAAGTCACAGGCTCTTTCCAGGACAGTTATATTTGCAGCAATTTGCATGGCTTGAGAAACACCAACGGAGCTGCTATAAACAGTATTGAGTATTGCTTCATTTAAAACATTAGTTAGGAGCTTGTCCAGATAATTCTTCACAATATCAAAAGGATTAGAATGTGCACTGTAAGACAAATAATCAACAGACCCTTTAATGAAGGACCTCACAATGCGGCAGACATCAGGAACTGTGGAAGAAAAAGGTGCTATATACGGAAATGCAGGCATTATATCTGAAGGCTGGAGATTAAAGGAGATAACGTTGTTTTCATAATCACTATCTTTTTTTATAACCATCTGCTCATAAGAGTCATTAGCAATAACATCCACAATCTGCTGCCGGCACTCTTCCAAAAGAAGCTCATAGTATTTGTCTTGGCTTTTACTTATAGCCTCAAGAACCGGGGCCATTTCATACCCATACGGTCTAAGAGCAGATGCCACAAGAGTGACATAATCCTTCACCAGGAGAAGGTGTGTTGCAGAGTCCATGAGGGAAAATTGTTCATCCAGCAAGGATGTCAACTTGCTAACAGCAGTTTCTAACATTGCATCAACACGTTCAGCTGATAATAACCCTCCAGCAGTTCTCATGACACGATCCTCCACGATAAAATATCCTGCAATTTGAGAAAAAAATGTCTGATATGATTCGACAAAAGGCTGAGTAGAGGAGATCTGCAAGTCTGCCTTAAGCTGCAGCATTCGATTCCTATAGTAATAGTCACGAAACTGCTCTTGGATTCCAAGGCTTGTATGAATGTGATATGCACGATAAAGAGGTGTTAAGTCAAACTTTAGAACAGAATCCTCATCAATATCTTCAAGATCTAAAGTATATGCAAAATCTCCAAGACCTGAAATGCTTTGTTCCTCGGCTTTCCTCTGACATTCTAACATTTCCTCATCTCTTTGACGAGCAGTTGCTGCATGCCCGATGGCCGTTTGCCCAATAACCTTGGCACAACTTCTGATGTGAACAAGCCATTCATTGAATTCATTTGAAACTTTTTTCTCAATGTGAGATTTGATCATAGGAATTCTTGTCTCAATTACAATTCGTAGTGCCTTAACAGAAATTTTCTGCAAATAATTTTTCTCGATCAGATCTATAGTTTTCAATGCAGGGTAGAATTGACCTTTGGAGATATGATCATTGCATTTGGCACAAAGTTCCAACATCTGAACACAAGTCTCAGACATTTTGATGGCTTCAGTCACATTTTTTCTAATAGAATAAGATCCAAGAAGTTCCTCGAGTCTAACCAAGAGCGCACTACCTACCTCTTGCAATTTAAAATTATCACTCGATAATTCACTCTTCAATTCTTCAGCATCGACCAATACACCACGAAGTTCATCAACAGCACAAATAAATTCTTCATAGTGAGTCTTGCACAACTCCTCGATTTCAACTTCTTTCTTCTTTACAATGCTCTTCAACTGACGAAGAAGAGTTTCTGGCCGCCCCATTTGAAATGCATATCTCACAATTGGAGCAAGATCTTCCCCATTCCCACTTAAAGTTGCAAATACCAGATCTTCTGTAGTTTCCCCATTCTCTGCAGAATTTCTCCTTTTTGGCTTTACCTCCATAATTAAGATCAACCCTGCAAAAACATACACATAAGTATATATTTAATACAATATCTATATCCTTTGCAAAGATGAACCTCGGTTCGCTAAGCAAAAAAATGCTACAATGAGAGTGAAGAATTGATAATCAATATACACTCATTCCAGAAAGAATCAGTAACAAAACGTCTCTTAACCACTCGCACCTAAGATGAGGAGGCCTTAAAAAATGATCCATGTACCGTCAATTACAAAGAAAGTGCAGTAGAAGGAATTTCAAGTACGAAAAATAAATGGAAAAACGAGAAGAAGATGAACCGTTTCCCTTGCTTCATTAGGCAGCCCGTGAAGTTCTTTAGGGCAAACCTCCAAATCCAAAACCAATCCAAAACACCAATAAAAACTTAAAAGCACAAAATTAAAGACAGATTCGTTTCATTTCAAATAAGAAACTACAAAAAAATTCTCCAATAAACAAACATAACGATATCAGAAGCAACCGGTAAACAGACCTTCAATGGAGAGTTTGATCAAGCATAGAGAGGTGAAGACTGAATGAAAAACGGAGAGACGGCCATCACCGTTAATCTGAAGTCAGGCAACATCATCGGCCTCCGATCAAGAGAGGCGATAACCACAAGGTCACCTTCCAGTGAAAGAAAGGACTTCCGGCTCCGGGTTGAACAGGGAAAGAGAAAGCTCAAAATAGAGGGAATTCCAGTAGGCTGAAACGGTCGAGTATGGAGATTCAACCTTCAGTTAATGGAAAGTGAAGAGATGGTTGAAAGAGAGAGAGAGAGAGAGAGAGAGAGAGAGAGACTGTTTTATGGAGATATGGAGAGGAGATTTTGAGGTTCTTCTGAGAGTGCCAGTGCAAGGTTGAAGACGAACATGGGGCGGCAAGTCTTTTATTCGAAAAAGTTCGTAAATATATCATGTTTTAAGGCCAAACGTGTAGTTTTTAATAAATTTTAGTTTTTTTTGTCTAATTTATTTATTTTCTAAACTATTTTTAGTATAAACTGTGGTTTAAGGAGTTCCAAACATGAAACTACTTGAGAGTTATCTATGTCAATATGTCAAGTAAACTTTTAAGATGTCCTTCCATAATTATTTGATTTTTAAAAAAAGAAAATTGTGTAAGTTCTCTCAGTTTTTTACCTCGGTTTTTTTTTTTTTCTTTTCAAGTAAATGAGTTTAGCTCTTAGCCAAATTCAAAAACAAAAATATATTTTAAAAAATTATTTTTAAGTATCCAAAACTTTACTTAATTTTTTGAAATATTGGTAGAATGCAGCTAACAAAGCAAATAACTTGAAGGTAAGATGATGTTTATAGGTTTGGTTTTCAAAAACGAAAGGTCAAATGATTACCAAACATTGTTTAAACTTTCAACTTAGTATCTAATAAATTTATAAAATGTCAAATTTTTGCCTAATATGGTTTAATCTGTTTGACATTTTTTAAAGCATGGACTTGTAATAAGCATAATTTTAAAAAATTTAGAATTATATTAAACATAAAATACAGTTTCTTAAAAATCAAACATGTCAAGAATCAATACATTCAAAATCAAAAGTCGAATAAACTATTTGACATAAAATTAGTATATGGTATTATGAATGAAGTTTTAGTATATTGGTATTATGCATCCATGATAATTGTCTTCCTCTTGCAAGTCATGTGTTTGAATCTTACATTTTTTTTCTTTTTCTTCATTAATTTTTGTATTTACAAAATTCTCCAATATTTATATTTTGTTTTGTTTTTTAATTTTAAAATTTTCTTATATTTAAATTTATATATTATTTTAATTTTTAACTTTTATATTTCAAATTTCAACTCTCATGACAATTTTATTTATTTATTTATTTTATATTTGTTTTCATATTTTATAATTTTTTATTAATTTTGTTATTTATAGAATAATTCTGCTATATTTATATTTTATTTTAATTTTGAATTTGAATTTTAAAATCATCTAATATTTAAATTTATATCTTATTTTAATTTTAATATGTATCTTATTATTATTATTTATATATTTCACTTTTGAGTATTAATTCTTGCAATATGCGTGTTTATACATTATTTTACTTATAATATTTTTAGTATATGATTTAAAATGTACTATCCATATATATATATATATATATATATATATATAACCAAGACATTCATTTAGTTTAATCTTGATATTTTACAACCACGACGTTTACATAATTATATAATTAAGTTGGATTCGATTTGACATCATTTAAGACAAATGACTTGAGTTAGAGATGATAGTATCAATCCAATTTGGACAATGATACAACTTTGTTACTATATTTTAGTTGTCATCAAGACTTTTTTGTATCAGATGACATAATCTTTCGATAAAATAATTTTTTATGTTTAGTGTACTATATATATATTATTGTTGAAAAAAAAACAAAAAACAAGAAATAGTTATCAAATAAATTTATGTTTCTATTTTGATTTCTCTATTTCTTTTTCTTAAGAAACATAAAACATGAATAGTTATCAAATATATTCATTGTTCTCAAAGAAAATAAATATGAAACAAGAAACAAGGAATAGGAAAAGGGGAACATTATCAAATGGGAGCCCTTAATGATCAAAACTTTTTGAGACCTCTTAAATGTAAACTTGAAAGTTTGAGACTAAATATGGAATTCCACTAATTAATATAAGTATGTACGTATAAGATAATCTTAAATTTTCATTTAACATATAGACATCTTTTTATATCTATTTGATGAGAAATAAAAGTTGAAGGACATTTTTATTATATCATAGCAAAATAGATGAAATATGGCGAAGAAAATATTGTGGTTAAAAAAAACAAAATAGAGCTAATATGAATCTAACAGTAATGAATAAATAAATAATTGAAACTTACTTTAATTTTTAATGTTTATGGTTAACTTAAATATATTTTAAGAACTTTTTATTATATAGTATTTTCAATAGATATTTACGTCTATGTTCTATTAATATTTTGATTCATAAAATAAAAATTGAAGAAATATATTCATAAAATTGGATGTCAACATTTTCCTTCACAACAACCATAATTTTTGCACTATTACTTTTAAATATGATAAAATGAACCGAAATATACACAAAATATAGCAAAATATTATAGTTTATCTACCATGGATCATGATAGATATTCTATTATATTCATAAATGTTTTTAAAAAATTTGTCATTTAAAATAATTTTTCATTAGTGCATCATTTTTCTTTTAAAAGCTTTTATTTTTGTAACGCCCCAAACTTAGAATTCAGACTGGGATTCAGTAGCTAACAACCCATGCGACCTAGCAACATTGTCGTCCTTGCTTAAATGCTTAGAAGAGTGAAAGTTGTCCCGAGAAACCAACACGATCCTCTTAGTATACTTTTAGGATGTTTTGTCCCCACTTACATGCATCTTAGGAGAATTCTTAGAAGGTCACCCAACATAAAATTGTTCTAGCTAAGTAAGCTCAACTTTGAAATTCTTATGATTGAGTCAGGCTTAACATTGATATGAGTAGTAACTGTCAATTCTTTTAAGCATTTCTTAATTTTATTTTCATGTCTTTAGGACCTCTCTCATTCATATGTGATATCAGTCCATTCATGTCCCTCACTTAAACACGAGACATTACAATTTTATATTTTCATGTTCGTGATTTTAACTAATAAAGTTCTTATTTAATTTTATATAAATTTCGCACAAATTAATAGTTGTTTGGGAGCTAGAATGTAATTGCGATTACAAAGAAATTAAGATGTGTTAGAATGCATAAAAAATAGAGAAATGAACATAATTGGAATAGTGAAACATGAAAATGATGAGAAAGAAAAGTGAGTTAAAAATGGTGGGAACGAGAGGAATTTTGTATAACAAATCAAGGCCAATAAGCTTAAAACAAATATGAATTTTAGATAACATTAGTTGTGTACTTTGTTTGGGATAGGAATCATAGGCCTTTGTAATTGTCAACTGGCAATGGTAATTTAAGGTATTTTAAGGGTTGAAAGACAAAAATATTTATTTAAAATTCTCCTTGAAAGTTCCGAAATGTTACAAATTATACAATGAGAATGGTACAAATTGCATTACATTTTAAGTGGGGTGATTAGCAAAAATCTTAACCCAATTCCCAACCTTAAAAAGACATTTCAATTGAAAAAATTGTATAAATATTGCCCATTTTCATAATATTTATTAAAATATTGTAGTTCTAAAACTATTTTGGTAAAATATAGTAGATTTAGGTAAATTTGGTTTGTTCTCAACCAAACATGTGTTTTTTTCTTAATTCAATTTAATATTATTAAAAACTTCATAACTGAATTTCTCTCTCTCTGACCAAACGTGTTTTTTTTTAAAAAAAATTTAATACCAATTTACTATTTTAAGAAACGTCATAAATTTTTTTTTAAAGAAATGAATACTTAAATCCATACTAACCAATTTTCTTTTTTTTTTCTTTTTAATTTAATACTTCTTTCCTTTTCTTTTCTAACTGAAAATGATAAAAAAATTTAATACTTCTTTACATTTTTTTTTCTTATTTCCATGCCAACCAATTTCCTTTTTTTTTTCTTCTTAATTTAATACTTCTTTCCTTTTCTTTTTAACTAAAAATGATATGCAATTTTTTTATAAAAAAATTCAATACTTCTTTACATTTTTTTTCTAAAAAAAAAAAATAATAACTACCTTCATTTTTACTTCTTTTACTACTGTAATTTTTAATAATTAAACAAATTATCGTCATTTCACGGGCATCCTAAATTCCATGGAGTAGAAATCTAGATCATCATATTTGTTTTACAATGTTGTAAGGCGTCCCGATATTTGGAGATTCTTGGACATTCCGATGTTCGAATGAAGGGCATTTGGACAATTTTGGATGCCCTCCTGAAATATGAGTTTCTAAATTTCTGACATCTTCTTTTACATTCTTGTCCTCTTTTATTTTTTATTTTACGCATATATAAATTAATCATCATTTACATTTATATAATTGAAATAAATGGACAATCATATATATCATTTTTTTTGTTATATCGTAAATCTTATTATTTTTAACAAGATATTCAAAGTTAAAGTTAAATGAATATTTATTTCATAAAAAATCTTAAATTATAATTGTTATTATTAATTAACTGGATAATATTTCTTTTCCAAATTATCATAAATTTTATCTTTCAAAAATTTAGAATCTTGAAGATTTAAATTTGATTCCTTGAATTGTGGATGATCTCTTATCCTATTGGAAGAATCCAAATATCTTTACAAAAGATATTAAGATATTTAAAATCTTTGATAAAAGATAATTCAATATATTCTTAAGAAAATTCTTTTAAGAACCTATATATATGTGAATTACGGCTAAAGAAGAGTTGAGCAACTAGAAAATAAAAAACGAAAGAAAAGCTGCAGAAGAAATACTCTCGAAGGTATGATGTTGGAGTTTTAATATTTCCCATTCATTATGCATATTGTAAAAGTAATGTTGATTGCTCAGTCATTAACTTTATGATGGTGATGAGACTCATATATTTACCAGATCTAGCAGTTTATTATAATTATGTGTATATGAGCACTAGTTGATTATTTTCGAATCTCATAAAGTATGTCTCAATGATGTATTCTGAAGTCGAAGCTTTGTTATGGTTGCTACTATATGTGCTATGTTGATTCTCTAGTCTCTGACATCATAACGAAGTTGAAGTGTTATTGTGATAAATATATAATACACTGTGTGGTTAGAAGTGTGCATATGGTGTTGATTGTCTAATCCTTGACTGTGTGAAGAACTTGCATTGCAAGAGCTGAAAGAATTAGGGGGAGCCTAATTATTATTATACATCAAGTGTTAAAACAAGAGGAGCATGTGTTCAACCAGATAGGAGAAGTCTATCTCAATATTGTATCTCATTCAATAAATCAGGGGGAGCCTATGTTTTTAAGATATATGATAATTGTGCAGCATATACGATAGATGTTGCTTAAGTCTATTTTAGTTATCTAAGTTGATTGTTTAGATTTTAACTGCTTTATTCTCACTTGATTGTTAACATACAAAATTTTGTTAATTAGTAAAATATTGTTCTTATTATGGCATACGTGCCCCCCAGATGTAGGTGGTATCCACCGAACTGGGTTACAAATTTATCGTGTTCTCTATTTTATTATTTTATGGATCCTATGTTACTCGTTCAATTAATAACTATATAAATAACTAAGCAATTTCTGGAATTGAGTATATTTCCTTTTTCAATTGGTACCAGAGTGGGTTATATCTACTATATCAACAATGGATGAAATTAGAGAA
This sequence comes from Cucumis cinereus, assembly GCA_037974625.1. Classification (NCBI taxonomy): domain Eukaryota; kingdom Viridiplantae; phylum Streptophyta; class Magnoliopsida; order Cucurbitales; family Cucurbitaceae; genus Cucumis; species Cucumis cinereus. Next base: position 10,112,156 of record JBBPDJ010000020.1, read on the forward strand.
GGAAGTTCTACTACTAGATCACCTATACTCGATGGGACAAACTATGCATACTGGAAAGCTAGAATGATAGCCTTTTTGAAGTCTATTGACAACAAGACTTGGAAGACAGTACTAACTGGCTGGACAGCTCCTGAGATCACTGCAAAAGATGGTGTTGTAACACCTAAACCTGAGAACACCTGGACTAAGATAACGCAACACTTGAAAACTCACGAGTTCTAAATGCTATATTTAATGGTGCTGACATGATTTTTTTCGTCTCATCAATACTTGCACATTAGCAAAGTAAGCCTAAGATAAAAAAAAGGGCTGGTTATAACTCTCTTAGATGAAGACACAACTTCAGACAGTGATAGTGATGGAGAAATTTGTGCCTTGTTAAGTTATGACTTTGAAGATAACACCAGTAATGATGAAGATTCTGAACCACTAAATAGATAGCTAATAAGTGAAGCAATGACAATTACGGAAGAGTATCCAAAATCAGCAAAATATGAAAGTAATAAAGAAGATTTAGTTGTTTTAGAACAACAGAAATGTAGAATACGAGATCTGATAGAAGAAAATCATAGATTGTTGACAATCATCTCTGATCTCAAGAAAGAACTAAGAGATACACATCATGAATCGGAAACTATCTCAAAATCTGTACGAATGATAAATTCTGAAACATAAAATTTAAATGAAATACTCAATTTGAGTAAGACCTCAGATGATAAGAGAGGAATTGGCTATGATCAGTCTAACCAAATAAATGTTTCTCAAGATAAGGCTACTTCAGTTCATGTGAGAAATTATGCTGATTAGATATAAAAGACAATACCCAAGACAACAACAAGTAAACGAAGATGTGTATGCAATTACTGTGGAAAACAAGGACATATTCGTCCTTATTGTTTCTATCTTTGTTCTGCTCATATTTACAAAAGAAAGATTATTCCAGCAAAAACTCAGAAAATTCGAGATCACAGGGTCAAGAGAACTAAGTTCGAATGGAGAGTCAAGACAAATCCCAAATGCAATGTTGCTTTAACCACAATACATCAATGTTACTAAGAAGATTGGTATTTTGACAAAGACTGCTCACGACATATGACAGGTAATCAAGCACTTCTATCTGGATTGAAAGAATGTAATGCTAGATATGTAACATTTGGAGATGTTGCTAAAATTCTTGGCAAATGTGACATTGTTAAGTCAAACTTGCCCGTACTACATGATGTAGTCCTTGTGGAAGGACTCACTGCAAATTTAATCAGTATAAGTCAATAGTGGGACCAAGCATATCATGTTACCTCTCAAAAGATAAATGTTATGTAACAGACATCAATCACACCGTAAGCATGATTGGAACGTGTCTCTTTGACAATTGTTATCACTGGACTCCTCCAGAAGATCACAAAGTTTGTAATATGTCTCGAACTGAGGAAGCAACTTTATGACATAAAAGATTGGGACATGTTAGCATGAGTTCTATCAGACGAGTTGTTAATAAAGAAGCAGTGTTTGGGATTCTGTCTTTAAAGTTTGATACAGATATTCTATGTGGAGATTGTCATAGAGGGAAACAAATCAAAGTCTCGCATAAAAAGACAGGTTACTGCAACACAACAAGAGTCTTAGAACTATTGCATATTGATCTAATGGGGCCTATACAAGAGTCCTTGTGTGTGTTGATGATTACTCAAGGTTTATCTGGATTTGTTTTATTAGAGAGAAGTCTAAAACATATAAAGTTTGTAAGACATTGTGCTTACAACTACAAAGGGAACAAGAAAAAAATGTTGTGCGCATTAGAAATGCTCATGGAAAAGAATTTGAGAATGATGCATTTGATGAGTTTTGTTGTTGTGAAAGAACATTTCATGAATTCTCAGCTTCTATTACACCTCACTAGAATGGAGTAGTTGAAAGAAAAAATAAAACATAACAAGAAATGGCACGGTCCATGTTGCATGCAAAGAAATTACCTCTATATTTTTTGGCAGAAGCAGTAAATACAACATGTCACATTCACAATCGAATATCTCTCCATGCAGGTACTTCCAAGACTAACTATGAACTTTGAAAAAGGGAAGAAACCTAACATAAGATACTTTCATGTTTTTTCAAGTAAATGTTACATTCTAGCTGACAGAGAATATCGTAAAAAATGGGATGCAAAGTCTAATGAAGGAATATTCTTGGGCTATTTATTAACCAGTCGTGCATTCAGAGTGTTTAATAAAAAAACACAAACTGTAGTAGAATTTGTGAACGTTATAGTCCATGATCGATGGTTACCTGATTGAATACAAGATGATGATGAACTAATAATGTCGTTGGACAAGCAAGGCAGTACCACCACAAAGCTGTGTGAAGCAACTCATACTGTACCCACTGCTGATCATAATAGAAAGAAAGTATGTGCCTCAACTGATGATAACATAGCTGGAAAATCTGAGCAATCAAAGTGTGAAGACAATTCTCTAGAATCCTCCACAAGGATACAGAAAAATCATCCCTTGACTAATGTGATAGGTGATCCAAAATCTGGAATTACTAGAAGAAGAAAAGAGAGAATTGACTATGCACAAATGATAGGAAATATGTGTTTTACCTCTTACGTAGAACCTACTAATATTTATGAAAATTAATAGCAATTGCAATATTAAGAGCTTTACAGGATTTAGGGTAGCTCGTTAATATTTTGACGTGCCTTTATATTACTATTTGGAAGTCTATTTATAAACTCCAGAATTGAAACTAAAATTATTTCGAATATAGTAAGAGATAAGATTGTATCGGACAGGACAAGACCCCTGATCTGATAAGATTCCTATTAGTGACAAGAAGACAAAAGTAAAGTAAAAAATTAAAGCTACTTTACAAAAGCAAATAAATAAAGCAAGGAAATGACATAAAGAAAGAAAATAATTAAAGAAACAAACTGACATAAAGAAAGGATAAGACATAAAGAAAAGATAAGATTCCTTGTCTGCCATCTGGAAATCTTCTGCAGCGCTCTTGAAGTCCTATCTTAGAATTATTGGATGACGTATACCCTTTAAACGTATCCCCTAGGTGGATTACAGGGTGACAAACGGATTCATTGCGCTATCTTCATCATCAACGCATCTTACGGTCGGGACCACCAAACTAGGCTGATACTTTTATGAAATATTCAATATCCATAACTTTGGTACAAGACTTGAGCATTGAAGATCTTTGCTGCTGCTTCTTGGTTTGGCTGGATTTCTGGATGGCAGATCAATATTTACAGAGTAAACTAGAATACTTACAAAGTCTACTCATATTTACTCTAGAGAAGAGAATATAAAAAATTAGTTTTTTTTTTAAATTTTTTTTAAGAAAATAAAATAAAAAAAAATACAATAAGATAGAGATCTTTTTTGTGAAGAGACATGGACCCTGTATTCTTTCGAAAACAGGTAAGTGGACTCGGAGCTCACATAGGTTGTGAGTCGAGAAAGGGATCATCGAGATCGTACTCTGGTTCTTTTGGATCTTCGTCCTCTTGGATGGAAGAGGAGGCTGATTTTGAAGAGCATGGAGCGTTGGCCGTCGTTGCTAAAAGACGTTGAAAATCGACATCTGTTGATGCTTGGGCTAGAGTGTTGGATTTTATGTCCTAAAACTCGTGTAAATCGTTGACCGTTATTAATAAATAGCTATTATTTCAATTTCAATAAATAGTTATTGATTATTTTTTGTCTAATTAACCCAAATCCAATAAACTAACATCCTAAGTTATTTTATGAGTCTTGAACTGTATGTGGAGATATACATGGATCAATGTTCGAGATACAACTTAAAGGGTCTATAATATAAAGATAAGGTTAGGTACCTTATCCTGGTAACACTATTGATACGGTCCACTTTGTATTTGATACAAACACACTGATCCAACGTGTTCGTGTAGGTGACACGCTTGTAGGGGTATCCTATGCAATGAGTTTGCATAAGACTGGACCACGAAATAGTAACCACTAGTTGTAACCTCGTTGACTAGTTAGGTTTCTATTTCAAATAGGATGACCTAGGCAACTTAGTCTTAATCTTAGTATATTATGAACTTCTATTCACGAGGAATTGTCCTGTGATTTGTATGAGTGAGAGTGGCCAGTTTGTCGACTCAATAAGCCTACCATTTTGGAGACAAGATCGAGTGGAGAGCTGGAAACATAATCACACAAGATGAAAGTCACTTCTTCCCGACTTTAGGGTAAGTAGATGAATGTTCCTTTAATTGGTGTCTCTAGAACTTGAACAAAGGAGCTTACCCTCTCTATGGCACGAGAGGAATTTATACTTATTGGTTGGACCATAAACAGGTTGTTCATTAGAGGAGCATTGGTATTTAAGAACTAAAAAGTAACCCAGGGGTAAAACGGTAATTTGACCAAGCTGGAGTTATGAACACTTGTGAAGGACTAACTTGCTGTTATTGGTCTACATTTGTGGACATAGAAATATATCTACAGTGAGAAGGGTTCAGCTGTGAGTCTTTAGTGGAGTGTACACACAGTTAACAAATATTGATTAATGTGGTTAATGAGCTTAGCCAATTAATCTCATATCGTTGTAGCTTCTGATCTGTAAGTCCATGAGGTCCCCTTTCTAGCTCGTAAATGGTAATGAGGTTAATATATCTTGGATATAATTTGAAATGTTCAAATTGACTGGAGGAGTTAATATAATGTATGGTGATACATTATAATATAAAATTTATATTTTAATTAAACTTTATAATATAAATTTTAATTTT
>JBBPDJ010000020.1:10117023-10129239 GCA_037974625.1 Cucumis cinereus
TTTTCGATGTACTTTCACATGGTAACTTGTTTGAAGCATGATTTAAGTGTTTTAAGGCATTTCTGGTAGTTTGAATACAATAGTAATATATTGACACGTTTTACAAGGCAATGCCTGTTTACGAAATAAACATGTTTTATAATATGTTCGGTCCTCTTTATGTGTATTGAGATGATTTTGATGATTTTCATAACTGTTTGAGCATGTTTTGACTGCTATAGGGCCTAATCACATTTTGCGCGTTTTACGAGGTTTCTCGAAATCATGAGTTATGATGATTGAATGCTTCTATGAGATTTCTAACATGTTATAAGTGATGATTAAACATAATTTCTAGTATTACGAGTTTCATGATAATTTGAGAAATGATTTAAGATGATGATATGTTTTATATGACTTGCACGTTTTACGATGATTTGTTTTTAAGCATGTGTATCCATGTGAGCCTGAGACTACTATACTAGGTGTGCACACTAGGGTATGCACTGTCATGAATGCTGGATTCCCCCCACCATGGCAAAGACGTTGTGGGCGGTGGCTCCGTTACTTCGTAGTTATAGTCTGTCATGGTGTTGAGATTACTCCACCATGGCAAAGACTTTGTATGTGTTGGCCTCATTGTAACGTAGTTTCCCTGCCTTAGTGCTGGGTTCGCCCCACCTTGGCAAAGGCGTTATAATTGCTAGCCCCACTATAACGTAGGATACCGTCGTTGTGTTGAGCTGGCTCCACCTCGACGAAGACGTCGTTGGTCCTGATCCAACCACGACATAGATATAGCTGTCGTTAGTGTGAAATTACTCCACTGCGTCAAAGACATAGCTAGTGCTGGGGTTTTTCCACTATTGCGTAGTTCAGTTTGATACACATCGCTTACAGATTTTCAGATATTAATGTTTGAGCATGATTTCAGTTATGAATAGTTTTACCATGATCTACAGATAAGTATCGTGCAAGCATCTTTCAAGTGATTTTCAGTTTAAATTATGATTTATAGTTTCAGTTATGATTTGATTTATGAAAATTTCTAAGTCGATGATTTCTAGTTGTGCTATATATATGTTTTAAGTATTTTCTATTAAAGCATCACTCACTGGGCGTTTTAGCTCATTCTTTCAAATTATTTTCTCACTTTTCAGGTAAAGATCGTGATCCCAGAGCCTGACCTAACACAAACTGTCTGCTACTCGAGAAGTTTTAGTACTATTGTATGTTAGTAGTAAATCATGCATGTTACTGTTATAATAAGTTTTGATACAGTGAGATGGGTTGTACTATATATAAGATCTTTGTTTAGTTTCTGTTGTTAAATGTTAAGTTTGAGATTGACTTTTTTTATTCTGCACTTTTTAAGTTATTGGCATTGTTTAAGTCGCAATTAAGGTAAGATGGTCAGTGAGGATCGTCAAGGTAAGGATGAGATTCGCTAGCTTCACACCGTCTTAGGCTAGGGTTAGTGAGTCTGGAAAAGGGTGTGACATCTATGCTATATGTCCCTATGGCCAATACGATTCCCATCCTCGCCAGGTATGTTTTCTTAATAAGATGTTTTATGGATATATGTTTATGACCTTGCCTGTTTAAAACTGGAATAACATGGACTGTTATGTGACTGAGAACCTTAAAGAAAAGGGTTGTGGTTGTTAGAAAATGCTGCAACGTAGTGGTGCTAAAGAGGAACCAAGCACATGTTTAAGTTCAAGTATTTTGGAGCACATTGAATTGTGTACAGAGTTAAGACATTGTGAATGGAAAATAAAATGCTATTTAATAAATAGTTGTTCGAATGAGACTTTAAGAAACTATGTTGTGCTTTACCCTAGAGAATGAGATTAGTGGAACTACAATAAACTCTGTCACAATAAGTCACATACATAGATGCGAGATTAAAGTTTATTGAGATAAGATTGGGAGAAGAAGAGATTGATTTTGTTAAAGGTTACTAGATATTAAAAGCCAAGATTAGACCGTGATTATAAGGCTAAATCTTTTGTTGGAATAAACTTGTGTTGGACACTCAAAATCAGAAATTTGATTGAACATGTTTAATATTATGGTATCCATAAAATCATACTATTGATTGATGAATAAATTTATGAGCTATGTACTATAAGGACACTACGAGCCAGTTGAAAAGCTATTCGTATTGACGTTATGCTTAAGCAAGATTGTCGAATGCATGCTAAGATTAGCAGTGACTGTTTACTCTTTTGACAAGCTATGTACGGCCTATGTTATGATTTGTGACCCTTCGGGATAACTACCTATTTGATGATCTGTGACCCTTCGAGATCACTACCTACGCCATGATTTGTGTTCCTTCGGGATCACTACCTATTGTTATGATTGGTACATTATGCCTATGTCAAAAAAGGTTTAACAATTCACCCAAGAGGTCCCAATAGGAGAATTACTTACTGAGTATTTTTATACTCATCCATTCTTATGTGAAGTAGTAAATCATTAAAGGCAATAACAAAATTCACGGAATTTTGACTTTGTTGCACCAGTTGGAAACTTGAACTAGCAAGACTACAAATTTTAGTCGAAAAGGAAAATGACCCAACTCGTGGTAGACAAAATTCGTACATGTACACAAGTTAAGTCAGTTAGATTCATCTATCTATGTATCAATTGATACAATTGAATATGATAGCGTAACCAAGTTGCAAAGGATGGTCGGAGCTATCAAGTGTGGAATGAATCTGAATCTTGGATTGAAATTTTGGTATGAATAGTGAGAGTGCTACGCAATAGAGGATTTGTGTTGGTGAAAACTTTATGGAGGAATCACCAAGTCGAAGTGATTGCGTGAGAACGAGAGGATGACATGAGAGCATGATACCCAGAGTTGTTCAAGGATTAGAACTTTCGAGGACGAAAGTTTCTTAAGGAGGAAAAAATGTAACATCCTGAAATTTAAGATAATTTTAATTTATTGTCTTATAAATTCAGTATAGGTTTGTTTATTTGAAATTATATGGTTTAGGGTTGTTAATTTTGGAAGAGAAAGAATATTTGATTTGATGGAATTTGGATAAGAAATTAAATATGTATATATGGGTAAATATATTTAATTGAGATTTATTATTGGTGAGAGATAAATATAATTATATATTATTTTATATAATTAATGGAGAAAAGATGGAATTTATTAAGGAGGGATAAAATATTTGATTCTATTTAGGGAAAAGAAAAGAAAAAAAATGGGATTTTCGATATATATATATTGTTATTGGAAACGGAAAAATGAATGATAATAAAAGGTTATCATTATCTATTTATAAATTAATAATATTATTTATTTATAAATAATAATTAGGGTTATTGATTCGCATGCCAAGTTAAAAAAAATTCAATTGTTCTTCTTCACGCCCCACGTCGCACAACTCCTCTCTTCTCATATTTATTTCCACCAATTTCTGCCACAAGCTTTTAATCTTTGCTGCCGATCGATCTCCTCTCACTGTGTCCTCTAACGACGCATGTTGTCACACCTGGACCCGACGCAAAGCAGCCAATGGTAGTCGCGAGCTCCACTGCGTTTGGGTTATGGTCGATCAGAGATTCGTCTTCTGTCGGCATCGTTAGCCACCTCACTACCGCCGTCGGTCTGGTTGTTTAGTCATTTTGTTGTCACCGCTCACTAGTTGGATTTTGGGTGAGTTTGGTTGTGACGTTTTAGGTATTATTTTAAGGAAAATACTTGGTTGCATCCTAGATGCACCCAGCTAGGTACTTTTCTATATCTCTACCACACAAAAATATAATTAAAAACTATTCTTTTACAAAAGTAACTTTTAATCTTATATTCGTGTGGTGGACAGATAGAAAGCATATAGATAGGTGCAGCCTAGGATGCACCTAATTTTAATTGGATTTTTGGATACCCAATAAAAGAAAATTGAAGATTTATTTTGAGAATTAAATTCAAGTGAATTAAGAATAAATTGGGTCTTTATTCATGATTTTGAAGGATAAGTTAGAGCTTGTTGTTGGATTTTATTTGTAGAGTTTTCTACGAATTAATTGGAACATCGACGACAAATTGGTAAGACTAAAAGAGTTAAATTGAGAGTTAAGTAAATTTAATTGATAATTTTTAATGAAAAAGTTATTAATTAAATTTGTGATGTTTGGGATCGATTCGAGATTTTATTTCGGGCCAAGAATTTTTCAGTAACTTGAAGTAAGAGATTTACTACCAGATCCTCGACAGTAAGTAAGAATGTTTATGTGACAATAAAAATGTTTTTGTGACAGTAAAAATGTTTATGTGACAGCTGAATTAATTGAATATGTGATGAGTTAAATTGATTTTAATTAATAATTTTAATGGAGAATTATTAATTAAAACTGAATATGTTAGGGCGGTTTGTTTTGAAAAACCTATGAGTTTATGTGATGATAAGTTATGACGGTTTGCTACAAAAACCTATGAGTTAAAGTTTATTTTAATTAATAATTTTAATGAGAAATTATTAATTAAAAATGAATATGTTAGGATGGTTTGCTTTGAAAACTCTATGAGTTTATGTGATGTTATGATTTTATAGTTTGTTATGGAAAAATCGTAGAGCATGATAAATATGTAATGTGAATGCAAATGTTGAATTGAACTTTCATATATATACTTATGAATGATTTGGACTAAGAATGCAGGATTTGGACTATGGTAGCTGTTAACTTATCTATTAGTCAGTATTCCATATATGTATGTGTGTTCCTTCGAGTTCACTAGACAGATACTCGTTCCTCTAGATTCATCAGACAGTTATGTATTCCTTCTCGGTTCACTAAACAGATATGTGTTCCTTCGGGTTCACTAGACAGATACGTGTTCCTTTGGGTTCACTAGACAGTTATATATTCCTTCAGGTTCATTAGACAGATATGTGTTCCGAGTTCACTAGACAGATACATGTTCCTTCGAATTCACCGGACAGTTATGTGTTCCTTTGGATTCACTAGACAGATATGTGTTTCTTGGATTCACTAGCCAGATATGAGTGTTCCTTCGGGATCACTAGCCAGTTACGTATGTTCCTTCAGGTTCACTGAGATATGGTTCTTACGGGATCACTAGACTATGTAGCACAGAGTATAGGTTAATAGAAAGTTAACAGTTCACCTAGCGGACCCAATAGTGGGTCCCTTACTGGGTATTTTATATACTCACCCTTTTGATGTTTAATTTTTCACAAAGGTAAGAGGAAGCTGGCAAAGGACTAGAAGGACCCGTGACCATGCAATTAGGGACTATATTGACAAATGCTTCCATTGTACTCTTTGTGTTGATATGATGATTTAAGTATGTGATGAACGATTGTGATACAGTTTTTATGCTAAACCTTTGGATTTTTATTCAAGTGATGACCTCCGTTTAGGTTGAAAATTTGGGATGTTACATGATATAAATCAACTAAGTGTTTCGATGTATAACAAACACGTGACTAATGTCCAGTCATACCATATCGGTAGCATACTTCTTTATCACCTTTTAAAATTTTATTTTGTGGAGCTTTTCCTTTATGATCATCATTATTAGAACGACCACCACAAAAATAATAATTATTTCTTCCTCTGCCACGGTCTCTACCTCGATCACAACCATGACCACGATCAAAATTTACAACATTCACTTCAAGAAATGGTGTTGTTCAAGTTGGTCAGGATTCATGTTTTTTCATTAATAACTCGTTATTTTGTTTGACAACAAGAAGACATGATATGAGTTAAGAATACTTTTTAAAATCTTTATCTCGATCTTGCTGCAGAAGCATATTCGAGATATGAAAAGTAGAAAATGTCTTCTCCAACATGTTTGAATCAATAATTTTTTTTGTCGCATAACAACAATTTTGAACTAATTCTAAATAATTTAGAGTTGCAATTGCTTACTGATCTAAAATCTTGTAGCCCCAAATGTATCTAATCATAACAAGCTTAGAGAAGATGAACTAATTTTAAATGGTCATTCCTTTCTTTAAATTCATTCCACAACATATGAGGATCTTTTATTGTTAAATATTCTGATTTCAAATCCCCATGAATGTGATGACGAAGAAAAATCATGACTTTTGCTTTTTCTTGGTCGGTCGTTGCAGTTTCTTCTCTAATTGTACCTTCGAGATTCATGGCGTCGAGATGCATCTCAGCATCAAGAACCCATGACAAATAATTGTTACCATTAATGTGAAGAGCCGTAAATTCTTGTTTTACAAGATTTGTCATGATAACTGTAGGCCCTCTTTCCTTTTATTTTTTCTCAACATTTAATTATGATATTGACAAGGAATTTAAGATGAGAATCGAATCCAAGAACTCGAAATTTAATTGATTAGATAAATTTTGATAAGATATATTTTAATTTTTAATAATAATAACATTAAGGAGAAATATAATTATTTAAATATTTTCTATTAAGTATTATGGTTTGGTGAAGGCCACCTTATTGGGCCAAATTGGATTACATAGCACATGCCCACAAAATTTTGTTAAATTGTTTATTCATCTCCTTTCTCAATTTTAAGAGGAGAAATTCTGAGATATGGCAAAAAAGAGGGGGTGGTTATAATATTTTTCGAAATATTATAATATTTAAGGTGTATTTGGCCTATCGTAAATTATAATATTTCTATTTTACCCCTACAATGTGTTGGTTACAGTTTTTTTTAAGGTGTATTTGGCCTATCGTCGGTTTTCACATATTGTTCACTATTAAATGTTATATATTTAAATACAATGTATTTTATGTAGTTAGAAGATTTTGAATTGTTTTAGAAATAGTTAGATAGATTTATTTTTTAATTAAGTATATTATTATATTTATTATAGTTTGAAATATAAGTAAATTAAACCCCTAAGATTATGGTATTTATTGAAACATTAATTACACCTCCTATTTTGATATATTTTATTTTCAATTATAATATAATTAACACCCTAAGATTATGGTGTTTAATTAATTAGATATATTAAATTATACATATATATATTGAGATGATTATTTCAACTTATAAGTATTTCAGAATTAAATCTTGAAAAGGAGATGCACTTATAGGAAAAAACAATAAAATCCCTAAGATTATGGAATTTGTTTAAATAAATACCTAATTACTAAATCAAATTTCTAAAGATATTTTCTTATTTATGGTTATAATTATATATTAAAAAGATATAATAAACTCAATTTATTTTAAATTAAATTTATTTACTTATTATTCGTAATTTTAATTAAATTGATTCATTCCCTTCGTGTTGTTTATCTTTTTTATTAGTTTCAGTTTTATTTTGTGATTCACATTCACATTCCCACTGTTGATTTAATTATTAAATTTTAGGTTAACGTTATACTATTTCAATATATCTAAAACATTACTTCAACAAATTAACAGAATTATTGATGGCTTTACAGAGAGAAAAAAATGCGTTTGATGGTAATTGGATAGAGTCATCGAAATATCCTGACTATCGTGTTGTTGACGTGTATGTCTCTATTGCTTCTTCTTTTCAACAATTGGTCGATTGTATTCAAGGTAAATTGTTTCCATCTCCGAGTCATTCTGTCACTCGTTTGACAGTTTATTGGGATGGATGCAGTAGTGCATATCTTATACAAATTGTGGAAGATAAAGAAGTTTCTTGGCTTATGATGTTCTATCTAAAATCCCTGATAATGATTTATTGGTTGTTGTTGATTCTTTATCTGCTGATTCATCTTCAAATACAGTATTTGTTAACAGTAATGTATCCAAATCTCGAGATTCATCCAAGCATTCAAATTATGATGGTGGAATAATTGAATTTGATGCATTTGAATCATCTCATGCAGAGATTTTGATCAATGTAGGCTCAATGTTTAGAAGTAAAGATGTATTAAAGAAAGCCATTTATTTGCTTGTAGTCAACAATAGTTTCGAACTCACTATAGTTAGATCGAATAATACATCTTTTAAAGTTTAATATAAGGATGTGACATGTAATTGGTATTTGCGTGCCTCTGTTTTCAAGAAAAGTAATGTCTGGATAATTCGTAATTTTGTTAGCAATCATCAGTGTGGAGTTGACATTGTTAAAGATGTCCACAAACAAGCAACATCTTAGATTGTTTCTGAGTGCACCAAATCGTTTTTTAAAATGAATGACAAGGCCCCCTGTCACCCTTTCGATATTATTAATTATATAAAAATTCACCACGGTGTAAATGTAAGCTATGATAAGGTTTAGAGAGGATGCGAGATCGCTTTGAATATATTAGGGACACACCGGAGGCTTCGTGTGCAATCCTGTCATCATTTTCGTCTGCACTAATTCGCAACAATCCTGATTCGTACTTCATCAATTACAGTGTAATTCATAAATTCAATTTGAAGATAGTACATCCACTATATAGAATATGTTTCTAATAAATCTAATTATTGTTAGGAACATATACAACCAAAGAAGCAGATGATGATGGAAGGTTTAAGTATTATTTTATGGCTTTTGCTGCTTCAATAGATGCATGGAATTATTGTTTACCAATAATTTATGTTGATGGTGCAACGTTGAAGAATAAATACTTAGGTACCTTAATGTCTGCTTGTACTCTCGATGGTAATTCTCAAATTGTTCCTCTTGCATTTGCTGTTGTTGATTCAGAGAATGATCAGTCATGGACTTGGTTTTTGCGTAATCTGAAAGCTGCATTTGGGAAACACAATGATCTAGTAATTGTTTCTGATGCACATAAAAGTATAGAGAATGGTTTTAATGCTGTGTATGAATCAGCTGAACATGGGTTATGTTCATTCCACCTGTTTAAGAATCTTAAGAAAAACCACAAGTCTCTTCCAATGGAGGACACTTTCCACAAATGTGCAAGAGCATATACACCTTTGGAGTACGAGTACTACATGAGACAACTTGATGAACTCTCTCCATCTATTAGGCATGAGTTAGAAGAGGTTGGAAGATGTTGGTGGGCTAGGGTGTTCTTTAGGAGAAAAAGGTACTCATTGATGACTACAAATATATCTGAAAGTATGAATAACACCTTGAAAGAAGCGCGCGAATTACCTATCATTAGCCTCTTTGAAACTATTCGTTCTTTGGTTTAGAGATGGTTTTATGAACGTTGTACTAAATGGAGTTTTCATCGCACAGAACTCTCTATATATGCGGAGGATGTTATTCGAGTAGCATTAAGGGATAGTCGAGCAATGAATGTAAGTGGTGTGGCTTGCAATATTATAAGTTTGCCATTATATAAGTCATTATTTGTGATCTTACATTGTTTAAATCATTTTACAAATATATCCTATTAACCAACATGAATTTGAGATTCATCACCGTAAGGAGCAGTTTGTTGTAAATATTTTGGATCGAACGTGCTCATGTTGCCAATGGGGCCTTGATATGATACCTTGTTACCATGCATGCATAGCATTGTCTAATAGGAATCTTGATTTGCATAGGTACACTGATAAATTATACCATGTTTCAAATTTAGTTATGCTATATACGAAGAAAACAAGTCTGATTGGTAATGTAGATCAGATTAGAGATATGCATCCATTTGGAGAGGATGGACTCCTTCCGCCCCAAGTTAAACGTCCAATTGGAAAACCGAAGAAAAAAAGATTCCTTCTTGCTTAGAAAAAAAAGACACGGTTTGTTGTAGTAGGTGTGGTGGCATAGGTCACAATTGTAGGGCCTGTAAAGAACCTCTTCAACGTTAAGTTTTTAAATTTCAATTGTCTAGCTTAAAATGTCATTTAAGGTCTACAACAATCAGTTCTTATTCGTAGTTTAGTGTTTGAGTTATTTTATAGCTATAATTTGTTGGTTAAATTGAGGTACAACACTTTGGTGGTATTTCACTTTTGTACTTTAGCTTTCTGCGTTATATTATTGGTAATAAACAATTTGGCAGCAACTCATATATTTGTACATCTGTATGTCATTCTGGTTGAAAATCTTCTATATAGTATCACTTATGGTCAACGTTGGATTAAGAAGTTAGCTCTAACAAGTTGGAAAGATATTGCTTAAAATACACTGTAATTTAATTACAGAAACAATGGAAGAAGTAAGTCTGAGCATAAATGTTAAATAAGATACAATGTATTTTAATTAATGACGGTTACAAATTCCTTTAATTGTCCACATTAAGGCAAGAGTAAGACTTAGAATTATTATTAAAGTTCCTCATAATGGATCGTTAAAGTGTTATACTACATAAATTATTGGTTCAAATTGATTGGATGGAATCAATTTGAAATACATTTCTGTTTTTCTGTCTAATATCCATCAACAATGTGTATTATCCTTAATTGTCAAAACATCATACAAACACAGTTTAATATAAAAGCTTGGTCAATAACAAAAGAGTATGTTCACTAACAATCAACTTCCTAAAAACTAAGAATTATAAGTTCACAGGTTTATATTTTGAAGAGTTATGCAGTGGTGTCATGCTTGGCTTAAATGCAGGTTGAATGATGGCATGTGTGGCGGGGAATTTTCATCTTTTTGGAATTCAGGTGGTATCTTGTCTCTTACGGCCTGTATCCAGATTCCCTCTGTTAAACTTTCACCTTCAGTAGTCTTCTCCACTTTGGATTTTGTCCCCTTTGCTGTCGTTTGTCTTCGTATTTGTCTTCAACGATCTTCAAGAGTTCTTCATTGCTAGTGTTCAGCTACAAATATTTCATAATGTCAAAATGAAATTTAGCAGATTTTTTCTAAATATTAATAATTGATTTACACACTATTTAGCCTTACATGTTTGAGGATTACCCTTGTGGCTGAGTTCTTATCATCAATGTTTGACAATTTGTCTTCTTTCACCATTCTGTCCATCTGTAAGTCATAACAAAAAAATAATAATAAGTTTTAGTAATGCATTCAATACATGATTTTCCATCATATTTATTTAAGAAATAATACCTTTTTAGTTGATTTCTTTTGCTTGCTTATTGGCGGTATAGGTGGTTTAACTCTTCTAAGTATATCATTCGTTGAATTTACACAGTTATTATTTTGTAAGAAACAACAAAAGTTTTAGTAAATAGTTTATGTGATCAATTAGATAACAGTTATAAATAGTTTATGGGATCAATATTTACCCTTTTATCCGTTGCTTTGGTTTTACACCTTTGAAGCTCCGCATATATTTCTTGTTCATCAATTGAACAGATGACTCGATTTATTTCTTCGCCTGCATCTTGTTGATCCTATTATATGATTATTCACAATTTAAACTAAATAAAATAAAGATTGGAAATAAAATTAATTTATATTGCTAATAAAGTATCGTGTATTGTGTTCTTTTGTTTTGTCCAGTGGACGATTCTGGATCTTTGTTGAATAAATTGGTTGACTGCTATTCTTGAGTTTGAATGACATATTTTGTACTAGGATTTTTCGTTCCATCGTCATCATGATCTTCGTTTCTTTTGCTGGACATTTCGTTTACGTCTAAATCAAAATCTATATCTTGTTCTTCCCTTTTCTCATCTTCGTCTTTTTCTATTTTGTCTAGTTCCTCCTAAAACTCTTTTGGTCCCTGGTTTAAATATGGAGTCAATGGGTGTCTTTTGTTAAATATAAAATACAATGTAATTTAATTATACTTACCATGAAGACATTGCTAGTGGATAGTTTGTCCGTTCCAGTATTCTGATTTCCAATAACGCCAACTAATTGTTGGACTGTTTTCTGGAGTTCCATTATTTTCTGGTTCATGGTGTCCTGAACATTCTGAAGCGAAACGACCATCTCATTCATTTTCAGACTTAGCATTTCTTCGGATTTTTGTATTCTTGATACAATATGTTTGAGTGCTTCTAAGTCGATTTCAGATGGTTGTCCTTTGTTGACAGAGAGATTTACAACTCTCTCTCTTGGTCTACTTCTTTTTAATTCTTCTTCAATCTCTTCTACAATATTCTTTTCTTCTTCAACAAAAGGAGCATAGTAAGGGATTTTAAATTCTTCTTCGGTGGCTATCAACGGGCATATTTCAAGCTGGACAAAGAATAAAATTCATATGTTATTTTTCAATAGTAGTACTTAAGAAAAAAGAATTAAGAGAAATTTTTCTTGACAGTGCAAAACTGTCAAGAATAAGAGTTTAGTTGATAGCGAAAAACTGTCAAGAATAAAACTTTACTTGACAGTTTTTCACTATCAAGTAATCCAGTGTCAAGAATAAGAAAAGTTTATTCTTGA
>JBBPDJ010000020.1:10129339-10177093 GCA_037974625.1 Cucumis cinereus
TTAATTAAATTAAAACTATAGGTTATATGAGAGATATTTATTTAAATATGATTTAAATGAAATATTGATTAAATATGTTTTAATTAATTTTAATTTTATTTTATTAATTAATTTTTTAATTAATTTTTTAATTAATTAATTAATTAAAATTAAATAACTCTTTTGTGGGAGTTATTATTTTGGAAAACGTGGGATGCTCCCACGTTTTCTCAAATTTTTCTCTAACCTCCCCTTCTTTATCCTAAAGAAGGAGAAGAGCAGAACAGTTCTGTGAGTGCACTTGAACAACCTACGAATTGCAGAAGGTCTGCAGAGAAAAAAACTCTCTATTTTTTTCCAAAATTCCCAAAAGAAAATTTCAATTGGTTCCCACAAGTCAAACCTCAATTATTCAGAGAATATGAGAGGTTCCAACTGCCGGTGACAACACTTTGGAGTTTGGTAGAATTCAGAGTCTTCAACGAGGGTGAGTTTTTTTTTCTTTGTAGTTTTGTTTATAAAAATCATGCTTAGCTTAGATTGTTTCTGTAATTTCTTTTCCAACGTATTAGTATTTTAATTTTTCTCAAATTAAAATTATGAATGGTCCTGTAATTTTTCCGTTGCGATGGATTTTTAGCCCATCATATTATAGCAATTCTACCCCAGGATTGGTCATATGAACTAAAGTTATTCTGTTGCAACTTGCAGGCAGGGGATATGTTGGGAGATGCTTTTCTTCACCAGTTTCCTCATGCATTTGGTATGATACATATTGGATAACATTTCAGTTCTTGAAAATGGCTTGCCTAATAACATACTTTTCATTCATGTTATTTGTTGTTTCATAGTATTCATTCGGAGGTCAATACGTACAGAAATCTATTCATTAGTTAATGTGTTTATACACTACCGCCTCTGTTTCGCCTATTGTTGGGATTTTCTGAGTTTCAGGTTGAAGGATCGTACCTGCCCCCCCTCCACATGTTATGTTTCTACGAATACTTGTATTCTCCCTATTGTGCATATTTTTTATAAATGATGTTCTACTATGAAACGAAAATATTGTTTGTGGCCCCCCTACCTTTTTGCACATGAACATTTCTTTTGTCATTGGAAACTCATGAAGATATTGTTTGTTGCCCCTCTTTTCCATATAGGTCAATTTGCTTAGGTTACAAACGTGTTAGAATACAACTTTCATGAAGTTATTGTTTGTTGCTCTCCCCCTTTTGCATATAGGTCAGTTTGTTTAGGTTATGAACGTGTTAGAATACTGATTTCATGAAGATATTGTTTGTTGCCCCCCCTGCATATAGGTCAATTAGTTTATATTACGAACGTGTTAGAATACTAATTTCATGAAGATATTGTTTGCTCTCGGCTTTCCTCCTTCCCCTTTTGTATATAGGTCAATTGGTTTAGGTTATATAAAAGAGTATGAAAGCTTGTCTTCTCCCATGTTGTGCATAATGTCAGGTGGATTTTTTTTTGTCACACGTATGTGGTATGAGAAAAAAGTAGTTGTTGGCATGCGTATAGTGGATTCTCACGTGTGATTGACTTAAAAAAGTACATTGTGTGTGATTTGATCTCGACTTGGTACATGTATGACCTCTAAATAACTTGTTGCATGAACATCTACCTTAGGTTTGTTACAAACTCAAAGGTTTCAGTTTTTGGACTTCATACTTACGTGTTAACTTACGACGCATTTGGTTGATACTTAAAAGTTTTGGGAGTTGATTTGTAAACTTTCTTCATGTCATCCATATTTTGAGGTTAATGTAAACTTTGCGATTAATGTTTAATTTATATCGATATTTCAGGTATTCGGCGAAAGCCTGAAACGTAGAAGCATGACACGATAGACAAGTTGAAGTTCTCATTGTTAAGTTGTATTTTGTTATGCATAGAAGCATTGCACGACGAAAGGTTGTAGTTTGTTAAGTTAAGTTGAAATTCTCATTTTGTCTTCTTTGTTTCATTTGTTTCATTGTATGAGGACAAATATTTACTCTCAAATGTAAATTGTCGCTTCATTATGAATATACGAGACATTTTGGATTTTATGATTACTTTGCCCGCACTATTTCTTTAATAATGACAATTACAATTATTTGTCGTCAACTATAATTTTTTTACAAGAAAAAAAAAGTCAAATATAGTAGGACACTGAAATCCGTGTTGCTATAGTAAATTTAATGACACAAAAAATTTGTCGTTCCCATCAATTTGTAACAAAAAAATGTTATCATTGAACATATATTGACAGAAATTTGAAGTCACTGAAAATTAAACCGTGACAAAAATAAAGTATCGTGAATATCACATAATTGACAGAAAATATCCAATTTCAACCTCAATTATGACACTTTTTTTCTGTCAACAACGACATAACAATGACACGTTTAAAATGACAAGAAAGAGTACATAATGACACAAACAAAATGTCATGGAAGGACAAACAACGACATTTTTCTTGCAGTGTCACTAAAGGTGCTATGTTGACAGTGGATACAAGGACGCAAAATATGTGTCACGAATTCTGTTCGTGACACATATTTTGCGTCATTATATGGCAATTTTCTAGTAGTGAATGAATACCCTTCTCAAGTTCTTCTCACTGATATCTCAAGATCTCTTTCTCTCTCAAGATCATCGAGAAAAAAAATGCAAAATTGAAAAAATAGTCTGATCGAAGTGTATACCTTGCTTGAAAAGTTGGAAAAATGAAGAAAGAACAAAATTTATATTGAAGAATAGAAAAGGAAGATGAACAAAATGAGAAAAATGGAACAAGATCAACTCCATTGTTACCCTGTAGAAGATGAACCCTAGAAAACAAACATGAAAAAAATTGCTCACCACGAAGCAAGCGCAATAATCATGATACAAAAAAAAAATGATAAAGGAAAAAAAAAAGTCTCATCAAAGAATGGAAAATGAGAAGGAAGAAAAGAATGAAAAAGAACTTCATGTTGCCTTAGATAAGATGAACTTGTGAAAACAAAGATGAATAAACCATGCGAGAGAAAGAAGTGAGAAAAGTGAGAGAAAAATATTTGAACGAAGGAAGAAAATCGAAGAAAAAATTACAGTTGTGTCTGATGAGAAACAAGAGGAATGAGCGATATAGGACCGACATCGGAGCGAAAGGAATGAACGAGAATTTATGAGAGCACCAAACTCTTGTGTGCCCTTCTAGGATCAAATAGATACTTTTTGCACATGGCTGGCATAAACAAAAGGCACTTTTCGAGCATTTTTTAATCTTGCCTCAATTTTCATTTCGACCCCTAAAAGTGGGTCATGAGTACAATTTCCCCAGACGTGTTTTACATTTTCTTAAAATTTACAAGCTTATTAGACACAAAGTTAAAAGTTTTTATTTCACATAAAATTTATACAAAAATTGAATATGTTATATACCTATTTGGCAAGTTCAAAAAAATATGTAATTTAACAAAATAATATATAATTGGTAAAGTCATAAACCCTAAATTGAAAGAAAACTAAAAAAATTAGTTCCAAGAGGAGGAAAATAGAGTGGCCGACGTTGTTCCCAAGAGGAGGAAAATAGAGTCGCCAACGGTCTTGATTTAGAGGGTGTGACTAGGCACCAAAATATGTTAGATTGGTCTGGAAATAAAAGATTAAGGGTTCGAGGGTCTTTCGTGTATGGAGAATGTATTAGCACCCAACGCTCGCTCAAAAAACGAAATTTTGTTTATCCTCTTGTTGAAGAAAGCCCTTTGTAAGGAAAAAAAATATATATTTTTGTTTTAATTTTTAAATGTCTCATATTTTATTGATCACTATTATTATCAATAATGAACAAAAATTTTGAGTGGTCAAAGGCTACTTGGAAATTTATTTAAATTTAATTTGGCATCCCAAAATAAACTCATTAACTCAAGAATATTAGAAAAGTTAACTCTTGACTTCCTAATCTCCATCATAGGAAAGTTTTGTTTTTTTGGAAAATATTTTTCAAAGGTGATTTTTGTTTATTTGTTTAAAAAGTGTGTAGAAAAAAATAGTTTGAAGTTGCTTTAAGGAAAAGATTACTTATGAAATTGTTTTTAATTTTGTTTGTTTATTTAAAAATAAATGGGGAAAGAAAACCTTTTAAAGAAAACTAGGTTTTTGAAAAAAAAAAATTTGTGGAATCTTATTTCTTTTTAGGTTTGTTATTATTTAAGAAAATATTTTGTTTTTTTAGGAAAGAAATGTCTTTTAAAGGATTTTTTTGAATAATGCATTTTTTCATCAAATATATATTTTTTTACTTTACAAGAATAAAATACATATGTAAATGTTTTTTTATTATTATTAAAACTTGATTTAGAAGAAAGTACATTAACTTCAAATCTTTGCATTCCAAGACATTAATTTCTACCTCAAGAATCTAAGCATCACCATCTCGAGTATTTAAGATTCCATCATTGAAAAGGTTTTATTTTTTAGATAAATGAAGTCAGATACTAAAATAAATCAAAATCAAAATCATAAATTGGATATCATGATATCGAAAAAAAACATTTAAATAATCAATCTTAGATAGCTCTAAAAATCAAACAATAATAATATGAAAAACGAAATTGACTAAAAAGATAAGGAAACATAATAATCTAAAAGTTTAACAAAAAGAAATCGTAATCAAATAACGAGTGAGAGTTCAGAAAATTTAATATCGTACATACAAAGAAATCCTTGAAAAAAAAACATTTTTATAACCAATATTCAAATTAGTATTACATAACTCAAGGAATTAGAAGAAAGAATATGAAACATGTATTAGGTATCAACAACAATAATAAACTTACTTGAAATAGAGGAAGAGAAACATGAGAAATTGTGTATTAAAACTTTTATTATTCCTACAAAAAAAATCTTTTTATTTTATTTTATAAAATATGTGAATTAAAATTCAAATTTTATTCTTCCAAAAAGGTAAAAAAAAATGAAAAGGAAAATTTTTTATTTTATTTTATGAAATATGAAAATTAAAAACCAAAATTTTATTCTCCTGATATGCGAAAAAGAAAAAAAAATCTTTTTATTTTATTTTATGAAAAATGAAAATTAAACAAAATTTAATTCTCCTAAAATGTAAAAATGAAACAAAAAGATTTATTTAGAAAAACTTATTTATTTAAAACAAAAGAAAATGAAACCTGTTTTGGGTGTTTATTTTTATTAAAAAGTTGGTGGATTTTAAAAATATTGAAAAAATACAAAAAAAAAAAAAAATCAGATAAATTAAGGGGTCTACATAGAGAAAGGAAATAGAAAGGCACGTGAGGCCAAAAGGAGAAACGGAGTAGGGGCATTCGACCTTAGGTTTTGGTAATCATTTGAATCAAGTCGAAAACTTTGGTTTTGTTTATATATATCAAATCATATCGTTGTTTTATATATCATATATTTTCTAAAATTAAAAGAATATGGTTCGATTGTAACATTTCAGATTGATTTTTTATTCTAAATAATTTATTCAGCTAATTTGATTTTCAAATCCAAAATGAAATTGAATCACAAAATCGGTTTTCTTATAATTTTAAATCGAACAAAATAAAGAAACTTCATTAAGTTTCAAATTTTTGTTTAAGTTCAATTCAAATATTACACGGTCATATAGATTATTCCACAAAATTAGTTGATTGTGTGTAAACTAACTCGAACAAAAAGAAATAAAAAAAAAAAAAAAAGTCACAAACCCTAAATTGAAAGGAACTTAAGAAAAAATACCAAATAAAGAAGCAAGTTGAAAGGCATGTGAAACCAAAATAGAGCGTGGGGATTGGCGAGCTGAATTGTGCAGGCAACCAGCAGATGTTGGTATGGCGTAATTCCCACAAGATTCAACAACTTGCACGCCGGCGCTGACAAAAAAAGGAACTGAAAACCCATCTCCTTTGCAGGCGCTCGATTCCCGAGAGAATCCAGAAATCCCAATTCCCAACTACTGCAACTGCAAAACTGACACACACCCATTAATGGATTCCCCTCGTTTAGCTGCTTTACTCTCTTCTTTGATCTCCCAACTCCTTCTCCTCCTCTTCCTCCTTTTCCCTTCCTCCAACCCACATTCCCTCTTCTCCAATTCCACTCCCGATTCCAGTTTCTATGCCAATCTCTTCACCCACTTCCTCTTTTCCCAGGATTTTGCCGCTTCCCTTCCCTTTCTCTCTGTTTCCCGCAAGAGGAAGAGGACCAATCCCTCTGACAATCTCGAATTGGGGTCATCCCATGGACGAGGTCATCATCTGTTTCGGACTCGGACTCCTGATTCTTTCAGAAATCACTTCAGAATGACTTCCTCAACGTTTGAATGGCTCTCTGGTTTGCTGGAGCCCCTTCTCGAGTGTCGGGACCCGGTGGGTTCGCCTCTTGATCTCTCCGTTGAGATTCGACTAGGTGTTGGTTTGTATCGCCTCGCCACTGGCTGCGATTTCTCCACAATCTCCGACCAATTTGGTGTTTCGGAGTCTGTAGCGAGGTTCTGTTCTAAACAATTGTGTCGAGTTCTCTGTACTAATTTTCGCTTCTGGGTTGAATTCCCTTGCCCCAATGAGCTGGAATTAACATCCTCGGCTTTTGAAGATCTTGCCGGGCTTCCGAATTGCTGCGGTGTGGTTTCTTGTACAAGGTTCAAGATCATTAGAAATAGCCATTTTTACGAAGATAGCATCGCTACTCAACTTGTTGTCGATTCTTCGTCACGAATCCTTAGTATTGTTGCAGGATTTCGTGGCAATAAGGACGACTCGACAGTGCTTATGTCCTCGACGCTGTTCAAAGACATTGAACAAGGAACGCTTCTGGATTCTCCTCCGGTTTACCTTCACGGGGTGGCTGTGAATCAGTACTTGTTTGGACATGGTGAATATCCTTTGCTTCCATGGTTAATAGTGCCTTTTGCAGGAGCTGTTTCAGGGTCAACTGAAGAGAGTTTCAATGAAGCTCACCGATTGATGTGCATTCCAGCTCTGAAAGCAATTGTTAGTTTGAGAAATTGGGGAGTTCTGAGTCAACCAATTCATGAGGAGTTCAAAACTGCTGTTGCTTACATTGGTGCTTGCTCAATTCTTCATAATGCTTTGTTGATGAGGGAGGATTTTTCTGCCATGGCTGATGAGTGGGAGAGCTTATCTTCGCTTGATCATAGATCTCAGTATGTTGAAGCTGGATTGAATGTGGACTCAACTAATGAGAAGGCTTCTGTTATACAGAGAGCATTGGCTCTGAGAGCTAGAGAGCTTCACAGTTAGGATTTCAATCACAAGAATGCAGTTGTTTAGTGAAATAAGTACAGCCCATTTGAAAGAGATTTCCATCTCTTAGGATATTTATTGAAGGCAGCTCATCCAGCTCCATTCAACAATTACTATTGTAGGTAATTGATGATTCTTTTACAAATCTATATAACAACGTTTTCTCCCAAATTTTGGGTGTTCAGCTCTTTATTTTATCTTTTTTTCTTTTTACACAAAAGTGGTCTAAATCTTTGTAGTTTCTATGTCTAGAATTAGTTTAGTGGTTTTATGATTATCAAAAAAGTAGGCAAAAGACTGGGATATTTGGAGATGCCCTTTAAGGCATGGGTAATCTTCAAGTGGAAAACTTGATATTTAGGACCCTTGTTGGGGGTAATGATTCTCAGAATGACAGGAATGACCACAAGAAATAGAATTGTTCTTACTGAATCAATGTGATCAAGCACAGGACCCTTTATATAGAGGCACTCTGTAAGTACATACAAAATATACAACTGAAAAAGATAAATACAAAACGAACAATTGGGTTGTAACCATACAAATATATAATCAGCCTATCATATTACTCAGTGAGCTATCTTAATAGGGAGCAACCTTCTTAATATTGATGGGTGAGTACTTTATTGCATCCTTAATGTAGATTATTCATTCTTTTATTGTTTTCACAGCACAGAATTGCCTACTTTTTAGCCATCCTGCTGCTAAAAGCTCCATGAAAGCTCAAATTTCATTGTTCCCTGCCCCATGGTTGACTTGGCAGAAACCACAGACAACATCCTGCATTGGGTTTAAATTAGACTAGTATTCTTTTTCGATCATTGATTTTCAACTCTTTAACTGTCATTATGTTTTTTGGTTGAATTATAAAGGTAAGCATTTTGGGCCTATTTGGAATACCTTTCCAAGTGCTTACTAACGATTTTTTCCACTTGAAAAGTCATTCCAAACAGACCATTCTTCTAATGTGTTGTGCTCATTTTTTGCTACTCGTCTACTTTCTCATAGCCTTTTGCTCGATTCTGAATTGGACTGTGGTCGAATTAATTGGAATATCATTAAGATATTATGGGCATATTAGTTACTAGACATTAACTAAAGGGTTGGAGCTTGAAAAGGTTGGTTATAGGCATGGTTGGGAAATAGTTTTAGGAGAAAATTGAGCCTTTCTTGAATGATTAGTATACCTTTGATATGGTATTACATTTTTTAGCCTATGATCTTGACAGCAAAACTAAAGTTCGGTTCTAGTGAGAATCTAGTTGCAGGGGAAATAAAACTATGTTACTCATTATGACACTGCCATGTGAGTATTGCATTTTAGATTCAGGATGTTGAATAGGCAATGGGATAGACTTATTGTAGTTTTACATATCTCATTGATTTGCTAAGGAATTTGATGGAATAGCACGATTCTCAAGAGGTCAGAGGTACAAAATTCTTCTACGCTTGTTGAACTAAAATCTTATCAGAAATCTCGAAGAATTGGTAAATGGTGTGTTTCTGGTGCATGATTTCTTTGAGCCCCTTCTTTCTGTTCCATCTCTGTTTGTAGTTTAATATAGATTCCGCATTTGATTTACAAGATTGCTCAAAGATTGATATTAAGGTCCCCATTAATATTATTACTTCTCCACATAAATTTTTAATTTTGGCTTCTGCATAGCAAGTCTCATATTGATGATAGATATTAACCTTATTGATTTAAAACTAGATATATCCCTATGATTTTATATGTTTTACTTGTAGAATTTATACCACCTCATATCTCTAACAAAAAATGTTTGCCGTCTATTAGAGACAAAGTAAGAAATTGTTATTACCTCAAGTTTTGGAAATATCTTATTAATGCTCTCAAGAGTAATTTAAACTTTGCTCAATCTTTATTGATGAGGTATTTGAGCTATAAATAGCCAATAGAATCACAAGATTTACATGTGGTAAGATAACTGTAAGTAACAGAAATTTAACCAACTAACTAAAGTTTATTATTCATCCTAATATTGTTTAATTTCAGAGTTCAGAGAAAGTTTCAACGTGATCTTTGTATTTTTTATTTGAGTAAATGGGTTAGATGATTTTATTACTGTTTAGGGTAGAGTTAAAAAGAATAGGTGGGGTTTAAAGTAGCTAAGTAGATAAAACGTGAATTATTGACCTGAAATTAATTCTTTTAATTGAGATTACATTGAAGCTAGCTAAGCCACAACTTTGAGGGCTAATTTGATGCTTTTGAGTTTGGTAAAGAACTTAGAGGAAACTAGTACAGAAAATATGGTGACCATTTATTTAGGATTTGTTTTTGTACAAAAATCAAAATATTGTAAAGTCGTGTAAGTTGTTTCGAGAGATTAGTCGATGTTTGTATATGCTAGTTAGAGCACTAGTAAATTAAAAAAAAAACTATAAGCTATATGGATCAAATTCTAACTACGTTGAAATGGTAAGAATAGAATTTGTAGTTTAGCATTTATTTTTATTTATTTATTGTTATTTATTTATTGTTATTACTTTGGAAAATGTGTCAATTTAGAATACAAAATAAGAATAAGAGTGGCAAGGCAGGACCCATAAGATTTGGTACAAATACACGTGGCAAGTGGAACTGGGGCAGTTGGTCAAAGAAAATATCACAAGACAGTTGGCTGGTTTTCTCCCTTGTTAAATAAATTTTAGGAAAATTGCACAAATCATCCCTAAATTATGGATTGGTTGCAATAACGTTTCTAAATTTTTAACGTTTTGCAGAAAGATTCCCACATGAATGATGAAGAGAAACATATTTTTAATAAAAATATAAACTTGAGAGACCTTTGTTTCTCTTTTTTCCTTCGTGATTCCCAAACATGCTTAAATTTGTAAAACATTATAATTTTATGAAATGTAATAAAACACATTTTAATTAATCAATGATAGGTTTGGGAAATATAATAGCTTAAGGATGAAAATAACAATTACTTTGTAACTAATTTGTAATAATTTTAGAAGAAAAAGGATGGGACATGATTTTATCTTTGCAGATGTACAAGTACGTACGATATTACCAGGACTTTGTGCTAGAGCTCAACGAGCTCTTTTTCAGAACCCTAGGATTGAAATCTGCATATTACATTACCAGGACTTTGCGATAGAGCTCAACGAGCTCTTTCTCAAAACCCTAGGGTTGAAATCTGCATATTACATTACCAAGACTTTGCGATAGAGCTCGACAAGCTACAAGCTCTTTCTCAGGGCCCTAAGA
This sequence comes from Cucumis cinereus, assembly GCA_037974625.1. Classification (NCBI taxonomy): domain Eukaryota; kingdom Viridiplantae; phylum Streptophyta; class Magnoliopsida; order Cucurbitales; family Cucurbitaceae; genus Cucumis; species Cucumis cinereus. The sequence goes on from JBBPDJ010000020.1 coordinate 10,139,840, forward strand.
TTGAAAACTGCATGGAATCACTCTGTATCGAATCAACTAAAAGGATTTGCAAGTCTACTATTGCCTACCCAATTTAATGAAAACCTAGTATATGAATTTGATTTTTCTTTGAATTCCTCTTAATTTTTGATCTCACACATATCAAAGCACTTAAAATTTCAAACCAAGAAAGCAAAATATATACGATGCTCTTGCAAAGTGAAAAAGAAATGTTCAATGAATAAAAACAATACAGTAATAAGCATCTTACCTTCCTCCTAAAATCATTCTTGTTGTACTAAAAATTTATGATTAAAAACACAATTGTATATTGATTAGAAGATATCAAACCTACGGTGGAAACGCTCTAAACAAAATTGTCTCCATAATCTAGTTAGATTTCATCGTCGAAGATTTAAATGTTGTTGAGAAATAGGTTTTTGTCAGAAGGAAACAAAAAAAATCAACAAATGAATTTTCAATAACAATGGAGGAAAAAAGTATTCAAGGAACCAACCACTATATGTCTATAGTTCACAACCAACGGATTTAAAAAAACCAGCTTGTCCTTGATTAAAATCAGATACGAAATCAAATACTTACAAATAATTTGTCGAAAACAAAGTGTTATACAACAAAGGTACAATAACCAAAAAACCATTCAACCCTAATATAGAAAAGAAAATTGGCTCAAGAACAATTATTTATGTTAGCTCACATTTTAAAAATGTAGGTTTGCTTATCCCAAAAGTACATCCTAAACCTACCAATCAGACAACTAAATTTAACAAAATCCTATCACACAATAAAGTGACTAAATACAAGCTACAAAAGCTAAATTCTCAAGGCATAATATAAATGGAGAGAGAGAAAGAGCAAGACCTAGTTCATTTTGGTCTAAAAATTCATCATTCATACCACCTAAACTATTTGCTAGCATTCATATAAACTGTAACCATGAATTAAAAGTTTTGAAATTTAATAACCAATGTTTGTTTTGCAGATCCATGATTTGTAAAAGTTAATAATATAAAAGGTGCATTTCATAAATCTAAACTATTATGCATTGAGGAATTAGCAAGCCTACATACTAAACACAAGTGTTTCTCAACCTTGAAATACACAAAATAACACATAAGTTAAACACCTTTGAACATTCTTTTCAATATCTATGATGGAGTTTAAACCAAGAGACAATGCCAAACCATATCCATAGCTTGTCCATCCCTCGCAGTAGGAAAAGAAAAGGCAACACCTAATCAATAATGCATCAAACGTTACATCTAAACAACTGCCCTTAGGAAGCCAAATTTCACAGAGTTGGAGAAAAGGAATGCAAATTTCGAATCATAATCTAGGCAGACCCATTCGCACAAATGTTTCAAAAAAAAATTCCTTAGCAACGGGCAGTGCATTGATAACCCAGGTAGAATTTACAGACGCATTAAAGAACAATAGAAATCAAGAAACCAGGACTTTTCAGAAACTCTGAAGAACCCCAATAGACAAATGCTTAACTAAAAGGATATCCCAAAAAAATAAAAATAAAATAAAAAAGTCCAAAGGCACTCGCAAATCTTAACAACAAATTCGACCCGATAACAAAAAGTCCAATAGGTAAATGATCATCATCAATAACAAACATCTGTCACATAAGATAACTACGATCCATTTTCCACGCACAATAATCTAACACAAACAGAAAATTAAGATGTTTCAAAAAACATTTTGGTTGTGCAATTATCGCAATATCAACGAAAATTCAAGTCTTACAATTCCAAATACTTATACTAAAGCATAAACAGAACCATAATTTTGAAGTCTTCAAAGCTATGTAAACTCAAAAACCAAAACAAATTATCATTACCGACTAACAAGTCTCCGCAATAGTTCCCTAGTACTCTTCGATCAACGGTATGATTTCTGAAACCTGGCACGAGCACCACGACCACCAAACTTCTTGGGCTCACAGCGCCTAGGATCAGCAACAAGCAAAGTCCTATCATACCTGACCAAAATATCTTTAATCTCCTTCTTGCTCTGCTCATCCACATATTTCTGGTAGAAGGCAACAAGAGCCTTGGCAATACTCTGACGGATGGCATAGATCTGGGAGGTGTGACCTCCACCCTTCACTCTGATGCGCATATCAACACCAGAGAAACGGTGACGTCCAAGGAGGAGGATGGGCTCGTAGGCCTTGAAGCGCAAGATCTCTGGCTCAACAAGCTCGATTGGGCAGCCATTGATCTTAATCAAACCCCTGCCGCGTTTGCAGTAGGTGACGGCAACCGCCGTCTTCTTACGTCCGAAACATTGCACCGATTCGATCGGAGCCGCCATTGCTAGGGCTTGAGAAAAGTACCGGAGTGACGGACTTTAATTGTAAACAGATGGTGAAAGCGGGGGGCAAAACCTGGTGGAGGGTATTTATATGATTCGTTTGTTTAGGGTTTGGAGTTGCGAAATGTACCCTCGGTTTATCACTAAATTGCGAAAACGGAATTTATTTTTTGAATAATTACAAAATTGAATCCCCAAGCACTGGAAAATTCGAAATACACGACACTACACCATCTTTCTATCTGTCAAAATGTTAAGGTTAAAATATTTTTACTTTGTGAGCTATATTTTAGATTTATTGGAAATGAGAAACTTGAATTAAAATATAATGATCAAAATAATATTTTACCAATATTTATTTGGGATCTTTTTAAATATAGAAAAAAAAATCAAAATAATTACAACTCATAGAAAAACTTTGAAAAACGGAAAAAGCCCACCTAAAAAAGCCCAGTTGTGTAAAATACCAAAAATGTCCGCACAATTTTTATCGCACGCGATTCACAACGGCGAGTCAACGATTATGATCTATCTATCTCCATCTACGATTATCATTCATCTATCTTCATCTATCTCAGACAGACAGTGATAGTGTTCTATCTCTGCCTATCTAGGATGAATAATAATAGAGATTTATCACTTGTTGTCTCACATAGTGATACTGCCATATCTCTATCTATTTGAGATATAAAATGATAGATCTATATTATTGTCCCCATAAAATACTTAATTTTGTTGCTTTTGATGATTTTTCTTAGATGGAGGAAAATGATAGAGCTCTATCATTGTCTATCTGAGATAGACAAATATAGAACTCTATCATTGGCCATCTCTCTACAATAAATGAATTTAATAAAAGCTCCAAATTGGAGATACATCAATAATATATCCTTCCTTAGTCATTCCTCATTCACATGTTTAAATTAGGTATGATGATACCAATAAGTGATAAATACACTCTTTTTTAGCTTATATCTCACATTGTCCATCTGAGATAGACACAGATAAAGCACTATCGATGTCTATCTGAGATAGATTGAGATAGATAATGATAGATACATCAAAATCAAATACCTTCAATCTATCATTGCCAATAAAAATAATCAAAACTCAAGACCATCATAAATCAAAACATATCATTCATAAACTCTAATGTCAATCCATTTGTCTATACATGTAGTTCTAAATTGAATAAACTATATTAGATAGACAGAGATAGAAGTCTATATTTATCTATCACAAAACAAGAAGTTAAAACAAGTTTCATCTTCTTCAAAAATTGAGCATACGAATCCTCATCTCCTAATTTATGCTCTCCCATTTCCTTAGCCATTTTAATCACATTCTCCACTTTATGCCTCCCACCAAACACCTCAGCAATTATCTCCCACCGTCTTGGTTTCCCCACAGGATGTTTCGCCAATTGCTTTTTCAAAAACCCTAATTCCGCTTCGTCCCATTCCGCTACCTCAATCGCAAAATCGATTCCATTTTTGACCTACCCATTCTTGTTATCAATTTTTGTAGCGACTTTTTCATCGACTTCGATTGAAACAACGACGATTTCATCGGTAGATCTACATGGTTTTGAGCACTTTTGAACGAGTTTCTTCTTCGAATCGTCTTCTACTTCGGGTTCTTCGTTGGGGATTTCGAGGATCGGACCTCGAACGACACGAATGTCGCCATCAGTGAGGAAAATGGGGGCAAAAGGGCCGAGGAGAAGGGAGAGAGAAAGCCAGATGAGAAGGGATCTGAAGGGTTCGAATTGGATGAATAAGATTGAGAGAATGAGAAAAATGGAAGAGATTAAGACAGTGAAGAAGAAGATGATGATGATGATGATGATGTGTTCTGGAGACGAAGATGAGGAAGATGAAGCTAGAGAAATTGGAGAACAGATAAGCTGAAGAAATCCCGATCGAGGATGAAATAATCGGCCCCTAAACCCTAAATTAGAAGGGGTATTGTTGGTATTTTTTTAATTTGGAAGATATGTCTCTTTTTTTTTCTATAAGTTGTAAATATTTTCATTCTTTTTCTATTTTTGACAATTACCCTTTATTTTGATATTTATACATTTTATGAGTTTTCATTTTCTCTAAAAACAAAAAAGTTAAACATTTTGGTTCCAAGTTTGTACTATTTTAGTTCCTATAATTTCAATGGTTCAATTTTTTACTTTCATTAAATTTTAAATTTAGTCCCTCAAAATTAATTTTTACTAAATTGATTAAATAATAATGTTCAAAATTTATAGTAAAAATGTTATCGATAAAAGAAAAGACAAGAAACTAACATTAACATTAAGAACTAAATTTAAAATTTATTGAAAATAGAAAGTGTAAGCTTCTATGTTAAATTTTGAAGATTAATTATGCTTGTTTAAGTTTGATTTTCTTGTAAAATTATACATCTCTTTAGAACTTTTTAATAAATTTTGATTAGATTTATTTAGCTTCACCACTATACCGAGCCCTTTGAACCAATTCAAATCTGCAGTAGACTAACTCTTGAACCAAACCATTATTTGAATTTCACATATTTAAAATACGTTTGTATACTTTTAACTTTAGAAGATAAGAAAAATATGCACATTTTTAATTTGGTTGGATTTTGGTAGAAGATTTGAGTCCAATTTTATCATCTAACCAATTATGCCATTACACCCATTTTTCCGAAATAGCTTACTTCAACCAGAAAACTCCTTTCACTGGAGTTGCGCAATGCAACAAATTCCACTAGATATTCTCTTCTTTTTTTTTCTTTTTTTTTTTTTGGCGATATTAGTTCGTTTTGAAAGCTATTTTCACTACTCACTAGTAATTCGTATTTCAAAGAAAGACCATCTAACCCTGCAATTTCTATCACAATCGTCATTCATTAATAATTCTCCATAGCAATAAAGAGATAGCCAAATTATATAGCCTATTTTAAATAAGTCACCATTACAAACTAGACCTGCTATGAAAGAAATAAGGGTAATGAAACATTCAAAAGCAGAAAATTAGAACAGTCTCAACAAATTTAAAAATAAATAAATAAACAAATTGAACTCTCAAATTTTTCACTCCCACTTGTTAGATTTTTATTCTAAAAGGAGGCCGGCCATCCCCAGTTACGAGAAACCATTTTTGCCTGCTCGTGTTAGTCACCACAAAGAAGGGTAAAAGTAGGGAAAACGCATAACACAAGAGAGTAGAGTAGCACTAATTCGGATTAATGTTTAAAAAAAAAAAAGCAAGAACAAAAGTAAAGTAGCACTAAACCTTCATCCTCCTAGGGCAAAAGTGAGTACTGCTAACAACCGAAAACTAAAAACAAAAGAAAATGTCAGCAAGTCTTCAGAGATAAAAAATTATGCCAGTACCGCAGTCTCCACAAATAAACAAAAAACAGTCAATTGTATCACACACACAACTACTACATTTTCGTTTCATGAATCAGGGAGCTTTATGAACACAAGCAACTCACGACACAAGGTTCTCCGTCAGTGACAGAGAAGCTAGCTGATCTGCTGCATTGCCAGCTTGCTGCTGCTGCTGAGCTGCCGCAACATTCCTCAAAACCTCCATAGCTTCGGCTACTTTCGCCTTCAAAGCCTCTGGGGACTCTAGTAAATGCAAAACCTCAGTCTGGTCCATCTCCAGAAGCATTCCAGTTACCTTGGCCGCGTTGTCAGGCTCTAACTGTTCCACAAGCGGGTAAAGATTCTCCCCCAGCATCTACACATCAATCACAAGCAATGTAAGACTTTAAACACCTCCACAACTACCCCATAAAAGATCTCTAAAATCGCTTACACATACTTTCCATCTTTCTGCATGTTCTCATTTAAACTTCAATCTCTATTTCATTTTTCGTTCAACAGTATAATACAAAGATTTAAGACATAAAGTTGGACGATAGCCCCAACTTTCGTCAAGATGTTTTGTACTTGCTTAGCAGGAACTATGTGACATCCAAAACTACGTTTATAGTACAGAAAATGCTTACTGTTCTCTGTTGGTCTGGAGTAGCATTTGCCAGAGCAGAAGCCAGAGCACCAATAGGTATAGGTTGAGAGTGTGCCGCATCACGCAATGGCATACCTCCCATATCATATGGAACAGAAAACATTCCTCCAGCAACACCAGGCATAGCAACATCAGGCAAACCTCTTCCAGGGGGATAGCGATAGACACGTCCTCCTCTAGGCAACATCTATCGTCCAATGAACCAACCAAAACAGACATTAAATAACACGAGGAAGCCAACAGACAAAGAAAAGAAGGATAGAGAAAATCACCAACCTGTTGTTGCATCATTGGAACAGGCTGCTGAGTTTGCTGGACAGCCCCTGCACGTCTGCCCCCAGGGCGCTGGCCTTGCTGACCCTGCTGAACCATTGGGACAAAGAAATTTGGCATTGGTCCTCCACCAGGCCTTATACCAGGAACAAGCTGCTGCTGATAACCAAAGCCACCCTGGCAAAAACAATACCGTAAGACAAACAAAACAATAATTCAGAAAGTGGGGCTAATCATACGCACACCACACCTTCCAGAAGGTAAGATAGAAGGATCAAATCACAGATGCACGAGTAAATATGAACATCAACCATTGACCACTGGTTTGGTGCAAGAACGAAAGAGAGAATATGAAATTAAAATGTTCATAAAAATGGGCCTGGTGAAAGTAGTTACTTGGGAAGGAATCATTGCAGGAGGAGCTTGACCATAAAACAACTGCTGTCCAATACCTGGACCACCAGGGGGATATATTGGCATCCGAGGGGCAACTGAAGCAGGCATGGGAACCGGCCGTATTTGAGAGAACTGAGCCTACAGGGCATAGTCAAAGCCATTAAGTCATGACTCATAATGTTAAACAAATTTTTTTATTTAAAAAAGAAATAGGAAGAAGAAGAAGATGAAGAAGGAAAAAAGGAAAGCAACCATCAGAGATTATATCTCTTTCAAGTTCTGACAATTGAAGTTACAATACAATGATAATGCCAAGAATAAGTATGAAAACATCAGCGAAAGTACCTGCAATCTGGCTCTTCTATCTTCCTTACGCTGTGCAAGTGCTACATACAATGGTTTGCTAACAACCATTTTGCCATTCATCTCCACAAGCTATCAATCAAACCAAGTGAACTATTACAATTCTTCCATATTTTGTATCATTAATCACAGGCATATATGGGGGGAAATCCACAACAAATAAATTGAACGTGTGTAGGGATGTTTCCAAATCATATATAGAAATAATAAGAACAATAATAAGCACATCTACTCACAGCTCTAGATGCCTCATCAGGAGTTGAGAATGCAACAAATCCAGAACCTCTGCTTATGCCATTTGGGTCACGCATGACCTAAAACACACAAAATAACCATAATACGTTAACCACAAAAGGCTTAAACCAAAAGATAGCGTCAGGAGTACACTTCAATATAATTACAACCTTGCATGAGGTGATTGTGCCAAATGGAGCAAACAGCTCCTTAAGCTTATCATCACCAATGCTATCATCTAAATTTTTAATGTACAAATTAGCCCCTTGGTACTTGTCAGCTGCCTCTTTCATAGTTTGTTCAAACCGGTGCTTTAATTCAACTTCTCTTTCAGATTTTTTCTGTGCTTTTCCAACATACCACTCCTTATCATCAACTAACTTTCCGTTAAGGGCATCAACTGCCCTAGCAGCATCATCGGCATTTTCAAAATTAACAAATCCAAAGCATCTTGATTTGCCATCAGCATCCCTCATCACAACAATACTCGTCAGTGTCCCAAATTCAGAAAAAGCTTTGTTCAAATCCTCTTCAGTAGTAGTCTCAGAAAGATTTTTTACAAATACATTGTTAAATTTGGATTTGTCAACAACACCATCTCTTTCTTGTTTACGAAGAAAAGGTCCTACATAAACTTGCTTATCATTCAACAGCATACCGTTCAGCTTCTCAATAGCTTTCTGAGCAGACTCCTCATTGTCAAATTGCACAAAACCATAGCCTTTTGACTGGCCAGAGGAATCCAGAGCCACTTTGCAAGACAGGATACTACCAAATGCAGAAAATGTATCATGTAGAGCTTTGTGGTCAATTGCCTTGTCTAAATTCTGAAAAATTAAAGTGAAAAATTAATTCAGGAACAGAATCAAATAAACAATTTGAATAAACTGAACAAGATAATAAACATAAAATGAAAAATACTAATACCTTGATGAATATATTTCCAGCCCCACTTTTGCGAATGCTTGGGTCGCGGTGAGAATACATCACTCTAATAGGCTTTCCATTCAAAGGGGTAAAGTTCAGCACATCCAATGCTCTTGCAGCTGTTCAGGTAAAATAGGATTACATTAGAGAAAAAGATGTGGCTATTTAAAATTTAATGAGGTACAAGAACATGAAATTCACTGTTTGAATAGCATGATAATTTGAAATACAATATGCTTGTCAAATGACTAGAAAGGACAAGGACCTACATCCGCATATCTTTAAAAAAATAGGACACGACAAGGACACATTTTTTTTTTCAATAATATCAAACCCAAAATACCTTTTTTTTTATTAATTATTAAAATAATGTTTTTTAAAAGTAAGAACCCTAATCCCTAAATAATGTTTTCTCTTTTCCCTCCACTATTCTGCTCATCTCACATCCACAGCCATCCCTTGCTCTTCCCAACTCCCCCCCCCCCAAATTCTCCTCACTCTACGCTACCACTGTCGAAGTTGTTTAATCTCCCTCCCTTTGCCTCCATTTCTTCTTATCAATGTTGCTGACGCGGACCACCCCTCTCCAACGTCATTGTTAATTTGAAAGGTTAGGGGTTTCTTTAATGTGTTTGTGTATGTTCGTTGGTGTGCTTGTGCCATAATAAAAAAATAACAAGGGACATAGATTTTCGCATGTTGAACACTGACAACTCACCAAAATAAGGAGTCCATGCTACATAGACAAGTATGAAAAGCTTAAACAATTCAAGGCACAAACTTAACTGTGGAAGAATTTACATAAGCCAAAATTAAGCAAAATTGCTATAAGTGTATTAGTAATGAAAAAATAAATAATTGTTATTACATGGAACATTTGTCATTCAATGAAGGACACATCACCATAGCTTTCAATAATAAAACTAGATTACTGTATCAAGTTTCTGGTTCAAAGTTATCTGAAATAATAAAATATACATAACTAACATATACAGATCTTCCCAGTAAAGAAACAAGCAATCATCAACTTGAAATATGGAACATTTAAGATTCTCATGCTATTTGCATTATCGTTTCTCAAACAGATGTACTTCATAATGCATAGAAGGTAACATTCTTATCCTGAAGAGTGAAGCCCAAACATCATAACGCAACAAATGACCCTCAGCATCTCCTAGTCCACCCACAGCCGGATGTTCTAATTCTCCATAGAATAAAACAAACAATCTGGCGTTTTACAATTTAATATAGAAAGAAATGACCATCAGACAGTAAACATTATTCATTATTGGACCCTAGAGGCAACCACCGGACCTTTTATAACAGCTGTCCACTTTGGTGTCACTAATTTCCCCCACTAAACATTAGATTGCTACAAGCTCAACTTTTTGGGATTCAAAAGGCTCAGATATCTTGATAAATCGATGAATAAATAAACATGATCCACACTAATATTTACATATCAACTCTCCATTTTACCAGTCCAACCAATCAGCCGAACGAAAAATGTTCACCCTGAAAATTAAACTAAAACAATGAAACAAAATACATTAAACAGCAGAGGGAAATGAAGAAAAGTGAAGGCAAACTGACCATCTTGTGGGTTGCTGTAGTTGACATAGCCATAACCGAGAGATCGCCGGGTCGTCAAGTCTCGGCAAACCCGAACCGAAACCACCTGACCCACCTGATTGAAAATGTCATAAAGCTGCGAATCCGTAACATTCAGGTCCAGATCTCCGACGTACAAAGAAGTAGTGACAAAATTGGCACTGCCATTCGCCGCTGGATTGATGCCGGAAATAGCATTCTGAGGCTGAGCTTGCACCTGAGCCGCCATACTGGAAATAATTTCACTCTGTTCAAAAAAATCTTTCAATGAATTAAATTATTTTTTTTGCCTTTTTTTTCTTTTCTCCTCACTTCCCTCTCCTAATTTTGTTATTCAGAAACAAACCCTAAGAAGGAATGAATGAACGGCGAATCTTCAGACACTCAAAAAAGGCCAGCAAAACGCAACGAACAACCGGGGGAGGATAACAAAAACCGTTTAAGATAATAGAAATTGAAGCAAAAATAAACAACCCCAAAGGAAAAATCTTCCTACTACTAAAAGAAACGAATAATTGGTTTTGATTTTTCAGGATGAGAGAATGAAAATGAAAAGAAGATAGGATAGATATTCGGAAGGATCCGAAAGGAGAAATGAGTAGCCGCCGGAAAACGGGGCGGCGCGTGACGAAGAGAGCGACGGAGAAAGAGACGGTGAACAAATAAAAAAACGCGAGGGTTTGGAGGGCAGATGAAACTGCACTAAAAGAAAGAGGGAGAGGGAGAAGATGTAAGGCTTTATATATGTGGGAAGTTCTGGGTAAACCCTAGAGATAAAATCTACCTAAGAAATCTCAACCGTCCATCGCAATGAACTGTGGCCCATCTGACGAGGTCAAGTCTAACCGGTAACGGTAACTTTTTTCGGTTGGCAGTGACGGTCTTCGGGAAGAATAGAGAATCAAATTTCGAACTTATTTATAAAAAGAAAAAAAATATCTCAATAGAATTTTAAAAATAGAATAAACTTTTTTATTAAAAAAATAATTAAAAAAAAAGTATTTTCAATGTACTAGTCCACAAACCCTCTCTAAAAAAAATGTATATTTATACTGGTCCATAGCAATTAAAAAAAAATCAATATACTAGTCCACAATCCTCTCTAAATAAATTTATACCTATACTAATCTATAACGGATGTGATCGCATTTTTTTTTGTTTTTGCAAAGATATTATATTGCTAAAAGAAAAGAAAATTTTACGGGCCATAGCACAAACAAAACATAAACGGGGTTTTGGCCCATGGGTTTGGAATATGTTTTTTATTGAATGTCATAGGTTGTAGAAAAAAATTCGCTTCAACCTTTTATCAATGATCATTGATGACCATTGGCAACAAACATTGGTCGATTTCATAATCAACCATTGATGATTGACCATGGTTGATCGACGGTCACGACGACCAATCGTCTTGACTGTCAACTCTGGATTATCTTGATCGTCGACGTTAGATCGTCTTGACTGTCGACTATCAATCGTCTTGATCGACGGTGATCGATCGTCTTGAATGTCGACTATCAATCATCTTGACCGACGGTGATCGATCGTCTTGATCGTTGGTGACCTACAACTTTGGACGTCATTGTCGTCTAGGGAACATCTTGATCGTTGACGACCAATCGTTATCATTAATGATCGATCATCGTGCCTATTAACAAACGATCATCAATGACCAAGGGTTTAGGAAGGCAAGCCAAGGCTTCATACACTCTTTCTCATGGGTTTGAATAGTAAACATCATTCAAGCCCATAGATTACCTCTTTTTTAACTAATTCAACCTAGACGTCGGCCAACTCCGGACACCACCCCCAATGATCATTGTTGACTAACCACTGAGTGCCATTTTCGACAACTTCGTCAAAAAAATTTCGGTCACCAACCCCGTCGACCACCGCCAACCTTGAAAAATTAATAAAAATGAATTTTTGAAAAACTTTTTTTTCTTGAGTCATTCCAAATATGTATTTGATTTAAGTACAATAATATTTTTTAAAATACATTTTCTCATTCTTCTATTGTTATTGAATGTTAATATTTTGTTTTTACATTATTTTCATGAAAAACCGTTAGAGTAAAGAAATTGAATTAGTGGTACAAAATATTGAAAAAAATCAATTAAAAATTGATACTTATAAAATTTTGGATGTACAATTCATAAAAAATAAAAAATAAATACACTAGCTAAACCCAAGAATTCAAAACCCGCACTCCAAACACATGCATAAAAAGCTTAAATTTTCAAATCTTGCACCTCAAACACACACATTTGTAATTTTCAGGCATCAGAACCCATAAAAAAACCTACAAACATTTAATTTTCAGACATTTGATTTTGGACCTGCACACCAAACGCCCTTAAAATACAAAACAACCAAATATTTGAATTTATAAGAAAAACAACGCACCAAAGAACTTAAAAGAAAAAATTTCCAAAGAAAATGTCACATGGTGGTTCTCAATAGGAAAAGTCGCCAATCACTTAGAACTGACACATGAAAATCTCCTTCCAAATATCCAAGCTAATAACAAAAAAAGTTTTAAATGTAGAGTTTATTTTACTCCATATAAAAAAGTTTTAAAATATTTTAATCAAATACTTTCCGAGAAGTGAAATGATTGTAAATAACAAAATTATTGAAAATATTTAAAAAATATAGCAAAATTTTGATTCATTTTGCTGTATTTTAAAATACCCATTTCAAAAAACTTATTTTGAAGTCATTAAATTTTGAAAAATAGAAACAATTGGTCCGTAAAATTTTAAATTAATCATTTTAGTTCTCAAATTTTGGAAAATAAGTTTGAGAGGCCCTAACTATTTGTTGTTTACTACAATATTTTATTATTTTAATTATGATTATTTGTTTTTAAATTTAAAAAATAAAGATTCTCTCTCATCCTTCTCCCTCTGTTTTCTCTCTTCATATTTATCATCTTCTCTTCTTTTCACAAGAAAATTCTTGTTTTTAACTTTTAAGAAACCTTTTTAAGAAAAATAATTTCTCTGTTTGTATTCTATATTTTTTTTGTTTCTCTTTCTCTTGAGGTCCACGAAGATTTGGATTCCATTAGGTGTTCAAACAAACTATTGACAGATCGGAGAATAGGAGAATAGGAGAATAGGAGAATAGGTAACAAGTAACCAGTTGAAAAACAGACTATCCATAATATCCTTGTTTGTTCGTTGTAAAGGTACTTGAATTTCCCCCATTTGATGGCATGCTTATGGGGTTGATTCCCCACCTATGAATTCTTAAATTTTAAAATTTTGCCATATGCGTTTTAAATATTATTTAATTGTTTAGTACATTTGAATTCGATTATAATTTTACAATAAATTATGTTCATTATAAAATTTATTCAACTTCGTTTCAATATTTTACAACCACAACATTTACATATAATATTATAATTGAGCTACATTTATGTCGACATCATTTAAAATGAATAACTCGACTTAAATAATATTGCATAACAAATTTGGGTAACCTTCTAAGGATAAAATTTTCTTTTTATTTGTGTTAATTTTGCATTGGGACTTATTTGTATTTAATGATATATACAAATGTTCTATAATTATTTAATTATATTTTTATTCATGTTATTATTAATTTACATAGTTAATTGTATTTAAAATATAAATTAAGGGAAAAGAAGGAAAAAAAATACTAGAAACGAGAAACAATTAACAGTTATCAAACAAGTTTATGTTTTTGTTTCGTTCTTTTTTAGTTTTCAAGAATCAAGAAACATAAATGGTTATCAAGCATGTTAATGTTTCTAGTTTTTAGAAAATGTGAAGAAAAAATATAACACAAGAAATAGAAAGCGTTATTGTTGGTGCAGGTACTATAGAATGTGGTGAAAAAGGTACTGGAAGCAACAATAAGCATCTGAATGATTGGACACCTAGGTGAAAAAACGTGTGAAATTTGGTCGGCTAGACTGGTGGACGCCTGGACTGAACGCGTAGTTGCAAAACAAAAACTAGTTAGATAAAATGGCTGAGTCGTAGATCACGCTCTCTTTAAGACGTTTCGCGGCTCTGTTCGGAACAGTTCTAAATTGTCACATCGTCTCCATGATAAAACAACCAGAAACTTAATCAAAGTTGCACCAGGATCAATCGAAAAACACACACTTTTGAAAGATTTTGCTCGAAAAACTAAAATAGAAGAAGAACTTGTTGAGAGAATTTTTAGAAGATGTGAACCAAGGATGATTTAGAAATGAGAAGAGAATGAAGGTGCATATAGGCTTTGAGATACATAACGGTCAACTGTAACGACTCAATGGACGTAAACGATCGTAACGTCTCAACATACGTAACGGACGTAACGCCTCAACGGACGTAAACGATCGTAACAGTCATAAACAGATCTCAATGCCTGTTATGTTTGAAAAAATAATTTTAATAATAATAATAAATTAAAATAAATATTTAGTAAAAATAATATTATTGTTTTAACAAACCTATATTTGTCTATTTCCTCACCTCCTCTAAAACATGGGTACCTCTCGGACCCAAACCTATAACGAAGGTATGGGTATTTAAAGAAACTTCCACTTTGCTTTCTTAGCAATGTCGGAATGCCAATTTTGAATAAAATATTAATATTTATTTTTCATCAACAATCCCCCACACTTGAAAAAGTTTTACTAACAGTCCCCCACTTAAAAAATTTTAAAAACATTTTCATCGAGCATTGTCAATCTGTATAATATTGTGCACAACATTATTCTTAGTATGCGAGCATTATCGACAGTCTTAGATATGCTGCTAATTACACTAGACCAGACATAGCTTATGTTGTAGGATTATTATGGGCTTACAACCTAGTATAGAACATTGGAATGCTATAAAAAGAGTCATGAGATACTTAAATAATGTTGTGTGTAAGATGTTGTTAGAGATAGAGTTAAAAACTAAGAGTTACTCGATCGTATTCTAAATCATCTTTATTACATAAATTTAAATATTGAATTTAAACATATTCATTATCTTGGTCAATAAACAATAAAACTTGAAATTTAAATATATTATTTATATAATCATAATATCATATCCTTACATAACTATACTAAATAAATAAATAAACTTAATCGGGGCGGGGATGGGGTCGGGGTCAGGGAATGCATTCCCCGTCCTCATCTCCATTTAGCTCACAGAGAATTTTTCCCCCATTCCCCGCCCCGACGGGGCGAAGCCCCTCGGGGCCCGTCCCCATAGAAAAATTGGACACTCTACCTACAATTGGTACTAGAGCGGGTAGCTCAGATTTTTGTTAAAAAAAAAGTGTTCTGAAATCATATTTTTTACTACTTTGATTTTTTTATGTGAATTTTGTGTGTTTTTTTTAAATAAGAGTTTGAAAATCTCAATTTCTTTAGAAATTTAATTTCTTGAAAATTTGTTTTTAAAAACTAAATTTTCTTAAACTTTTAAATCTATATTTTTTATCGAAAATAAAATTTTGAATTTTTTTTTTTTGTATAACTCAATTCTGAAAAGTGTTTTAATCTGAAGATATTTTAAAAGGTATTGTATTTAATCTCTTTTAAATTAGTTTGAAAACTTAATTGTTCAAGCTTATGGCAAACGTTGGAATAAATGGGTTTACTGAGGGTCAATCTACCACTAAGCCACCTCTCTTTGATGGAAATAATTATGCTTGGTGGAAAACTAGGATGATAATTTATTTGATTTCAATTGACTACAATTTGTGAAAAATTGTCTCTATAGGTCCTTTAGTTCCAATTAAGTTTGTTACAGATAAAGATGTGGCTAAAGAGGTGACTAAAGAGAAAAATGAACTAAATGAAGAAGACAAAAAGAAATTATCAATAAATGCTAGAGCCATGAATTGTTTGTTTTGTGCTTTAAGTTCTGATGAATTTAATCGAGTCTCTGCATGTAATTATGCTAAAGAAATATGGAATATGCTTGAAGTAACTCATGAAGGAAGTTAAAGAGTAAAAAATTAGCATGCTTGTTCACAGTTATGAATTATTTAAAATGGATGCTGATGAGTCTATATCTGATATGTTTACAAGATTTACAAATATTGTGAATGCCTTGAAGGGCTAGGAAAAACATACTCTACATCAGAAAAAGTGAGAAAGATCCTTAGGTCATTGCCAAAAAGTTGGAAAGCCAAAGTGACTGCAATTCAAGAAGCCAAAGATTTGTCAACACTCCCTTTGGAGGAGCTTGTTGGATCTTTCATGACACATGGGATCATCATGAAAGAAAATATGGAAGATGACATCAGAAAGAAAAAGTTTGGCATTGAAGACTACTTTCAGTCAAGATGACTCTAAAAGTGAAGATGAATTCAATGATGAAGAAGTTGCCTACTTGACCAAGAAGTTCAGGAAGCACCTCAGGAAGAGAAATTTCTTCAAGAAAACTAATGGTCAATATGTTAAGGAGAAAGAGAAACAAAGATTTAATCATTTCCTATGAATGCAAAAAACCTGGACATGTCAAGTATGATTGTCCTCAACGAAAATATCTTCAAAGAAGAACAAGGAAGCCATGAAAGCTACATGGGATGAAAGTGATGAAAGTGTATATGATAGTGATGAAAAAGTAGCTGACAAAAAATGTTAGATAACTTTTAGAGATGAAGATGACGACAATGAGGTAGTTCTTGAAAATCTTACTTTCGATGAGCTTATAGATGCTTATAATGAGATTAAAGATGAATTTAAAAATTTTGGTTGCAATGATATGTCTCTTAGAAAGAAGAATACTAGGTTAGCTCATGAGAATAATGAGATACTAATTAAGCTAGATAGCTTAAAAGAAGAAAATGAGACATTAAAGAAAGATCTTGTTCTATCCATTTAAATTTGAATACTTTAAAATGGGAGTATCAAATTTTAGAAAAGAAAAATAAAGATGTATCATCCACTCTTTTAAAATTTACAAATGGACAAAAAAACTTAGATATCATGATGGGTAAGCATCAAGGCATCTTTGATAAAAGTGGTTTAGGTTATAAACCTAATAAAAAGCAAAATAAATTTAAAAACTACTTTGTCAAAGAAAGCAATATGTCTTCAATCATTTGTCATGCTTGTAAAAAATACGGTCTTAAAGCCTATGCATGTAATTTGAAGAAGTTTGACACTTTAAATAAGAATAAAAAAAAAGATGAATTCCTAAATTTATGCTAACTAACCCTAAGGACCCAAACAAATTTGGGTACCTATGGCTATATCTTGAGAACTATTTTTTGTAGGTATGTTTGAGATCCACAAGAAATAAATGGTACTTGGACAGATGCTCAAAACGCATGACTGGAGACCACACAAAGTTTGCATACTTAGAAAAGAAAGATAGAGGATACGTTACCTTTGGTGATAACAAAAATGGTAAAATTATTGGCAAAGGTAACATAGGTAATGGTTCTAATTTTTTTATTTTTATTGAAAATATCTTATTTGTTGATGGTTTAAAGCATGATTTGTTAAGTATTAGTCAATTATGTGATAAAGGTTATAGAGTAATTTTTAATGATAAAAATTGTAAAATTGAAATGCATGTGATGAAAAAAAATTGTTTATGGAAAATAGAGATAAAAATGTTTACACTATAGACTTAGTTGATTGTCCCATGGTAGACAATAAATGTCTGTCTGTTTTGCATGATGACTCTTGGTTATGGCATAGAAGGCTAGGACATGCTAGTATGCATTTAATTTCAAATATTTTTAAGAAATCCCTTGTTAGAGGTCTTCCAAAACTAAACTTTGAAAAAGATAAAGTTTGTGATGCTTGTCAAATGGGTAAACAAACTAAGTCATCTTTTAAACCAAAGAAAATAGTTTCTACTTCTAGGACTTCACAACTTTTACAAACGGATCTTTTTGGTCTAACTAGAGTTGCAAGTCTAAATGGAAAATATTATGTTTTTGTCATAATTGATGATTTTTCAAAGGTTACTTGGATTTTATTTTTATCTCATAAGGATGAAGTTTTGAAATCTTTCATTACTCTTCAAAAAGAATTCATAATGAAAAAGGTTTTATAATTTCAAAAATTAGAAGTGACCATGGAGGAGAATTTGATAACGTTTATTTTGAAAAAAATAGTGATGAAAATAGTATTTCTCATGACTTTTTCTCTCCAATAACACCCCAACAAAATGGTGTTGTAGAAAGAAAAAATTGATCTTTACAAGAGTTAGCCACCTCCATGTTGAATGAATAAAATTTACCATTTTTTTGGGTTGAAGCTGTTAATACTGCATCTTATGTGATGAATCAAGTTTTAATAAGATCAATCTTGGATAAAATTATGTATGAGATTTTCAATAATAAAACTCCAAGTATCAATTATTTCAAGGTCTTTGGTTGCAAATGTTTCATTTTGAAAGACAAAATAAAACTTGAAAAGTTTGAATCCAAAACTAACATTTCCATATTCTTAGGATATTCTACATGTAGTAAAACATATAGTCTTTAATAAAAGAACTCTTGTAGGTAAGGAGTCAATGAATGTTGTTTTTTATGAACATGTGTGACCTCAAGTAAAGTTTCAGTTAGTGATGAATTAGAAAAGCCACTTGATGTCTTAACCATTAAAGACAAAGACTCAGAAATAGTGGAGAAGAATACTCAATAGAGCCAGAGGAAACTCTTAAGATTGAAAATTCTCTACTCATCATCCTCAGGAGCAAATAATAGGTTATGTATCACAAGTGGTAAGAACTCGCTCTTCTTTAAATGCATTGAATAGTATTGCTTTTGTATCTAAAATTGAACCAAAATCTTTTAAAGATGCTGAATTTGATGAGTTTTGGTCAATTGTTATGCAAGATGAGTTAAATCAGTTTGAAAGAAACAATGTATGGGAATTAGTCCCTCATCCTAGTAATCATTCTGTTATAGGTACTAAATGGGTACTTAGAAATAAAATGGATGGTCTGGTAATATTGTTAGAAATAAAGCTAGGTTAGTTGCACAAGGATATAGTCAATAAGAAGGAATAGATTATGAAGAAACTAGTGCTCCTGTTGCTAGACTTGAATCAATTAGAATGTTGCTTGCATATGCATCTCATAAAAATTTTACCTTATTCCAAATGGATGTACAAAGTGCCTTTTTAAATGGTTTTATAATGGAGGAAGTTTATGTTGAACAACTTCCTAGTTTTGAAAGCTTTGATAATCCGAATCATGTTTTAAAATTGAATAAAGCTCTTTATGGTCTTAAACAAGCTTCTAAAGCTTGGTATGATCGTTTGAGTAAATTTCTGCTTGATAATGGTTTTAAAATAGGACACATTGACACTACACTCTTTATTAAAACCAAAGAAAATAATATCTTGTTACTGCAAATTTATGTGGATGATATTATTTTTTGTGCCACTAATCCTTCTTTATGTGAAAATTTTTCTAAGTGTATGCATAGTGAGTTTGAAATGAGCATGATGGGAGAACTCAAGTTCTTTCTTGGGCTTCAAATCAAACAACATGAAGATAGAATTTTCATTAATAAAGAAAAGTACACAAAGGATCTATTCAAGAGGTTCAAGCTCGACATTGCACAAATTGCAAAGACTCCGATGAGCACAACTACAAAACTGGATAAGGACAAGAAAGGTAAAAACGTAGATATTAACGCCTATAGAGGTATGATTGGATCCTTGCTTTATTAACTGCAAGTAGACCTGATATCATGTTTAGTGTGTGCATGTGTGCTAGATTTCAAGCCTGTCCTAAAGAATCACATTTACATGTTGTAAAAAGAATTTTTTCTACCTAGGCTAAAGAGAAACTCGGATCTTTTGAACAAGTGCCTATCTTTTGGTATTATCACAAAAGATAGGCACTTATTCAAAAGATTTGATTGCATATTCTGATGTTGATTTTGCTGGTAGTTTAACTGATCGAAAGAGCACCAGTGGAACTTGTCATTTTCTAGGAAGCTTACTAGTCTCATGGTATAGTAAAAAGTAAAATTATGTTGCTTTATCTACTACTGAGGCCTAATACATTGTTGTTGCAAGATGTTGTTCTCAAGTTTTATGGATGAAACAAATATTACGAGATTTTGGTTTAAATTTTGAACAAGTGTCTATCTTTTGTGATAATACCAGTTCATAAATTTAACAAAAAATCTCATTCAACACTCTAGGACAAAACATATAGATATTAAACATCATTTTCTTAGAGAGCATGTACAAAATAGAAACATTGTGATTAATTATATTCCAACAGAAAAACAAGTAGCAAATATTCTCACTAAAGCATTAAATGAATAAGCATTTTGTAAGAATAGACTTGCACTTGGGATCATTCGCATTTCACTGATTAATGGTGGTTGATAGATGAAGTATTTTCTTAAAACGTATTGTTCAATTAAGGTAGAGCATTGACATTTATTTATTAAATTTTTGTGTGTTATGCATGAATTTAGAAATTAAGGGGAGCTAAAACTTACTTATTACACCTTTTTGGTGATAACAAAAGGGGGAGAATATTTTCGAGGTCGTAGAAGCTATTGAATAGTTTGTCACCATAAAAAGGGGGAGATTATTAGCTTTAGGGATTCAACAAACCAAATATTTTGATGATAACAAACTCAAGTTTTAGTGTTTCAAAGTATTTATTTTGTAGAGTTAAAAAGACGATTTTCATGCATCTTGAATTGTTTGAATCGTAGTTTAAGTGATAAATATATGAGTAAAAGAAGATTGGAAATTAATTTTGATGGTCAATGACATGAAAATAACGTGACAAAGATGGATCGACCATAAGATGACATGTGGAGGGTTATGGAAAAGAGATGAAAAGAAAATTTTGGGACCACATAATTGCAATTTTGTAGATTTCAAATTAAAAAAAAAAGGTGAAAAACAAATAATCGTGAAGCTCCTCCCCAACTTTTTTATTATTTTTTTTATCCTCATTTAATCTCAACTATCCATTCTAAGATTCACCCTTCTAGCCACCTTTTTTTGAAAAAAAAAAATTCTAGCAACCTCAATAAAATTTAATCCATCATCCAAGTGCTAAAAAAGGCTTAATTTTTATCATTCTTCTCAATTTTTGTAAGTGTAATTGCTCAGAGAAAGTTGTTGGAGTGTTGTGAGGCAAAACTTGTGAATCTTACCTACTTAGAGGTTGATTGTTTTTTTGTTTAGTTTTTATTGTGATGTTATATTAAGGTATGGATGCACCTTCGGTTGTGTGAAAAATAAATTGGTTAGATCTTGGACCAGTGAAAAGGATCCGAGTTTCTCTTTAGCCTAGGTAGAAAAAAATAGGGTCGTGTAGGTTTTGTTCTTACCTGAAAAAGAATTATTCTCAGTAAAGTGACCAAAAAGCTTGGAGAGTGGACGTAGACATGTTGTCAAACCACTATAAAATTCAGTGTCATATTTTCCTTAAACTTACTTTACTTTTGCATTGAGTTTACTTACAAATTTTTTAGATTGCATGTTAGGTTTATCTTGCTGATTTGTTTGCAAAATTAAAAATTGGTAGACAACTCTATTCACCCGCCCTTTATTGTTGCTATTAGATCATACACTATCTACGAGTTTTAGGACATAAAACCTAACAGCCACGCCACGCCTAGTCTGTTGACAGACGACAACATGGTGTGTGGAGATATCAACAAATTTACATTTGTTTATCTCCTCACCCCTCTAAAACATGGATACCCTTTGGGGTCCAAGCCATAACATAAGGTATGGGTATATAAAGGAGCTTCCACTTTGCTTTCTTAGCAATGTGAGAATACAAAGTTGGAATAAAATATTAAAATATATTTTTCAAGCAAGTTTATAAATTTTTCATCAACAAATACTATTTTGGTTATATTGTGATTTTAGTTAATTTTAGTTCACACTTACAAATATCTAGTTTTGGTATTTTACTTTCTAAAAATCTAAAAATCAGTCATTTCTTACATCAAAGAGATTGAAAGAACAAGTTTCATTCTCTTCTCTACATTTTTATTTATCTTGAGTTGTTTGTCAGGCTCACCCGTCTAATTGTTTGTGGGTTGGTTTTGATATAAAAAGATCTTAAAAATAGTGTTGGGTGTTTGTTCGTCATTGGTTTTGTATTAATAAAAATCTATTAGCCTTCTCTTTATGAATTTTTGAAAAAGTATTTTTAATGTCTCTTTTGTCCTAAAAATCATTATTATTATTTGATCCATTTCAATAAAAAATCATTTTAAATTACGAGATTAGATATTTATAGAAAATTGCAATACTAAAACAATGCTTCTAAAAAAATTGTGACTAAAATCTACCTATATCATATCTAAAATTAGTCTTGGGGTTGTGCTGAAAAGTTGGATTGTAATCAAAATTATTGGTGTTGGTATCAAATTTTGGATAGGCGTAAGTGCATCTGACCTTAAGGTGACACCAATAGTAAAAATATTTGAAGAAGAGAAGAATGTGACATACAAAAGAGAAAACTTGCACGTTGGTGTGGTGTTTTTCACACACATTTCGATGCCTAAGTCAGAGAGTGAAAGAGTGTGAAAGCTATAGAGAGTTTGTGACTCAGACTCGAGTTACCTTATGAAGTTATAATGATGTATTTATAGAGAAAGTTGGGTTAGGGTGTTCTCTATCGTTTTCGAGTTGCCTTAAGATGATGGTTTTGTTTGGTTCGTGATGTATTTTTGTTTTTATGTTCTAAAAAAAAAACAATTAAAATGAGTTTGGTATACTTGTCTTTTAAAAACGATTTCAAAAACAACCATTGAAATAACCTATTTTAAAAAACAAAATAGATTTGTTGTTCTTTTTTCTTTTTTCGAATTTTGTTTTCAGAATATATGACATAAGATACACTATTTTGTTTTCAAATTCATAACTAAATAAACATTCTGAATTTTGAATTTAAAATTTAAAATTTAAAATTGAAACCAAACGTGTTTTCAAATACAATGAAAAAGAAGATTTTGTTTTTCTTTTATATGAATTATTTAAAAAAAACAATAATTTTCAAATCACGAACCAAATAGAGAGAATTTGAGAGTCGGACTCAAGTTACCTATTATAATGATGTATTTATTAAGAAAATCGACCTAAGGTGTTCTCTAGGATTTCTGAGTCACCTTAGGATAATTAGATGACCAACCAGAACAAAAGGGCGAGCTCGATTTCGTACGTTGGCTAGGGTCGTTTGATGTGGAACATCTTTCCTGCACACCTGTCGGTGTGGTTCAACATGTATCATGTTGTTTCTTGATTTTGTCATTTCTAAAAATGTCAATTATACCCTTTGACCCACAATCATCCCTAACACACATCTTTATTGTTTTTTTTTTCAAAAAAATACATATCATGTATCATTTTTCTTTTTGTTTTTTTTTTTACACTAAAAGAAATTCAGTTTTTTGTAGCACATAAAAAACGTCACTAAAAGTTCAAAAAACGTCGCTAAAAGTATTAACGACGCAACCCTTCGCGTCGCTAGGACTGTCGTTGCATCCGTGTAGCTAAAAGTTTTAGCGATGCAATGCTTGTGCGTTGCTAAAACTCTACTTTTAGTGACATAAACGTGTCGCGAAAACTCCACTTTTAGTGACATATTGTTCATCACTAAGTTTACAGTAACATCGTACATACGTCACTAAATGTATACTTTTAGCGACATATATTATTGCGCCACTAAAAATTTGACGTTATTTTTTTAAAAAAAAAAACTATGATTTACCGACGTTATAGAAAATGTCGGTAAAAGTATTTTATTAATTAAAAAAATAATATTCAATTTACTATATAAACCTGTTATAAAGTTTTAAACATTATCTTTTGAACAAATAAAGAATTACACATTTCCAACACAATCATTAAACAACATGATCAAGAGTTTAGATGAGAAGACCTATGTCAACAAACTTCGATAATTAGAGAAAGAGTTCGAACAATATCAACCATGAGGAAAAGCTTCTCTATATAATAGCTATATTCAACTTACAACAATAAACAAAATTGGTAACTATAATAAGTACAAAACTCTAAAACTACTTTTGACCCTAAATAATTGAGACATCAAATTAAAACTCATCAAACTACTTTGGAATCCATCAAGACCATCGGGACATCAAATCTGAAAAATAAAGAAGTGAAATATGTAAGCATGTGAGGATAAAGAATTGAACAAAACACATCAAAGTATAACTTAAATAAACATAACAAAACAAAACTCATCCAACTAAAACCCATCAAAGTAACTCAAATAAATATAGCAGAACAAAACCTTGAGCAATGACCTCTTAATTTCATACTAAAGGAACCATCTACAAAATATCATAAATATAATTTGGGGGGTCAAAAGCACAATTCTCTTGTAGAACAAACACCGCAACAATGCTCAAAATTGCAAACTCTAGAAAAACTTATTAACATAGCAATACTTTCAAGAGTTCAATCAATACTTATAAAAAAACTCATTAAACAGAGAGAATATACAAATAGCAACCTAATTTATTTGGCAACTAACAGACAAACAAGAAGTCTTCATCTTAGGAGCATAGTATAGCAACACTAATAAATTAAAAAGGTTTACAACATCGATCGAGAAAGCATAAATAAACTTTAGAACCCAAGCAAGTAACCTTCAGATTCACAATCAATAAATAAGAATTATAAATAAACACATTAGCACATTAACTTATCAACATAAATTCAACTCAAACCACTTTTAACTTAAAATATTAAACTTACCGAAAATTACTTGAGATCTAGCTGAAAAGTGTTTTGAAGAAGTCCAAAAGTAATTCAAAGTTACAAATAGAAGTTGAGTGTTAGAGAAATATAACATACCATAAAAAAAAAATGGAAGGACCTATTTCAAGGGTTGCATTGTTGGTTTGGACTAAAAGTGTTCCTTACCAAATTAAACGATACAAAATGGTCGTAATTAACAAGAAAAATACAAGAGGTGCTAGATATACTCAAACAAATCATAATATCAAAATGCAAGGCAGTTAGCTAGGTACCATTTCCATGAATCATAGTAGAAACTCAATAACGACGAATGAAAGTCATAAACTAGACAAACTCCATAGGCACTATAAACAAAACAACTCAAGAAGATACTTATAAATCCAAACCATAACAAAACTTAATAAAATAGCAACACAACATAACTCATTTTAATAGATGTCATAAACTTATAAAAAAATAGAGTATTAAAAGAGAAACCAACATAAAAGCATCGTTGTTTAAAACAACTTTCAACATCAGTTTCATCATCCAAATATATGTAAAAACTTGCTAAATTTTGTTTTTTCTTTTAAAGAGAAAGCTAAAACAACACACACCCTTGAAACTCTCAATTGTTTATTAAACAAAAACCCTTGAAACTTTCAATCTAATGAACATAACATAAAAACTTCAAAACTGGCCAAACCCTTGATTATTCTTTAATGACATGTCACAAATCTTTTTAGTGACACTGACTAAAATTGTGTTGCTAACAATAATCTTTTGTGACACATTTTTTTTGCGTCGCTATAAATAATCTTTTAACGACAAGAATTAGTTGCGCCACTAAAACTTTGTCACTGAATACTGAATTTCTTGTAGTGTTAATGAAATATGAAATATCATTCTTCTTTTACTACACTCTTATTGTGAGTTTAAAGCAGGGAATGCTAATTTTATTTTTAACATGTCATTTGATATTCTTGTAGTATATAGGGTTGAAAATTCGGTTGTGAGCCAACTCAACTCAATCTAAGTCGATGCTTCATGATGAGATGTTGAAAAAACCAAGGGATTCACACTCCTTATAAGATAGATGAACTACTACTCTTATTACCAATTGATTTTGAGATGAAACTCAACTTCATCATTAGGTTGGGTCAGACTAGCCCAACCCCAAGAATCTAATTAGAAAAATTCGGGAGAATGACAAACTTTAGGGGGGACGGTTAGAATAATAGCAAAATTTCTGGAGAATAATAGAAATAGTAAATTCGGAAATAAGTATTTCCTCATATTTTAGAAATCTTGTTCTCACCCCTGGTACGGATTGATGCTATTTTTTTTTTTTTGTTACAGTGTATTTTATATTACTTTTGTTTTAAAGAGTAAGGATAAGTCTGTGTAGTACTCGCAATTACCCTGTATTTCATTTAGAAAGAATCTTTGAATTTATTTAGACTTAGTTAGATTTATTATGTTTTTAAATAAACATCTAATTAGGTTTATTTGATCTCTAACTATAATGCAATAGAATCCCATAAAATTATGGTAATTGGTTAAACAGACATTTAATTAAGAATTAATAACCGATAAGTAGTTGTAGAGGGGAAATCTCATGAAATGTATTTCACTGTAATCTGTTAGACAAAATAACATAAGGAACTCGTAATTTGTTAGATAAACTCGGCTCGGTTGTATTTCTCTATTTTTACTGAATCTATTATCCTTCATTCTATATCTAATTAATATTAAATATATTTTATTAATTATTTGTTTTATTATCTATTGGTAATCTAATATTTAAACTACTTAAATTTAAAATTCGTTTTGAAATATATTTTTACCTTTTATTCGTATCTTTAATTAAATGAATATTTTACATTCGCACAATTGAATGAATTATCTAGAATCAGTTTGAATTTATCAACTTTATTCAATTTTATATTCACATTTTATTAATGCAATATATCAAAAAGTTTAGCTTCGACGAACTAACAAAATAGATTTTTGACATGACTTTACAACGAGTGAAAACTATTTTGGATGGTAGATGGATTGAGACTTCAAAATATCATGATTACCGTGTTGTTGATGTCTATGTTCCCATTGCATCTTGTTTTCAACAATTCGTGGATTGTATCCAAGGTAAATTGTTTCCATCTTGTAATAGCTCTGTGTCTCGTTTGACCGTTTACTGGAATGGTTGTAGTAGTGCAAACCTTATACAGATAGTTGAGGACAAAGATGTTTCTTGACTTATGTTGCTATTATCTAAAATCCCTGATAATGATTTATTTGTTGTGGTTGATTCTTTGTCTGCTGGAACATCTTCAAATATAGTGTATGTTAACAATAACATATCCAGATCTCGTAATTTGTCCAACATTCAAATCCTAATGGGAGAATAATTGAATTTGATGTATTTGAATCATCTCATGTTGAGATTTTGATCAACGTAGGATCAATGTTTAAAAGCAAAGATGTATTAAATAAAGCAATTAATTTGCTTGT
Source organism: Cucumis cinereus (assembly GCA_037974625.1). Taxonomy (NCBI): domain Eukaryota; kingdom Viridiplantae; phylum Streptophyta; class Magnoliopsida; order Cucurbitales; family Cucurbitaceae; genus Cucumis; species Cucumis cinereus. Next base: position 10,167,188 of record JBBPDJ010000020.1, read on the forward strand.
TGTGAACAATAGTTTTGAACTTATTATGGTTAGATCGAATAATACATCTTTTGATATTCGATGTAAGGACTTGACATGTAATTGGTATTTGCGTGCTCTGTTTTCAAAAAAGTCGTGTTTAGATAGTTCGTAAATTTACAAGTACTCACCAATGTGCCATGGACATTGTGAAAGATGCCCACAAGCAAGCAACATCTTGGATTGTTGCTGAGTGCACAAAATCATTTTTGAAGATGAATGATAATGCCTCTTGTCACCCTTCTAATATTATTAATTATATGAAAATTCACCATGGGCTAAATGTAAGCTATGACAAGGCTTGAAGAGGTCGAAAGATTGCTCTGAATTCCATTAGGGGTACTTAGAGGTTTCATATTCTATGTTGTCATCATTTTCGTATGCACTTATTCACAACAATCCATGTATGTATTTCATCAAATACAGTGTAATTCATCCACTTTATAAAATATCTTACTAACAAATCTAATTCTTTATCGGAACATATACGATCGAGGAAGTAGATGATGATGGAAGGTTTAAGTGTTATTTTATGGCTTTTGTTGCTTCAATCGATACATGGAATTATTGTTTGCCAATAATATCTGTTGATGGTGCAACTTTGAAGAATAAATACTTGAGTACCTTAATATCTGCATGCACTCTTGATGGTAATTCTCAGATTCTGCCTCTTACATTTGCTGTTGTTGATTCAGAGAACGATCAGTCATGGATTTCGTTTTTTCGTAATTTGAAAGCTGCGTTTGGAGAACCCAATGACCTTATTATTGTTTCTGATGCACATAAAAGTATAAAGAATGGGTTTAATTCTGGGTACGAATCACCTGGACACGATTTATGTGCATTCCATTTATTTAAGAATTTTAAGAAAAACCACAAGTCTCTCCCAATGGTAGACACTTTCCACAAATGTGCAAGAGCGTATACACCTTTGGAGTATGAGTACTACATGAGACAACTTGATGATATGTCCCATCTATTGGGCATGAGTTAGAGGAGGCTGGTAGATGTCGGTGGAACCAAAGTACCAATATATCTGAAAGTGTGAATAACACGTTAAAGAAGCGCGAGAATTACCTATCATAAGCCTCCTTGAAACTATTTGTAGTTTGGTTCAAAAATTGTTTTATGAACGTCATACTAAATGGAGCTTTCATTGCATAGAACTCTCAATATATGCAGATAATATGATTCGAGTAGCATTGAGGAATAGTCGTGCAATGAATATAAGCGTTTTGGGTTGGAATATAAGTTTATCATTATAGAGGACCTTATTTGTATCTTACATTTTGCAGATATATCCTATTAACCAACATGAATTTGAAATTCATCATCGTAAGGAACAATTTATTGTCAATATTTGGACCGAACCTGCTCATGTCGGCAATAGGACTTTGATATGGTCTCGTGTTCCCATGCATGCATAGCGTTGTCGAATAAGAACCTTGATTTGCATAGGTACACTGATAAATTCTATCATGTTTCCAATTTGGTTCTCATGTATAGGAAGGATACACGCCCTTTTTGTAAGGTAGAACAGATTAGAGATATGCATCCAGTTGAAAACGATTGTAACATCCCAAATTTTAAGGTAATTTGTAATTTTATTTATTAATTATCTTATTAAATGTTGGTAACTTTTAATTTGAGTTGTTTGTATTGGATTTAAATTTGAGAGAAATTGTTGGATTTATTATTGTGTGGTTGGAGAGAGAAAAAAAATTGAGTTTTAATGAGGAGAGAGGTAAGGAATTTACTGAGGAAAGAGGAAACTGTGGGGATTTGAAAAGAAAAAAAGAAAAAGGTAAAAATAAATAAATAAATAAATAATGATGGTAATAATATTTATTATTATTATTATTATTTATTATTTTTATTTTTTAAAACTCATTGGTACGCGTGCACCACCTCCACCATCTTCTTCTTCTCTCTTGTGGAAACCCTAGTCGCCCTTCCTTCTTTTTCTTTGCGCACGCCGAGCAGCCAACGAAGTCCATGTCGAATGCCCCATTGAACGTCTCGCCGAAGCCACGCCGTCCGTCGCAATCGCCAGCCGTGAAGGACGCCAAGCCGAGAAGCCGTAGCGAAGCCGCGCATCACACCTTCTGTTGAGCAGCCACGTTGCGTCGCCTCAGCCGTCTCCTCATCGAAGTCGTGCGCCACCCAGATCTGCAAAGACGACGCCAGCGCCTCGCCTTGTCGTTAGCTTCGTCGCTCGAACGCTCAGCTGCACCGCCGCCCAGATCCACGAGCCGACGCCGCGTGCCACGTTGTCTCCATTCATTAGCCGCGTGCGCCACCGGTCGTCTCTCCGTCAGTCGTGTCTCTGCTCGTTGTGAAGTCGCGTTGCCCAGATTCGAAAGCCGCACCTTGTTCGAGTCGAGTCGAGCCGCTTTTCTTGAGCCTTCTGTCACTTCCTGTCACCGCTGCCACTACTGTTTGTTGGTGTGTTTGGTAAGGTTTAGGAAGAATTCTATTTGGGTTATTGGTTACCCAATAAAGTTTTATTTGAGGTTAGCTTGGATTAATTTGGGAGTTTCTTTATTGTTTGAAGGTTCAATTGAAGTTTCAATCGGGGAAATTTGTGGTGCGATCGTTTTGGCTTTTCGTCTTAAGTGGTGAGTTTGGAATTGGTTATTGAAGGGTTAGATTTAATATCTCTTTTTGGAAGAAATTAATAATTAAAATTCTTGTGTGTTTAAGGTCTATTGGAGGCTACTCGTCTAAGGAAATTTCTGTAATTTCGAGGTAAGGAATACTTCTACTGAATCCACGCCTTTGGCGAATAAGGTGTGGAAGATGGTTATTTTGTCTATATTGTGGTGTAACTTCGGGTTCTTGTATATGTGTTGTTTGGATTATGCATGACCTGTTGTGAGTTAAATAATGTTATCTGATGTATGAGGATTAAAATGTTGTGATCACTATGTTTATTGAATTGATTGTTGGATATGGTGTCTGTTAACTTTACCTAATGACTCGTACTTGGTGGTGGGACGGTGTGGCAAGCCTGTGTGGCGTATTGTCGCGAGGGTTAGTTAACAAGCCTGTGTGGCGTATTTTTCTGACAGGGTCAGTTAGCAAGCCTGTGTGGCGTATTGCTCTGCCAGAGCCAGTTAACAAGCCTGTGTGGCGTATTGTTCTGGCAGGGTTGGTTAGCAAGCCTGTGTGGCATATTGCTCCGACATGGTCGTTCCTACTAAACCAATAGACTGTGTGTCGTAAAGTACGAGTTATAAGAGAGAGTTCACGGTCACCTGTGGGTTTAGTAGTGGGTTCCTTACTGGGTATATTATATACTCATCCTTTCTATGTGGTATTTTGGGCAAAGGTAAGAAGGGACCGACGAGGGACAAGAAGAACCAGTGACCATACCGGAGGGGACCAGGAGACCTTTTTGCTTCCGCTTTATGTTATTTTGGCATTTTTACGCTTAAACTATTTTATTTTTATTTGTCGTATTTATTTGGTTTAGAAAACTATTTTAGGGATCCCGTTTAAGTACTTTTCCTTTTACTTTTATGTTAAAGTTTTTGTTTTGGAACTGGTTTAAAACTTTTTTTTTTATTAATTGAAAGCAGTTGTTGTGTTATACTTTTTCCTTTTAAACTTGATTTTCATTGGTTTTAATTAAGTAACGGTCGGATTTGGTTTGGAAATTCGGGACGTTACAACGATGGACTCATTCCTTCGCAAGTTAGACGTCCAGTTGGGAGACCTAAGAAAAAGATGATTCCTTCTTGTTTAGAGAAGAAAGGTACGTAAAATACATTGTATTTTCAAGTCTATAATTGCACTGTCAGCATTATTTTGGTTAGAGGATATTTAGATGTTCGTAAAAATCACTAAATAATGTATATTACTTAGGGTATTATTCTATGAGCCTAAAACAATGTGTTCACTTATCTAAATTAATTCTCAATATTAAGACTTTATTAAAATCATGATTAGAGATGTTTGCATGTGATGGTTAAAGTCTTACACTACATATATTCTTTGTATTTAATTGTGTGCATTAAAACAACTAAAAATTAACTGTAAATTACCAAGTTTTGTAGGTTCCATAAATATGTATTATACGGGCACAACCATATTTTTGTTCATTTTCTTAACAAAAAGCACAATTGGTTCAATAATTTGTCCGCTTATCTTGATTAAAGTTCAAGATTAAGACATCATGAAAACCATGATTAGAGTTATTCATATAGGATGGTTAAAGTCTTACACTACATATATTATTTGTATCGAATTGTATGCATTCAAACAAGTCAAAATAGATTATAATTTACCAAGCTTCATAGTTTTAGTAAACATGTTTCACTTTAATTATCAAACCAGGTTCATAAAAAGGTAATTACCAGACTAATCAATCAATAGTTTAAACAAAATAGTAGGTTCATGAACAATCCACTTCACAACAGGTAGGAATTAGTGGTTCACAGATTTATTGGTTTAATACTGACGCAAGGTTCTCATGCTTGGCTTAGGTGCAGGTTAAACGATGGCATGCAGAGGAGAATTTTTCAGCTTGTGTGAGTTGTAGGAGTATTTTGCATCTTGATGCATGTATTTAAATGCCCTTACTTGAACTTTCTCCCTTGCTAGCCTTCTCTAGTTTAATTTTTTTCCCTTTGTCTGTCGTTTTCCTTCTTCCTTTTATTCAATTATCTTTAAGAGTTCTCCCTTGCTAGAGTTAGCTAAAAACATTTCATAAAGTAAGATTGATTATTTGCTTATTCTTACTTATTTAAAATGAATTGATTAAAAGACTATTTAAGCTTACCTGTCTTAGAATTATCCTTGTTGTAGGGTTATTTCCATCAATATATGATAATTTAGCTTCAACTTTCACAATTCTTTTCACCTGCAAGTAATCATTAAACAAAAGTATAGCTTCAGTCATCGGCACAATACAACTTTTACGTTTATATTGATGTCAGAACTACTACCTTGTTAATTGGTTTGCTTTTTTGGCTTGTGGGGGGTAATGATAATTGTTCGTTTAAGGATATCAGCAATGGAATTTAAACAGACAATATTCTGTTTAAAACAAGACGGGTTGTATTAAATATTTTGTTTGATTGATTAAATAAAAGAAATATATATAATTTGATGTAAATTTTTACCATTTTATCTGGTCGTTTCATTTGACCCTTTGTAGTTCCTCATAGATTTCTTGTTCATTGATTGAACAAATAACTCTATTTTTCTCCTCATCTGCATCTTGTGTATCCGATTACATTATTATTTCACAATGTTTAGTAAAGAAATAAAAGTTGTCAAACTATTCTAAAGTTATGTAGTTAGTCGATTACCGTGCACATTGGTCACTTTTCTCTTCGGTTGGACGATTCTGGAGCTTGGTTTGATGATTGAGATGAATGTTTTTCTGGATTTCGACTTCAATAATTGTATTGGGGTTACCAGTTCCATCATTATCGTTGTCTTCATTCGTTCTACTGGACATTTTTGTTGTATCTGAATCTAGATCCACTTCTTGTTCTTCCTTTTTCCCTCTTGCTCTTTTTCAAGTTTGTCCAACTCTTCCTCGAACGCATTTGGTTCCTGTTTCAAGATAATATTGTGAAGTGCTTACTTTACATAATCATCAAATACAGTGTAATTTAATTATACATACCATACAGACACTTTCCAGTTCCAAGATTTTTATCTCAACAAACCTAATCAATTTGGTAACTGTTGTCTAAAGATCCATGATTTTTTTTATTCATTGTGTCCTTTACACTCTGTAAGGACACAACCATCGCATTCATTTTCTTGTCATAATTCTTCCGTTTTTTCTAGTCTTGCGACAGTCTTTTTGATTCCTTCCGATTCTAATTCAGCGGCCAATCCTCTATTCACTAAGAGATTAACAACTCTCTCAGCTAGTGTAGTCCTTTTGAATTCATCTTTGATCTCCTTCACTATTTTTTTTCTTCTTCAATAAAAGGTGTATAGTATGGCATTTTAAGCTACTCTTCTGTCGCTATGAGTGGGCATATTTCTAGCTGTTGAATGAAACAAAATTAATATATTATGTTATTAGAGCAGTATTCAAGAATTTTAAATCTCATAGTTAGGAAGATTTCCATACCGTAGGGAATCAAATACTTTTTGTTTCAGGTCCTTCCACTTTGGCTATGTGTCTGCAATCCAATTCACATTTTGTTGGACCTTGTTTGAAACATTCCTTGCAAAATAATTTGGTGGAATGCTCAAGGTGAGTATGATCTCATAAGCCTACGCCAGTATTGGGAAGATAAATCCTCCCACTGAAATTCTCGTTTGTCCTTTACTTGTTACGACTCAATTTATGAATCCAATGAAAAGATCAAATGCAACCCTTCCTCATGCGTAGCTATCAAATACTTCATCATCATCTACCATTAAGATGTATTCCCGATCTATTTGTAGGTTTTCTTGTTTTAAAATGAGGAACCTTTCTAGGAAGTACAGTTTTGCCATCTTGATCCGTTCAATGACATTACCAGCTTTACTGACGTTAAACATTATATTTAGATATTGTTGTGTGATCGACTTTAGACTCTTAAAATACATATTTTCATATGGTCTTCCCCTTTAAGATCATCTTTTTTTATTTTCGAAACTTCACCATAATTTATGCAACTCCCTTAAACCAAACATTAACACCATGTCCCCTATTAAGAAGTTTGGTTGGTTGTCAGATTTGGGCTTGCACATTTTCTAAATAAGGTGTAGTAGTAGTTGGGATGATTGGTTAGTTATTGAAAAATCTAACAAATGTCCAAAAATAGTTTCTCTAAATCTATTTATCAATTTTCCCCTCAGATTTTTCTTCACTTTCTCTATAACAGTGCTCTTTGTTTGCAGATTTATTTTAAGTGGTTCATTCCTTCTCACTGAGCACATCAAATATACACATTTCTAAAATAAATACAGTCTATTTTAGATAGTACGCGTTCAATTATGAGTAAAGATTAACAATGAACAGTTAAAGAATTAGGTTTCCTAGAGTATAAAAAAACTAGACCATTAATGCAACATTTCAAGGTTGTACTATTAAATGGTAAGCTTAAACATGATGCAACAGTTCATTCTAATAAAACAAAACATATGCACCCGTATAGAACAAATATAGTGTAACTTAAGAACATAAAATAACACAGATACCTCATTCTTTTCATCGTTCATAAGGGCTTTGCCCTTTATTCTCGACAACTTACTACTGTTGTCCTTTGTCTTTTCATTTTTTACCTATGAATTCTTAATAACCACAAGTAATCATATATTAGCAGTATGTAAATTAGTGTTTGCAAGTTATGGATGTACCTTTTTCCTCTTGTTTTTTGTTGTCTGTCTTTTATTATTTGTTGAAGAGTCTTCATCTTTTTTGTCCTCTTTTCTTTAGTTTTCAACATACCGTTTTCAGTTTCCTTGTCTTATTCTTCGTTGGTTTCTTGCTGCGTTGTTGTCTCGTTGGTTTCTTCCTTGCCTTTTTATGACATATCTCGTCTTCTATTTCTTAGAGGTTTTTCGGATCCCTCTGGTTTGTAATTATTAATTTTCTTGTAACATATATAGTTTCAATTAGTTAACAATTACCTTCTAGTTTAAAAGTATAAGCAAACAACTACGCATTATCAGACTTTTCATTCTTGGTTTTTTCACAATCGTAGTCTCTGTTTTTTGTTGTTCTTGTTGTTTTCGTTTCATGCTATTTTTTGGACTACCATGGTTACTTGATTCCCCCCCCCCCCCATTGTATACTCCGATTCCTGAGCTATATATAGTTTCATGTTATCGTGTTTATAAAACTTCAGATATGCATATAAGTGAAAAACATTTTTAAGGAAAACTGACTTAATTAATTTTAAACGAATAAACTTTATGTATAGATATTTCATAATAGGAAGTATTTGATTTGATTATCATTAGCTTCTTTACCTTGGTCATTAGTCTATAGAGGAGTTGAAGACATACCTAGTCGTCAATTATCAGGTTTATTGGGTCTTTGTTTGAAGTTCGTTTTGCACCAATTTTTTCGGCAGACTTTAATCTTTCACTTACCCTTGATCTTGCTTCCCTTATATCTTTTTTCATAACCTTAATAGTTATTTAAATTAATAAGAAAAATAAATGGAAAAAAAAAAGATTTAATGGCCATGAGATTTGGTTCTGTTAGTATCTCCTAAAAAGTAGTCGAGGGTTGTCAATATATAAGATTTTGTTTTTTTTTTTAAATCTGAATTTGAATTGTTTATATAATAATTCTTCAAAAAGATTTACAACTACAGGATTTATCGTCTTTAAAGATGAACAGGCAACACTGGTATTGATTGTGAAAAAGGGATTTTTAGTTAGGTCTTGAGTTCCATACCTTTGATGGTGTTGTGCAACTCTACTGAATAAACAAAGTTGTGCAAGTTAGTTTTGTTATAATATACATTTATATCATATAGGCCCTTAATTGTAATTTTACATACATCTAAGGTTTCTACATTCTCTATATATACGTATTTTTACCATGACTTTATGAATATAGAAAATACGCTTCTCTCAAATTACTTGTCTACATGGTACTAGAGCATTTAGGTTTTTTTAGGGTTTGGAAAAAAATATTCACGTGACGGCTTCGCTCTCTTTTAGGGTTAAACCTTAAGGCCGTCTTCGAGTGATCGTTCGTCGACATTGTCCATCGAGAGGAAGCATCGCCACCGTCTGATCTCACCATCGACCGAAAACCACCGCTGTAAGATTCACGCGTCGTCGAGGGTTTCTGGACATCTTCACGCATCGACGCTTGGGGCCGCGTGAGTGCTCCATTTTCTCTTCCGTCTTTTGGGCTTGTGTCGAAACTATTTTTTCGGCCAGTCTGTGAAGTTTGGTTTTGTGTTTCTTTTTTTTCGGCCAGCTCGCATTTTTTTCGATCTATGATTCTGATTTGTTTTGGTTATTTTGATCTGTCATTGGTGCGCTTCTGTTTTGGTGAGTGATTTTGATATGTGATTCAGTTTGGGTTTGGATTGGTTTATTTCATTTGTGTGCAATCTGATCATCATTCGTATGAATGAGATAAAGAATTTGGTGGTATCGAATGTAATTTCCTTAGCCTCCAATATCACCAAACATAAGTTAAATGGATCTAATTATTATGATTGACGTCAGACAATCCTCTTTTATTTGCGAAGTACTGATATGTATGATCGATCATATGACTGACGATCCCTCCATCGATGTGTAGAAGAAGAAGGATTAGCTTCATGACGTCGCTCGCCTTTATCTTCAGATAAAAAAATTCCATTGACAGTGAGGTCATTGGATTGGTTGATCAGTCTGAATATGTTAAGGAAAAAAATTCCATTGACAGTGAGGTCATTGGATTGTTTAAGAATGTTTGACGTTTGTATGCAGTTCTTCCATGCCGAACAAAAAGTTGAATCTGTTACTAGCTTTTTTATGCGCCTTAAGAGGATAGCTACCAAGCTTGCTTTGTTATTATCCTTCAGTTCATATGTTAAACTTCAACAAGCTCAACGAGAAAATATGGTTGTTATGATCTTTTTGAATGGTCTCTCCCCTGAATTTGGAATGGCCAAGGCACAGATTCTATCTGACTCTAAAATCTTGTCATTAGACGATGCCTTCACTTGTGTCCTTTGTATTAAAAGCTCTCAATCCTCTGGCCTACTCCTATTCCTCTATCCAGTAGCACTCTTGTCAGCAAGAACATACCTCTGGGGTACCTCGAGGGATGGATCACACCTTTTAGAGGAATAGTTATGATCATCGCAAATTTGATTCTATAAAGATTGTGTGTAACTACTACTATATCCAAGATATATTAACCTCATTACCCTTTACGAGCTAGGAAGGGGACCTCATGGACCTACAGATCAGAAGCTA
>JBBPDJ010000020.1:10183760-10218220 GCA_037974625.1 Cucumis cinereus
CGGTAGTCCACACAAAAACGCCATCCTCCATCTTTTTTCTTCACTAATAAAACAGGGCTTGAGAAAGGGCTTCTACTAGGGCGTATGATCCCTGCTTGTAACATTTCAGACACTAATTTCTCGATTTCAGCTTTTTGAGTGTACCCATATTTATATGGGCGAACATTAATCGGTCGTTGCCCTTCAACGGTCAGAATACGGTGGTCTACTGCTCGGGTTGGGGGAAGGCCTTTTGGAAGTTCAAACACATCATGATATTGCCTAAGAAGTTCTCGTATCATTGGCAAGTCCTCTTCGCCCCCTTTGATTTCTTGTTCACTGTCACTGTCAGTTACTTCCTCACCTTTTAAATGCTGTAAGATTTCAACACTCCTGCCGGCCTAAAGTGTTCAAACATTCTAGTTTTCAAATCATCCCATGACAACACCTTCTTTCTTTGATTACTCCATCTGAACCAATTGACTTCATCTTGAGCAAAACTTACCACAGCCACCTTGATTTTTTCTGCATCCGTGAGCTCATTGATTTCGAAATAGTGTTCCGCTCGATATACCCATGTTTCCGGATTTGCACCTGAGAAGACGGGCATCTCTAATTTCTTATATTTTCCCCGGTCGTTAGAACTGCCTCCCGACGTGGTTATGACATCTGATTCTTCCATTTTGCCTTTTAATTTGTATTCGGATCCGTCTGAAGTACCCGACTCTTCCTTCTTCTTACCTGAACTACTCTCCTTCACGTCCTCTACTAATCTCTCCACACTACTCTTGAGAGCCAGGATCATCTCCTTAATACCTGACATTTCCCTCTCATGGTTCTCCATTCTTTCTTCTAACATTTTTTGCGCCATCGATCTTGTTCTTGCCAGGATGGTTTACGGCTCTGATACCAATTTGTGAAGTGTCCTTACCTGAAAATCAGTAAAATGCCCAAGAATATCCAGAATAATACACAACACAAGGGAAAACAGAGGCAGCACTCTATAAAATATATTAAGATAGTGCAATATTGTTCAATAAAACACAACCATACTGAAAGACTCAACAATATAATAAAAACTCAAACCCAGCACCTTAGAGAAGGCTGGAAACCTCTCCTATAAAAAGCCACAGCAGCCTTTTACCAAAATAAAACCTAACTTCACTAACCCCTAAACATTCTTTATTTATACCAACCTCCATGTGGGCCCTCAGGTGTAGGACAGACTGTCCTATCCTAATATAATCCCCTTCTTACCCCTTCTTTTGTAAGTATAAAATATTGGAGGCCTAACAATCTGATGATATTCTTGTGGAGGGGACTGGGGAAGGGGTCTTCTGTTCGTTGACAATGTCGCTGAGGATCTTGCAAAAAGTATCAACATTGTTTTTTATTTCGTTTTTTGAGAGGGTTGGGGTGCGCATATGCATCTATGGTCAAAGCGTTACCCTTATGCCATGCCAGGAATTTTAGTCCATTTAGGTTAAGAGTACTGCTAGCAAAGAATCCAAAGTGCTATTGAAGCCCGATTGATTACTCTTCTTTCTTAATAATTTGGTTTCGTGTTTATCTGTTGCAGGTTGGAGTTGTCTCTGATTATGACTTATTAGCACTTGATTCCATTTCAGGTATTTTAACTTCTGATAGCACAGCTTGCAACTGAAATCACCATTACACGAGGAATTGTTCTTTGCTTATTTTTCTGTTGAAATCGGATTTCTTTCCTTTTTCATTTGTTAAATTACTAGTACTTTTTCTTTTTATTCTTCTTATTTTAATTCCTAAATTTGAGATGCTTCCTTCAAATTATTTTTGTTTTCTTATTTAGTTTCCAATTGGAAAACTTCATTGTAATCACCTATTGATGTTTGGGGTCTCCCCTTATTTCGTTTTATCTATGAAAATGTTTCTTCTCTAAGAATATTATTTTTGTTTTCTGAGAGACCTGAAACATTTTAGAATAATTATTTACAATGTGAACAGGAAATAAACATCACTTAGATTTTTACAGCTGGCGCCGGTTGAGTTGATTCATTGAACTTTGTTTGATCCAAAGATGGACCAGTAACATAATGCTTGATAGTTTTGTCTAGCTGCAACTTTTTCAAAATATTTCTTGAAGCTTTCAGACAAATTTAAAATAGAAAAAAAAAATTCATCAGAAAGTTGTTTAGTTTACTCTCTCTTGCTGGAATCTGAATGCAAAACTACATGCCCTCTCACATCTTTATATGCACACAGTCTCTCAATCAAGTATCATAAATAAATTTCTTGCTCCCTTCATCTTATAATTTGTTCTTCATCCCACATCCTTTTGCTCCACGTGCACCCCTTTTTCAATCAGCTCATACATACATGAAGTTCAATCTATCATTTCGGAATCTCTCTTTTGCTTGCTTACTTTACTCACACTCATACCCTCCTTTGCAAAAATTTAGAGTACAAACATTTTGCAAAAATCTAGGATTACAAGTTTTTGGATGACCTTGGGTCCATCATCATTCTCTGGGTCAAAAGTTGGTTGGGATGATATGCAGCCGTCCTCTTTAAGAGGAAAGCAAAGAAACTTTGGATCAGTGCTAAGTTAACACTCTGAAGTGTTTGTTGGGAAAGGGGAAAAATTATCTTGGGATACACTTGGGGGGTCTTATAAAAGCTAGATATACAAATATGGAATAGTTGCTCATGAGTGATGACTGATTTTCTCATTTGCTGATGGCTGTATGCAAAACCTGACAATAGCCTTAGCCATATTTCTAGTATTTTGTCAATACTAAAATGAACATCTTTCTGAGCAGTAGTTGGAAACTGTGTGATGGATTCTGTAACTTTCAAGCTGATAGATAGTTCAATGCCTCATGTTTGTTAATGCGTGTTTATACCTTGTCAATCATTTTCTTTATATTATATTTTATTCCATATAAATCATTGCTTCTCTTAATAATATTTGCCCCTTATTATTGGCAATTAGGTGGTACTCAAAGTGATAACAATCTGTTCCCTGATGTGGATAGTTCGTGGAAAGTATGTAAGCAGTGCCATTTATCTTATGTTTATTTGCCCCCCCCCCCCCCTTTTTTGTTTTACAAACACGAGGGATTTTTAACAAATGTACCCTCAGAAAACCTGATCAATCCAGCCGAACTGTTTGGATTGGTTTTCAGCTGTGTGAACCCATAATCAGAAAGTTTTGTTTTTTTTGTTTTTTGTTTTCTTTTTTAAATAATTTTTTTTACTCCAAAATATTGTTCTCTGACTCTTTTGGAAAGTACTCCAAAATATTGTTCGATTGATCTTTGGAGTACTCATTTTCAAAAATGAAATATTTATTTATACATTGAACTACTGCTTTCAATTTATGGTGTTAAAACTGGTGAATAGGTTCTTAAATTATTACAATTTTTACTGTTACATACGAAATATTGAAATAAATAACTTCATCTTATTATTATTTTTTATTGAAGAAAACCAAGTTCTAAGTCTAACATCCTAACCCAACCAAAATATTACTAAAGCCGGATTGGGGTTTCACTCTCATCGGATCTATTTGGTTGGACAGATTTGCAACTGAATATTTGTGTTTGGTTCAGAATCTCTCTTAACTCAGTTCTGTATTTCAGCTCAATTTAGTGCACGAACACATTCAGTAGTTTACATATAGGTGACTTTTCTCGTTTTACTTAGTTTTCCTTTTCTTTATGGTTCCAAAGTCGTTATGTTTAGATTTTCGATGCAGCCAGAAATTAGCTCTAACATTGACAGCCCTGGTTTAAGTAAATTCTTTTGGAGAGAGAGTAGCTCTGGTATCGACATCACTTGATTAAGTAAATTAATTTGAGAAAGAAGAGTCACTGAATTTAGCCCTGCCATTGACATCCCTTTATTAATTAATTTCTTGAAGAAAGAAGAATCACACGATCATCATGACCGTGAATTATGTTGATAGGTGGTTCCCCGCCATTTTTTAATTAAAAAAATGATAAGAAGTTTATTTTTTCTGAATATGGTTGCCAGACATTCAATGAGATCCAGAAACTGCTCAGTAAAACAAATGGTAAAGTTGTTGGAGACCTAATGACATCTTCTCCACTAGCTGTTCGTGAAACTTCAAATTTAGAAGATGCTGCCAGGTAATTATTTTATATTTCTCTCTTTTGCATTATTTTACCATCTGAATCTACAGAATCCATGGTTTCTTCAATGTTTGACCTGGATAGTTAATCAATTCTTTTTAAGTGTGCAATTTCATTTTATTCTACTTTTTATGTACATTCTTAATAAAATAAACAAGTTTTTTTTCTCTCTTTTTGTCACTTTTATTTCTTAAAGATAATGTGCGGCGCCCATGTTATTCCGCGACTTTATTCAATCATCATTTTTCACCACCCTGATTTCTTTGATTATGGAATAAAAAAATTACTCATTTTTACTATTTAATTTGTGGCTACCAAGTTTTGAAAACTACCTATTGTTTATAGGTTGTTGCTTGAAACAAAATATCGTCGATTGCCGGTAGTAGATGCAGATGGCAAGCTGGTAGGAATATTTATTTTTCTTTTCTATTCTATTCTTCTTTAAAGCGCAATAAAATTTAAAATCTCCATCAATCTTAGTTGCTTCTGTTTAAATGTTAAAGGTGGGGATCATTACTAGGGGAAATGTTGTTAGAGCTGCTTTGCAGATAAAACGAGCTGCTGAGAGGTCAACATAATTCTAGAAATATTTGTGGGTGCTGCGTTGAGGTAAATGCTACTAGGAAGCGTATCATTATTTGTAGATCACAATTGTAGTGTCTTATAATTTACACAGGGTTTTGGATTGTTACGATTATCTGAAGTTGTGGTTTCCATCCTGAAGTAAACTAGAGCATGAAAGGGAAGTTTATTGATTCTCTAACTTTCTTCCCAATTTTCTAACTAAGAAATGGTGGTCTATGTCAATATTTGGGTATCCCCAGCATTTCAGGTCATCCCACTGTAAGATTTCTCTATTAAGTTGGTCATTTTAGTTGGAATCTCAGTTTCTAAATTTTCCTAAACATTTTGAATATAATCAGCATCTGTGTACTTCGTTCTCTCTTCGGGTTTAGAGCTCGAGTTTTAACTGTGAGACTGATCCCCAGTGTTATGTCGTGACTTCCCTTAGGAATTATTACAACCCTTTATATATATATATATAGTTTGATTTGAATCTCTAACTTAACCTAATTGGAGAAAATAGAGTAATTGGAAATGCGGGATGGTAACTGGAATAGTGTTGAGAGAATACGAAACTTTTTGTCCTATACATTCATTACATTATTTTATTTTAGCTTGTTAACTTTTTGATAGGAAATCATTTGGAGGAGTCGTTTTCATTCTTTTCTAAGAAACTATTTAATACAATTATGATTTCGACTTATATAAGTGAATGGCCACTTGTAATGGATTGGTTGTTGGGTCCGTAAATCCAACGAGGTTCTTGTTGAATAATTAGGGCAAAGTGCATAAACCACCTCGCAAAAATGGTGGAAGCAGAGAGGGGATGGATCCATTTTTTCGCTATAGCAATTTATCACTTATGAAGGGTTTATCTTTTAAGTTTTAACCTTGACTTGTGCAGAGAAATTAATAATCAATAACCAATAATATATATATACACACACATATATATGTATGTATGTATATATATATATGTATGTACACATATATCTATGTATGTATATATATATGTATGTATGTATGTATGTATATATATATGAGAAATATTTCAAAGGACACAATCGTTGAAAATACTTATAAACAGTGGCGGAAAAAAAATGTATAGTGGGTTTGAACCTAAGTTTAGAGGGATTGATAGACAATTTATCATTGGGCTATCTTTTGATTTTAATATAATTTCAATTTTTCATATAATATGAAGAACATAAAGTTTATGGGGGGCTCGAGTCGCCCCTGGACTTATACTTAATGCTTATAAATATAGTTAAATTTTAGAATATATCAATGATAGATACTAATGGAGTATTTGGAGGAAAGAGTGAGTTATTATTAGTTTTAGGTTATTATTAGTTGAGTTATAATAATTTGTGTTTGGAGTGTAGATTATTTTAGTTCGGGTAATAATAGTATGTGTTTGTGATCTAGATTATTTTAATTTGAAAAGAAAATAGTAAACTTTGTATCAAATAATAAAAAAATGATAAATATTAAATAGTAAAAACTGTAGCAAATTGGTGGTTTTGAAATAGTATTTAGTGTAGTTAATTAGAAACTTTTAAATAATATTTACTGTAACTAAAAATGGTCATTATAGTCCCACATAATCCTCGTTCCAAACGGTTTCTTAATAGACTATCAGTGGCTATCATTAATATATCTTGAAGTTTTGATATATTTCATATATACTTATATACATATATATACATATACATACATATATATACATACATATATATAGATATGTACATACATACATACACATATACATACATACGCATATATACATACATACACATATATATACATACATACATACACACATATATATATTTAAATTTTGACTTTTGATGTTTTAGGGACATAATATTAAATTTTCATCGATATGTTGATATTTTTATTGATATTTTTACATTTCTATGGATTTGATCATGAGGGTGAGTCATCATTTTCATTACATTGTAGAAAAATTCACGACACCAAAAATAAACATCAAAATGGCATTAATTGATATCAGAATTTACTAATATAAATATGATATAAATAATAGATATGCTTATTTATTTGAGAAAATAAACTTTTATTTACTAATTTGATTTTTCTTAAAATTAAAACTTTGGTAATTTCGATATTTTAAACCTCGGTTGGAAATTAGTAGATTATGATTAAGTTGAGGGCAACTAAACCAAGTATTTAACAATGGGCTTAAACTCTTCTTATGAGATTTATCAAAATTAAGAATTAAAACCTAACTTTTTAAACTTAACTATAAGACTAAATTTAGATTTTTTTTAAAGAATGTTACTTCAATATTTATTGACAAAGATAGCGTAGAGAATAGAGAATTGGTAGAAGTACGGTAGTCAAGTTTGGATACCTGGTATACAATTTAAGAGTTAAATTGTGTATAGGGCTACGATTTCATGCCACACCACCGCCTTCACATGCACCTATTGTCTTGCCTCTACCTCCCGATCTTGGCAAACTTCTTTTTTCTTTTTCTTTCCTTTTTTCCTTTTTTAATATTTATAATTTTATTTATAAAATTTATCAAATATCTCAATTCCTAATTTCCAATCCTAAAAATATGTTTCTTTATTAAAATTGACCTTACTACATTTCAATTCTTATTTGATTATTTTCTCAATAAAATTTAGTTTCCAATTTAAGTGCTTTTAATTAATTTTTTTCATTTGAAGATTTAATTTTATTTTTTCTTTAAAATATGTTTTTCAAAATTTGAATTATAGTAATATATTTTATTTTTAGATTGGTTAGAAAGTTATATTTCTACCGTTAAAATTAAAATTTAGTTTCCAATTTCAATTAAAGATTTAGTTTTCATTTTTTTTAAAAAATATGTTTTTAATATCTTGATATCTTTATTTTTCAAAATAATGTTATTTAAATAATTTGATTTTATTTTGGAATTGCTGACTAAAATGTATATGATTTTATTACTAAATAAACAATTAAAAAAATATTAAAGACAATCCAATAAACTAAAATAAATCAAAATATATTGAAATCGATCCACGACATTGGTCTTAACATTTAACCAAACATGCAGTGACATGGTTGGCTACGGACATTGTGACTGAATTTAAGGGAAACACGACTTTGCTTCAAACTAAAATTACTATATATTTTTTTTTTGTCAATAGGTTTGAACCCAATTTTTGTTTATTCTTTTTAATGTACTCTCTTTTTTTTAATAATTTGAAAAGCTTAACTTTCTTCATAAATTTGTAATTTGTTCAAGATCTACCTGTTTCGTTTCATCCCTAGATTCTATTGTTATTGAGTAACATAATTAGTGGTCAGAAAAACAATTAATTGTCATATAAAATATAATAATGATGGACTTTATATATGGGTTATAAATTTGAAGTCATCGTCAATGGCGTATAATGAAGGGTTTTGCTAAAGTAAAACACGTTACCTCATACGAGAAAGAAATGGATAATTGACTTTGACTTTGACTTTGAAATCCAAATCAGACATAACATGAGTCTTCCATTCACGTTAAACCAATAACCTAACGCCACGTCAACCCAATCCACTTTCACTTTCACTTTTTTTCCCTTCAATTTTATATTTTCTACCACTAAATAAGCAAATATAGTGTGTAAAAAAAAAAAAAGGAAAATAGTATAGTAAAATTTTAGTTCAGTACTAGGTTAAGCGAAAAAAAATTGTTTTCCTTCTCTAAATCAGAGGACATCAACGATAGAACACATCGTTAATAATAATAAAGCTTATCAATATTATGAGCCTATAAGCTATAAAGTCTGTAATTAATAGAATTTGTTATACAAATGTTTAAAATGTTGTTACACATTTGGGGGTGTTTGGTGACCCGTAATGGAATGAATTTATAATATAATGTAATCCAAAACCCATGTTTGAATTGAGCTTTTTGAACCTTATTTGTAATACAAAACTCATTATTTACGTTTTTCAACACTCCTATGGTATTCAATAATCTTAATGACATTCTCAACTCTTCAAAACCCTTAGTTATTGACCTTAAATGTGCTACACACTTAATTATCAATCTTAAAAATGTTACATACTACAATTACTCATAAATTATTAGACTTTAGATTTAACTTTTATAGTTCCTTCAAATTTCAAAGTAGTGTATTTTAATCTAAATACGAACATAACTAAGCTAATATACAGCCTAGTTTAGCATGTCTTATCAAGTCTACCATCTTTATTGTATTTTATTATTTTGTTTCTATCAACAACATATGACTGAGGAGAGTGGGAGATTTAAAGTCTTCTGATGGAAGGTAAACTAGTTAAACTGAGGTTTGGTTTTCATTTTTATTGAGTTTTTCTTTTCTTTTTTCTTTTCTTTTTTCTTCTTTGTTCTTTCATTAAAAAGGAAATCAATCGATTTAAATTCTAGTAATTTAAAATCAACTTAGACACTTTGTCATGATTTATACTTTTTTAACTTCATTCACTCTAACCTTTGAAACTCAATGTAAATAAAATAATTCTTCACCAATGGTGAAAAATTTATTGAGTGTTTTCTTAACAAGTACATAAAATAGAGGAAAAAGAGAAGATAAATAAAACCACTTACGTAATAAAATTGTCAATGAAGTCCATTTGATTTTAGTTTTTGCCTTAAGGTCACGTTTACCAAAACGTAATGAAAGTGGTGTAATCATAATGAAATTTTATTTATGGATCAATCGTAACGAGTCTGAATCGTAAACATAATTGAATTGTTTTTTTTTTATCACGTTTACGTATAATTAAAAATCCGTCACATCTATTATTACTGTTTGATCCTAACAATAATGATAACAGTAAAGGTAAAGACAATAGTAAATGTGAAAGAGTCATATATCTCATATTGCAGTGAAAAACTGTCAAGTAAAGGATTACTTGACGGTTTTAAATCCTGTTATTATTGTTTTGCTAAAATAATATTTCTTTTCAAAAAAGATAAAATGGTTATTTTTAGATTCCTTGTAAAAATAGGAAATATTTATTGGAGACCTATAAATAGAAAATTCCTATTATCTTTATAAAAGATAATTGACTATTTTTAGATTCCTTATAACATTAGGAATATATGTTGAAGACCTATAAATAGGTGAACTATTATTGAAGAAAGTATGCAACAAGATTATATCAAGTAAAGGAAGATTGAAGACTAAATCTTTCAAGAGGTTTGTTGCTGGAACTTTAATAGTTCCAGCTATTTAACTTTATGATAAAAAAGTCTCTCATACACATTGAAGATCATAAAGTTCTTGAGATTTATTCCTAAATCAAATATTGTTGCATCTACTGTGTGCTTTGTAAAACTGTTATATTACAAAACTTTTCGTATTCTGGAATATTCGATCTACCACTTCATTTACATACAAAGTTATCTCTCCAGTCATTGACATTGTAAAGAACGTGCATTGCAAGAGGAGTAAAAATTAGGGGGAGCCTAATTATACATCAAGTGTTAAAACAGGTGGAGTCTGTATTCTAATTGATAGGGGGAGCCTATCTCAAGGAAGTATCTCTTACAATTAATCAGGGGGAGCCTAGATTCTAGAGATACATAAGTAACATAGGTTGGAAGTGTTACTTAAAGTCTGTTATTCTAAACTGTGGGTTTATATTTGAACAGCACTATCTCACTTGACTGTAAACATTGAAACTCTTGTTTATATTGAAGCACTGTTTGTATAAGGCATAAGTGCCCCCAGACGTAAGTGGTATTCACTGAACTGGGTTAACAATTCTGTGTGTTCTCTATTCTTACTCTAATCATCCTGAGTTACATATTTAGTTACAACTATAGATATAACTAAATAAATATAGTAAATTAGATACATTTACTATTTCAAATCCGTCATGTAATCCAATGTCAAGAATAAACATTTTTTTCTTGACAATGGAAAGCTGTCAAGAATAAGAGTTTACTTGACAGTTATCTACTGTCAAGAATAAAGCTTTACTTGACAGTTTTTCACTGTCAAGTAATCCAGTGTCAAGAATAAGAAGAAGTTTAATTTTGAAGGGTTTCTACTCTCAAGAATTCGTTATTCTTGACGGTTTATCACTATCAAGTTTTACACTATACTTGACAGTGATTAACGGTCAAGTTAATTTTGTTATTTTTTTAAAAAAAAATAATATTTATTGTACTCTATGTTTTGCACCTGTATTTTCAGTCGTAAAACAGTATATATACAATGTAAAGATAAGAACCAAAAGCATACATTCATTGCATTTTACACATCAACGCTTGAATCAAATTGAGAAAGTAAACCACATAACTAAACTTTAAAAAATTTCAGATATAAGTATCTACTATACATAGGAGCAAATGTAATATATTCTACTTAACATCAAAAATACTCCACATTAAACTTCAAACTTCAAATTTCAAACAAACTCTCCTCCCACCACCAAACCAAAACCTAATGTAAATCAACCATTATAACATCATTCTTAATAATGGGTAGTCGAAGTTATGTAGTGAACTAAGGAGATATTGGGCCAGAAAATGTGGATACCACCGAAGCTGTTTCATCACTGACCTGAGAAACAAGGTTGTGTCAAAGAGCTATAGTTTGTCCATGTGATTTCCTCCCTTCCTCCATAATTGAAATGCCTTGAGTTGCTGAATTTATGTTGTGTGGTTCCAATTGTTGGATTCCAAGAGAAATCCTTCTGTTCAAAGCTATGACATTGTTATAACCTCCATTAATGTTAGCATTTGAAAGACGTCGACTACTGGTGCTTGACCTTGGTCTATAGAAGTTCTCTGGCTCGATTATGACCTCTGTTTGCACTTTTTTCTTCTCCTGCTAGAAAAAAAAACCATCATTTGAAAGCAAACCACCTACAGAAAATTGGTAAATGTTTTTGCAGAAGAGTAGATCAACTTTTGGGTTGTGGATATGGGGGAAAGAAGAGATCCGCTTTCACCACATTGAGGTTCATATTTAAAAGCCTACTGAAACAATGTTGAGATAATGGCTAACCTTAAAACTACTTTTAGAGAAAGAAAATCTATAGGTTAGCTTATCAAGTCTTGAACGTACCTTCAACAAATTACTGAAACAACAAAGCATCATCAATAATTGTAATGATCTAAATCTAAAATAAAATAAGTAGAGCCAAACTATTGTTTCTGTAATCACATCACAGAAAAAAATCAATTTGATTTGCAAGAAATTACTTCTGTACTTTTAGCCCAAGACTTTGGTCTAGAAAAAGAGTAAACCATTATAAAAACGTCTTCTTTGCTATTTGTAAATTTTGCATGTCAGAAAAATAGTGGGAATAGCAGTGAAAGGATGAACAAAATATGGAATTCAATGATAATAGAAACAAGAATTCCAAAAGAAAAACAAAAAATTGGAACAAGAATAATAGTCTTCAATCCCATATTTGTACAAAGATGGGTCATTCTGCCAAAAAATGTTATTTCAGAATTCCCAGGACAAAACTTAGGTCCAACAAATCACTCGAATACCAATCCAACAAAAATGTCTTAAAAGACCCCTTTCATATCATTGCTTTTATACTTCATCAACATGATTCTAGTATTGATTTACTTCATTTCCAAAACATCTCTTGTGATTTGGCACCTAAATAGAGTAGATTATGATTTTTCCTTTGTTAAGTTGATATCTAAAGAAAAATCCCAGTGTTTGTTTTATTCAATGCTCAGAACTTCTCTAACTAAAGGAAAAAAGAAAGATGTATATGGTTAAAATTCTTTACTTCGTTGCTTTTATCTAGATCCATCATAGATCTCACTATAAGTTTGTTTTATTCAATGCTCAGAACCTCTCTAACCATCAATATTCACCAAATTTAACACAGGTTCTTAAAGTGCTTTGGTGGCGACACTTGATTGGAGTTTCTTACAAAAGTAAAGAAAAATATTTAATTTTGAAAAACTACTCTCAAATATATGCCCATATACATTCAATCTATCTAGGATGTAATCCGTTAGTTAGTTATGAACAAAAAATTCGAGAAATCGCAAAACAAGGAAAAATTGGAGAACTTGATATTAGAAAAAGAGGACAAATTATTTTAATGATATTGATATTCCAATTCCCAGCAAAAATTGAACAATAAAAAAGGAACTTAAACAAATTGAGAGGCAAAAATTCAACTTACACAATATGCAGCAGAATGACAGCTTTTAGTGAAAAAAAAAAAATAAGGTCTGCCACTAAGTAGATAATATGAGTATCACATTAAAACTGAAAAAAATCAATAGAAATTGTAGAAGAATGATTACCTTCAACATGATCTCCGAAGGGATACAATTAACCAGTAATTCATATAACTTTCCACGAACCTGGAACAATCTATAATGCAAAAAAGAAGTCCATTTATCTCAGACTTCACACAATTCTAACTTTCTTCTACTACCTGTTTCTCTAGTAACACTTGCACGACGTTGTCTACGAGGCATCTTCTTTGAACTCACTATCAAACAAAGTTATGATACACTTCAGAAAGTCCGTAAAATAAAAAAGGGTATAGCTCATCAAGTATAAAACTTAAAACCTTTTTATTGTTATAATCCAAGAACTAAAACATCAACAAATTATTCTTGTTCCATCCAGCTTCAAAATTATATTAGCTATATTATGAATGATTCAACATATGTTGAATTACTACAGTTATAGTTGACAACCATTAAGTTGTTATACACTTTTGACCCATGTTAAAATAAATTAAAAAACAAAAACAAAACAAATTTTTAAAACAAAACTCACCCGAATACAATATACATTAGAATTTATAAGTACGCTAAGAAAACTGAAATTCAAATTTGTAGTTCCAGAATATCATGGTTGTATTTAGAAGAGTGATTTTGGTGTTGGCCGAGGAGTGAACCTCTTGAAAAGGTGAAATGGTAAAAAAACCATCAGATATGGAAGAATTAAAAAGCACCCTACACACAGGCGAACAAAAGGTACCATAGAAATGATTGCAAGATTGCAACCTGTAAATAAAAGTTTAGGAGACAAGTCTTACTTTTTTGAACAAACCAAGCACCAAGAAGATGTTTCCACTTTCAAACCAAGCAGAATTATATCTCCTTCAACTTCAATGGCCCCATGCATATGACTGTTAGAAGGGCAAACAATGTAGGCTTGAATGATATCTATCTCACTCCCTAAAAAAAGAGAAAATTAACTTTGTTAATGAATAATTTAAGTTTTTTTTTTTAAAAAAAAAAAAACTACCTTAATGGCAGTAGTAAACCTGCCAAGTCGCTGATATGCAAGACCCATGGCCTAAAACAGTTAGCTTATTCAATATTAGCTGGACTTAATAAGTACAATGAAAGTAAATGTTCACACAAATTAAGCTTTACTTCCCACAGATCAGCAAAATGAGAATATCTTCGAATGGCATGCTAAAGACTTTACCATTTTTTTCTTAGGATAGCACTAAAATTGCTTCATAAATCTTCTATTTGTCCTTCAATATTTTTTAAAAATTAAGAATTGACAATTAAAATATAGTTTTTTAAATTAAAATTACTTAACATTTCTTGTCGTTACTTTGTAAGCTGTGAACATACATGGGGTTGTAATCATGATTCATCAAAAGTAGCGGTTATCTTAGGCATGTTGGCTTAGAACTGGCCCTGAAGATGTATTCGGGGTCCGATCAGCTTGACCTCCTTCATCCTGCATTGGAGGCACTCAGACTGTTGTTGCATCATACTTGCAGCAGCAACGAGACAACTTCAATCCATTTATTTTGATAAGCCTGCGAATTGGCCAGTAGAACAATAGAGCAAGGAGAAAATTGATTGCAAAGTGAAGTTTTATTTTACTTTCAGTCTTCCAAATGTAAATTTTTCAAATGATTGGCATGATACAAGCATCGTCAACATCATCAACAATTAGAGCGGCTGCAGAGAAGGGTGAGGGAAACATACTTATACGGTGTGTATAACAAGCATCATATGATTCATGGATCATAAAATTGCACACACAATGAGTATGCAGTGTTGAAAATCAATAAAAGATTTCTCTTATAAAAAACAGAACAAAACAAAACAAAAAATCTAAGGTCACCCATATAAAAGATCACAAAACACAGTGAAACCTTAAATTAGAGAAAGCAATGTCGTTTGAAATCTGAACCTAAATCAGATTGAAATTGAAATTCATCGCAAGAATTGAAATCAATCCTAAATCGAAACGAACCTTCATCGGCGTGCTGAAGACAGAAGATGCAATTTGGAGCTTGGGCTAAGGCAACCTAGAACCGTCGTCGTTCTTCACTGTGGTGAGAAAACTCCAATTCGTTTCTTTTCACAAACGACCTACTTTGCAGAAACCCTAAACCAAAAAAGAAAGGGAAAGGGAAAGGAAAAAGGAGTTTTTTGCATCGTCGTTGTTGTTCGCAGACGACTCACTTAGCCAAAAACCCCAAACAGAAAACCCTAAACTCACTTCGCAGACGACTCGCTTCGCAGAAGACTCACAAACTCCACTTCATCGTCGTCATTCTTTTCACTTTGGAAGAGAGGAAAAGGGAAAGGACACACAAACTTTACTTCGTCGCCCTCGTTCTTTGTGTTTTGGAAGAGAGGGAAAGGGAAAGGAAAAAGTAAGACGAAAAGAAGAAAGACGAGAGAGGAAAAGAAAGGGTTTCGCGTTTTAGGGAAAGAAAGGGAGAGGGAACACGCGCGACGTTTTAGACGTTCATCACTTAACCCTATTACTTGACGGTTAAAATCTGTCAAGTAAAAACACACTAAACTTGACTGGTAACAACCGTCTAGTATTAGAAAAATTTAGCAAAAAAATTACAATTTTCCCCCTTTTATTTGTCCTTGACGATTTTTAACTTTACTTGACAGTTTTGGTCAAGAATAGTAAATTTTGAAATGTCAAGTATTCCTTTTTTGTAGTAGTGATCACACATAAACAAGCAACATAGATGTCGCATAAATAATCTTACTATCACATAAATATCCTTATTACTTTCGAGTAACCAGTAGTAAGTCCCTTACCTCAAGTGTCGTTAATACATTGGCTTGAGTTTCTCCCTCAAATTGATCTTATACATACAACATTTAATTAATAATTTTCTATAAAAATTATTAATTAATTTTAACTTTATTCCTTCAATATCCGTTCTTAAACTTACCAATTGGTCGTCGAAAACTCCAATTCAATTCGTAGGGAAAATTCTACGAATCAATTCCTAAATGAAGCTCCAAGTCATCTATACAAAACAATTTAATTAACAATTTTTCTATAAAAATTACTAATCAAAATTATCCTTCAAAATAGTTCTTTAATCTTACCGATTCGTTGTCGACGATCCAATTAATTCGCAGGAGAAACTCTACGAATTAATTCTAACCATAGCTCCAAAAGAACCTTCAATTAACCAAAAATAATTTCCAAATAAATTCTTAATTTAACTTTATTAGATATTCAAAAATCCAAAATAAAATACCCAATACCTTACCCTTATAACTAACGGCGGTGACCGTGAGTGACAACGGATAAATCAAATCTAGAAGATTAAATAGCATCGGCAAACGGAGAAGTGTAACGGTTGAGCAGAGTACATGTCGGAAACCGGCGAAAAGAAAAATAGAGGGAAGGTAGCGGCGGCGGTGAAGGGAGAAGATGAATCTTTAATTTTTTTAATTTTCACGCTTTCCAATGCAACCCTAAATTAATAAATAATAATATTAATTTATAAATAATAATATTATTATTTATTAATAAAAAATAACCATATTTTATTATTATTATAATTATCTTTTCCAAATTTCCACCAAACCAAAAACTTTTTTTTTCAAATCAAATTAGAACTTCTCTTTCTTCTCCCCAATTATCTTTTGACCAAAATAATTAAATATATATACTCATATATATATATATATATATATATATATAATTTTTTAACCAAAATAATTAACATCACAAAACAAATTAGATCTCAAAATAAGTCTAACTTGTTCTTTTAAAATAATTAAACGAAAATTATCTCAAATTTATGGATGTTACAAATAAAATCATGTTTATTATCATCAAAACATTGATTAATTAATTATTAAAATTAATTAATTTGAGATTAAGGACCAAAAACCCAACAAAGTGATATGGAGAGAATCATGCTAGAATGTTCAAGAGTTCCATTCTTATGTTTAGCATGATATCCTGAAGCCAATGAAAAGGTTGAACGTCGTTCTTAATGAGATCTATACTTGATATCAGGTGAATTACCTAGCTACAGGAGTACTCTTGATAGACTCACCTTTGTGGATGTGGAAGTTAGGGTCGCTTCCAATGGAATTTTAGGCAAATTCTCTAAGCGTCCACTAAACTGGGATAAACGTGCTAGGCCTTAAAGCACGGCTCTTTTAGAACTACACTTGAATAATGTTGTGTGTAAGATGTTTTTAGAGATAGAGTTCAAAACCAAGAGTTACTCTATCATATTTTAAGTCATCTTCACTATGTAAAGGTTCAAGTCGACAGACACCTTTGCTTATGCACAATATTATATGGATTGATAATGCTCGATAAAAGAAAATGTTTTAAAATATCTTTCAAATGGAAAGGGTGAGGAGATAGATGAGTGTGAGCTTGACGATGTTTCCACACGCACACCGTCGTCCGTCCAGGCGAGGTGAGGTGAGGTGTTTATTATTTTTATTTATTTTATCTTACCTTAACAGAAATGGGCGCGAGTTGACCGGGTGGAGTGCTGCGTGGTCCACGGCCCGGTCAGGTTATTGAGCAACCGTTTCTCTCAAATTATTTTCCCAAAATTATTTTCCTTCATTTATTTACTTTATTCCATTTTCGAGAAATCTTTCCAAAAGTGTTAGTTTCCGAATTGGTTTATGTGCAATTTCGATCAACGTACTGACTGTTTTATCCTGGGGCCGGCGTGGCAAAATTCTGACTATTTGCACACCGAGTAGAGCCGCAAAACGTCTTAAAGAGAGTGAAGATCTGCGACTCAGCCATTCATACTAATTTGTTTCTGTTTTGCAGCTAATCATACCTTTTGTTGCATTTCCATACACTGACGGTGTTTCCAACATGTCACAATAAGCAATAAGCTACAACAATAAATAGCAATTACCTGAATATGCTTCCGTGTACGTGTAAGATGGTATTGGTACCATTCTTGGAGCCACAACAGTAACAGATTGTCTGTGATTATTCAAAGAATTGAAATTCATCTCTAGCTACTGGCTTTTGAAACTTGAAAGTTGTATAGTTGTTATCACTTTAACACCACCGTAAAAAAAAAAAAATTAAGTTGTTTTTCACCTTTTTCCTTTGCCTCTCCTTTTCTTACCTCACGTATAGTTGAGGTTCTTCAATTTAGCGTGTCAAACGAGATAAAAGTTACATATGCACGATATTTTAATGTGACGTTAATATGTTTAATGAAAAAGGTTTAAGTGCCCTTTTCTTTTTCTTTTTCTTCTTTTTTAAGTATATAGCACTTGTTTTATCCTTTGTTCCTAGCCTACTTTGAAAAAAGCTATAGTAAAATGCTATAAATAGAGATGAATTTGAAACACTGGGTGAAAATTGGGGAAAGTGAAACATGTGGGACGGATTTTAAAAACGTGAAATTAGTGGAGTTGTTCCATGAGATTAGTCGATGTATGCGTAAGTTGACCCAAACACTCACAAATATAAAAAAAGGAAAAAAATGAAAATATTTGACAATAGAGCAAGGTTGACTCAGTTAAGCTCAATTTCTAACTAAAATCGTAGTTGAATGAATTAAATTATAAAGACATGTTAGATAGTAACTACTAAGACTGATTAAGGATATGTCAACACCCTAACCTAGTAGATTAAGTATGAGGTGGTTAAAGTGTAGCTAACTCATTTTGGTTAGTTTAGTTAGGTGGTTCGACACAAACTAGTTGAGCTCTACATATTTCAGTTCGAAGAACCAAATAGAAAATATCTTTAGTGTTATCATGCAATTCATTAATGAAACAAATGATTATGATATTTAACCAAATCATAGAAACTATATTAGAACTCTCTTATAACCAAATTAAAGTTATACTCAAATCATAACTAAATTTGTAATTTATCCTTATCAATTTCAACAAATGTTAACAAAAAATGTGTATGTTATAGTCTCCTTTTATCCATTTTCATAAGCATTTATACAGGTAAAAACCACAAATTTCAAATGCAAAGAACCTCAACACCTTGTTATTTATTGCAAGCAAAAAATATAACTTAAGTTTAGATGGGTACATTCTTGACATTTTTTCCTCTACACCAAAAATATAAAGATATCCCTTTCGGCTTGCTTATTCCACCACTAAGTATTTGATTAGAAACAGAATCACCATGTAGTTGTGGCTTTGCTTCCTTTTCCTTTTTCTTTGAATACCTTCAGTTTGTTTAGAATCCAAACACATCTTCATATCAGCTAACTAAAAGAAAGGGATCATCATAGAGGAAATCCGAGAAGGAACCGGTTACCTCTGATTCTGATCTTTATATACAAGAGTTTGAAGCGTTTTTTAGCTACTGATTCTTTGAACAGATTGTCCCGCCTTATAAATTCCATGAATTATCTAAAAACTCGAAAAAAGCAAGACCAAGGATGGCAGACCACTTAAATGTGGCCTGGGCTTAATCATCGACTGGTTTTAGCAGCAGCTGCTGATGCTGCCTCATCTAATCCCATATTTTGTAACTCTTTCAAGAAACCATTCAAATCTGCGTCGCTAATCTTATATGGGTTGTGAAGCAGTCCAGGAAATGAACCATTAGATACTTCTTCCCTGTATTCTGATAAAGCTTTGTTGATGACATCTCCAATTTGAGCAAATTGCTTACAAAATTTTGGGGTCACCTGGAAAGGGCATAAACAAAAGGAGTCACACATCTTAAAGAAACATGGAGAAGCCTACACGAAATAAAGGTGCAGCCTAATGGTAACCTTAGCATGATGTGGGTGTTGAAGCATGCCGAGCAGATCATGGTAAACTAGCACCTGAGTTTAAGAAAATTAATTAGCCCAACTGCAGACGACATTCGACTCGACACTATGATTGTGTCAAGTAATCAAGTCCAAATGAGCAACACACCGATCAACCTAATCAAACAAGTATGGACAATGAAAATGACATTTCTATTTAAAGGAAAACAAAAAATAAAAAACCTAACAAGTTGTCTGAAATATTTTAATAATTCATTAACCTTGTCTCTTAATTGTCAGAAATGCAATGTCCATTTTCTCCATCATATTCTCCATCCAGTACGACAGAGCAGCATTCGAACCCAAATATTAACAAATTGCTATTTCATTTCCATTTGTCAGTGAGTGTCCTGTTTACCAGAAAAAATATTTCACTACTCTTGAATGTCTTCTATATTCGGATGCATCTACTCCCTTAAGGAAATCTTGAAACAATTTTAGATAATTACAGTCCATTCTGTTCCAGTTACATAGTGCTAGAACTGAAGAACCATAAAAGAGGACCATTTTGGAATACTAAACAGGGACAACCTTCGATACTTCTCTCATTCAGGAGAGAACCTCCGACTCCTGAACTCGGTAAAGAAATAATTTGAAGGTATTAATTTATATGCCAGTCAAACGAGAAACAAACAAACAACTCAAGGGAAGGAAATATGGTTAGCAGTCATATATTTATATATATATATATACATGTATGTACATACAGATGGCATAAATAAGGATGTATGTGCAATCAACTAACTTGTCCACTACAGAAAGGCCCTGCTCCAATGCCCATCGTGGGAATACGGAGAGCAGCTGTAGCTGCAGCAGCAACTTCTGGAGGAACACATTCTAGGACGACAGCAAAACACCCAGCTTCTTGTAGAGAGATTGCATTTTCCACTACCTGCAAAGATGCATATTCAGCATAAAAGTCAAAATCAACACAAAAAACTATGCAACATAACCACAGAATGGTGTCCCAGAAATAGCTGCAAACAGTACAATAAGAGGAAGAGAAGTAGAGGGGTGGGGGGACCTTAACAGCACTGGCGATATTCTTCCCTTGAGGTCTAAATCCTCCAAGAACACTAATGGCTTGTGGAGTAAGTCCTACGTGCCCCATTACCGCAATTCCTGCTTCGACTATAGCTCTTGCTGCTGTTATTCTAGAATGTGCACCCGCTTCCAATTTTATTGCATCCATTTTCCCTTCCTTCAGAAATCTCACTGCCGTATCAACAGCCTGTCAATAATAGCAACACAATTCTGGATCATTTTAAAAATTTGAGATGTTCGTAAAGTGGGAAGTAATTGATTTGTATAAGGTTTTGACATCCTAAAAAAAAGCTCCTTATACGATTCAATTACAGTTACCAATCTCACTTTATATTCCCATCAAATATATGCCCTTACATTTCTAAACTAGCGAGTTATCAAAATAATTCCTCCACAGATATATTCGTTCAAGTTTATGTTTTATTTTTCCTTTAATAATTAATATGGGAATCTGTTTTATTGGTGATATGAAATTACAAAGAAAAGGGTAGAAACCACACTTGAAAGGAGTCACAAAAGAACAGGAAGTATAAAAATGGCAAAGTGAAGCATTTACTACACCAAGTGACGGTCGTAAAAACAAAAAGCAACAAAATACCAACAAAAAGTAAGTTGGGCCTGTTTATGCATTTTGAGACATTATGATGGCCTAATCTAACCAGAAACTAAATGAAAACATATTTTGATATGAATTTAAGACTTGCCCTTTTCAATCCTTTATATAACTCCATTAGCAAGTAAAAGTAGATATTCTCACAATCCCTTAAATTACCGTACAACACATTCAAACAACGACAAAAAAAACAAAGATTCTCTAACTTTGTCATTTCTTCAAACACCTAAAAGGCAAAAGAGAAAAAAAACCTGTACAGAGCTGGATTCATAAGTACCAAAGGGCAAATCACCAATCAAAAGAGGCCTTCTGGCCCCACGAGCCACAGCTCTACAATGAACAAGCATTTCATCCAAACTAATCGGCAACGTAGTGTCGTGGCCATGCACAACCATGGCAGCTGAATCGCCAACCAAAGCGATATCAATGCCAGCCATGTCCAAATGGACAGCGGAAGGGTAATCGTAAGCAGTGACCATGGTGATGGGTTCACCTTTCTTGTACTTTTGTCTAAGATTGGTGAGAGTGACTCTTTGATTTGGAGTTTGAGAGGTCGGGCCGCCGTAGACAGTGTTTTCAGGGACATTGCTCATGTAACGAAAGGTTTTGAGGAGGGATTGTGTTCTTGTTCGAGATGCAACCATGGTTAAAAGCTTGAAGAGCGCCATTGATGGAAGGATTGCAGCAAAGAATACACACTATTCTTTGAGATACTGGAACAGAAAAAAACCATCAGCATTCGAGGGTAAAACAACCCTAAGAAGCACAAATACGAATACGAGACACGGACACAATATGACGCAAACATGCTAGTCAAACTAGAATGTCTCTACTTCTTAGAAAGCTCAATAGATAATGAGAATTCATTGAAAAAACAAAAACAAAAGAAACAGAGAAGAAAAACTCCCCATTTTAGAATGAACCCACTTTCTACTTTGAATCTTAAAATCCAAGCAACTAATTTTCCTCAGTTGGGCACGGAGTTAGAAATTCAATTTAAACAACTTAAGAAGTCAATGCTAAATAAGCGCCATATCCTTGTTATTTTACGCAAGAACTTCAGTTAGACATGTTGATAATTAAGTTTTATCAACTGTGAAGGCACATATAAAAATCTTATACAAAACATAACATATATAAAAATCATATCAAGTGATGGTCCTTCCCACCTACAAATTCAAGAAAATTAAAAAACTAAAGTAAATAGCATGCATGGCAACAAACTATTTCGTATGCAATTGGAAAAGGAAAAGAGAAGTTCGACCACCTAGTGCTTAGATATTGAAGAATGAGATCGGTAACTCGATCTGGCAAATAGCCACCACTACGTATCACAGCCAACAAGTTTAAGTGACATTCCAAGACCTGACATTCCAAGTTTAGGTGCCACCTTTCGAGGTTTCTTCACAACTTCCTTCTTGTCCTTCAACCTCCAGTGACAAAACCACATCCGCAATTGCAAGATAAAAGAGAGCACCTAAAATGACATTAAAGTGCTATATAACATGCATACACCCGTCCTAAATCACCTAAAATATGCATATAAATGAATTAAAGTTCAAAGTTTAGAATTTTTATTATGAAATATAATTGCAGTCTAATTGGAAGATAAAAGACACCATCTAAAATGACATGAAAAACTTACCTCAGATGTTAGGAAGCACGGCCACCGACACGCGACACGACACGAGAATACCACAATTTCTAAAAGTAAGACACTACACGTTAGAGACACGTTATAATCTTTTTATTATTTTTTAAATAATACATGTGATGATACTTGTAGATAAATTACTCATATATGTTAGAACATAACAATACTTCTTTAAAACATAAATAAAGAGTACACTAATTGTCTGAGATCGTCAACAAGTTCCAAACTACAATACTAATACAAAATCCAAAATAGAGATCATACTTTCATCCAAAACAAAATATAAAAACGTGGACGATTGACTACTATTGGTAGATGTAGACAAGGAGGAAGATGCCATCTAGTATAAAAAATAAAACGAATTCATTAAAAAATGTTCTCAAAACAAAAACATTAAGATACACCTTTCCAAAGAACCCATCATGTCTCTCAAATCTGATTAAACCATACCAAAAATTCCAGATAATATTCCAAAAGCTCATACCATATATGTACAAATTCCACATTAAATAAATACAAAAATACATAATTTTTTTAAATGCACCACAAAAGCCCAAGGCCTGAACCATGTTTCATTTAAATTTCAACATCTCCCTTGGGACTACATATTAATATGAAGTAATGAATAAAAGGAGATATATATATATATATATCTGTCAAACCAGTTGAAACATTCCTCAAACATACACAGAAAGAAAAAGGAAAAAGAAGGGAAAAACCTTTAAACCGAGACAGCAAGTAACCAAAACGGAGGGCGAGCAGGGCTGGTCTGATCGGAGTTGCAGTCCCTGGCGTCGTCTGATCGGAGGAAAGGGATGGGCCGAACGTTGAAGATTAGAGAGGGTAGAGGAGAATGAAGAGTCCTTAGGGCTTGATTTTGACGAAAGGGGCTTAACGTTAAACAACTCCGTTGGTTTTTCTAAAAAGTTGGCAATTATTTTTCATGGATCTTTAAGACTACTGACGTAGCTTTTTTACCCGAGTATGAAATTTTTAGTTGTTATCTTAACTATTTAATATCAATCATTATCGTTAATTATTAATATTCTAATTAGTTTATACTAATTTAATTATATTTAATATAGAAGTTTTTTTAAATATAGAAAAAATAAACAAACTATTACATCTTATAAAAAAAAATCATTAAAAGACAAAAATCAATTTCACTTAAATTTTTCTACGTATTGTAAATATTTTGTAAATTTTTCTATTTTTGATAATTTCTCTATAAAATATAATTATGTTTAGTTTAAATGTATTCTTTTATTTTTTTTGTTAACTAAGTAACCAATTAACATAACAATAAATTATTTTATGTTAAATTTAATTGATCTCAAGCATTTAGTTAAGTAATTTTTTTTTATTTTTTACAAATCATTTAATTGAACACAAATATTTAACTTTTGGACATTAATTGTTTATTTTTATTTTTTACAAATTATTGAATTGAACACAAATATTTAACTTTCAGGTATTAATTATTTTTTTATCTTTTACAAATTATTGAATTGAACACAAATATTTAACTTTCAGGCATTGATTATTCTATCCAAATACAGACATTAATTATCACAGACATTCAAATATCAGACATTTAATACATATACCTATGAAACAATATCTACTATCCAAACAGCCCCTAAGGGATTTTTTAAAAAAAAAAATTAAATTAAATATTTATACGTCATACAAAAAAATAACTAAAAGACAAAAATTCATTACACTTAATTTTTCTATAAAGTGTAAATATTTTATTCATCTTGCTTTTTTTTTTTTACAATTTCGCACAATAAAAATGATATTAAAAAATAATATTAAAAAAATCCCAGTGTGTCCCTTCCCTACGTCCTCCAACATGTTGGCACGTGTTAGGGTTAAAAAATAGAAGAAAGATGACACACAATTTTGCGTGTCTGACACGTGTCAAATGCATGTCTGTGTCGGATATGACACTAACACTCTCCTCAAAAAAGAGTGTTTGTGCGTCATAGCTCACATGGATATACCCACTCTAAATCACCTATGATGTGAGAACCCTAATATTTAAAAATTAGGAATCTAATTGGTGAACCCCTAATATCAAATTCTAAAACTCTCAAATCAATTTGAAAACAATCTAAAGGGAATGACTAAAATTGGATTATCTTTTGATCGAAGATCAAGAGATAAGACTCAAGGTTTAAACACTACACAAGCAAAATGATCAGACTTACCTTGCTCAAGCATGCAACCCTAGATCAAGAATTGTAAAGGTTGATGACGAATATTTGTTATCAACACAGAGAAAAATCTCATTCCAAATTAAATGTGCAAAAAATTGTTTTTACAACCTAACAATAAGGCTTAAATATCCTTTCTAATAAAAATTCTAATCCATCATAAAAAAAGACTAAATATTTGTCATCAACACAAAGGAAAATCTAATCCCACTTAAATGTTATTAAAAAGTCTCATATTTCTAAGAAATAGAAGCTAAGAACTAACTTGTAATCATATATCTCGGAAAAAAAAAAAGTAAGCAACCAACTCATACTTTATTATAGAGGAAGCATAAACTTTTTCACTAATTTACTCAAACTAAATCACGAACGAATGGTTGAATCTTGAGAAAGATGTCCTCATCATCTTTGTATGCTTCGTTGTTGTCAACATCCTGAATTTGATGCAATTTTATTTTAATTATCTTGAATTAATTAATTTTAAGTTAGTTTATTTTAGTAATTAAATGTGTGTTGATATAATTATAATTATATCAATATATATATATATATATATATGCTAGTTATTGGAAAATGAAAAGGAAATAAGTAATAATGTTTTATTATTATTATTTATTATATAAGTAATTAGGGTTGTATGGGGAGCGTGCCAGTTTTAGAAAAAGAAAATAAAATATTTTGTGAGTTCCTTCCTTTTTCTCCACCACGAGCTCCACCCTCCTTCGACGAGCTCTCGCCTTGCCGGTGCCACGAACACGTCGAGATCTGTAGTCGTTTTTGTCTAGAGTCGGACCCATCTGTGTGTCATGTCGCTCGTTCATCTTGAACAAAGTTGTCACGCTGTCGGTTCCTCTGTCGCAAGTCCTCGTTCGCGAGCTCTCTCGCGGCCATCCGTCAGCGTCTGTCTCTATCGATCTGATCTCAGCCTCACTCTGTCGTCCGCATTGCCGCTCACCAGTTTGGTTTAAGTGAGTTGAGGGTAAGATTTTGGGTATTTTTATTGTAGGTTTTTGGATATCCATTAAAATTTAAATTAAGAATTAATTTAAGAATAAATAGGAAGTTTTCTTGGTTATTGAAGGTTTAAATTTGAGTTTTTTTAAAAAAATCAATTTATGGATTGTCAACGAGTCAGATTGAAATTTCAACTACGATTTTGGTAAGAAATTAAAGAATTAAGGTTGGGTTTAATTGATGATTTTGATGGATAAATTATTAATGAAATTCATTATGTCTAGGACTTTGATTGAGGATTAAATTTCAAGTCAAAGATTAGACCGTAATTTGAGGGCTTTACCACCGGATTCTAGACATGAGTAAGATAAGAATGATTGTGTATTGAGTTGGTTTATTGTGCATTAACAGACTATTTTGAA
The DNA here is from genome assembly GCA_037974625.1 of Cucumis cinereus. Classification (NCBI taxonomy): domain Eukaryota; kingdom Viridiplantae; phylum Streptophyta; class Magnoliopsida; order Cucurbitales; family Cucurbitaceae; genus Cucumis; species Cucumis cinereus. The sequence continues at coordinate 10,210,352 of JBBPDJ010000020.1, forward strand.
CTGTGAAATATTATGAAAGTTCTTGAAGCATGATGAATATGTAAAATAGGATGAGACTATTGTTTATATTTTACATGATATGTTTATGACTGAATTAAATTGAGATTGAATTGAAAAATAATGTTTTTGGGCTGAAGGTAACTATTAGCTCTAACTATTAAGCTAGTATACGTGTATGTACGATGCCCTTATGGATCACCATTTAAGGTTGTTGACTATATTGATTGATAGGTGTACCCTTGGGTTCACTTTTATGACTGATGTGTGCTCCTACGGGATCACTAGACTGATATGGCACATGTTATAAACTTAATAGAATGTTAACGTTCCTTCTAATGGGCTCAATAGTGGGTCCCTTACTAGTTATTTTATATACTCACCCTTTCCATGTTTATTTTTCAAGCAAAGGTAAAGGCAAGTCGACGAGTGACAAGAAGGACTCATAATCATGCCAATGGGACTATTATGACAGATGATTCCGCTCATTTTTTATTTTTATGTTTTTAAACTGCCATGAACTCATAATTTAGATGGTATTTGGTTTTTAATACACTTGTTATCTTTAATGAGTTTATTAGGGGACTCCCACTAAGTTGTTTTTAATTATTTTATTTATTTATTTAAACATTTGATTTTCACCTAAGGTTGTCTCTTCTTCATTGTCTTAAATAAAACGAATTAAACTTTTCATAATTTTTGTTTTAAAATATTATATTTTGGTTTAAGTAACAACTTTAGTTTAGTTTGAAAAGTTGGATTGATGGTGGCAAAGTTCTCTTTAAAAAAATATTTTATAGAACAAACATGGTAATCTAAGAATAACGAACATTTGTAATTCCAAACATCTATAAGAACTTGAAATAAAAAATTGTTTTTCTCTAATGTCTAAGTGTTTAATGATCTTTTAAGGGAATACCCCTAAATAGTTATAGAAAAAGATGGTGTAACGCCCCGGGTTTTCAACCTTAACCCAAGGTCGTTACTTAAATAAAAATCAATAAATCCATTTTAAAAGAGGAAGACAAAACAAACAAATACTTTAATTTAATCCAAATAAAATAATAAAGGTTTTTAAACGTTTAATCAAATAAATAATGGAAAAGATAGGAAAAGAACCTAGACGAGATCCCTAAAATAGTTTTCTAAACCAAAACCATTACAAATAAAAGAAAACCAACAAAAGTTTAATCATAAAGAAAACAAATGCCCAAAAATCGTACGCGGAAGCAAAAATAGGTCTCCTGTTCCCTCCTGATATGGTCACTGGTCCTACTTGCCCTTCGCTGGTCCATTCTTACCTTTGCCTGAAATAAAACATAGAAAGGAATGAGTATAAAAATACCCAGTAAGAAAAACCGCTACAGACTCCATTGGGTGACCGTTAACTTTTCCTAAGGCTTGTACTTTACGACATACAGTCGGGTGGTTGAGTACTGACAAATATGTCGGAACAGGCCTCGAAGACCCCCTTCACGACCCTGTCACAGCAAATCGCCACATAGGTTTGCCCTTAGAACGAACGTCAAAACAGACCTCGTACAAATCCCCTTCACGACCTTCAGTGACGATGTGCCACACAAGCTGGTCGACTATACGCCACACAGGCTAGTCGATGATTTGCCACACAGGCTGGTCACTGGCTAGTCAGAATCAAGTCAACCGTACGACTTGAAAACTGACCTATCGTTTTTCACCAAGTACAAACTCATTAAGTAAGTTAATAGAAACCGTATCCGATTAAATCCAATACAAGCATTATGATCATAATAATCCGAACATGTCTCAAGCAGCAGCTAACACAGGTAAACGGTAAAACAAATCATGCATAATCCAAACAGATTTATAAACCGATTACCCCGAGGCCAAACCCTAAAGCAGGCACCTAAACCATCTTAACACCTTATGCGCCAAAAGCGTAGATTCGGTAGAAGTAATCCTTACCTCAAGTTTCAGAGTTTTTCTTACTCGAACTAGCTCACAATCGACCCTAAACATACGAACATCAATTAATAAACGTTCTCCAAAAGAAATATTAATTCTAACCCTTCAGTAACAAAACCCAAACTCACCAACAAACCAACAACGAGCAGTGGCAGTGGAGACAGGAAGTGACAGAACACAACTCGGCTCAGTGGCTCGACTTGGTAGCTTGGCGGCTCGGCTCGAACGCTTGGCTCGAGATGAGACGCGAGGATGAACGCTCGGGTGGCGCTAGGGTGTGGCTTCCTCGGCTGGCAACGGATCTGACGTGCGGCGTGGCTGAGCGACAAAAACATCTCGAAATAGGCGTGGCTCACGGATGAGGGTTGCGTCGGCTTGGCGGATAGAGATCGACTGTCGCGGCTGAGATGGCTGGGAAGCAGATCTGAGCTGTGCGGCGGCTAGGCGACGAACGAGCGTGCGACGAGCGACTCGGGCTGGTGCGATGCGAGGAGAGCGCCGTCGTGTGAGGCTTGCAGCGTCGTGGTCTCGAGCGCGCAACGAAGCGGCTTCCGTTGGCCCGACGATGGATCTGGTGTGCGGCGCGACTGAGACGACGACGAGGCTCGGCTGGCAACGATGGATGGCGTTGCTGCTGCTTGGCGCACGGGGTTTGGTTCAGATGGAGAGGGCGTGCGCGAGGAGGGCGACTGGGCGTTCGACTTGGCATGGCTGCGAGCGGAGTGGCTGGGCGGCGGTGGCGCGAGCTTGACGGTGAGAGGAGCGTGTGGCAGCGCGAGCTTGATGGCGTGAGGGTGACGGCGACTAGGGCGGTGGCTAGGGTTTGGTGGTGAAGATGGAGAAGATGCCAAAAACCCTAATTCCCTCATTAATTTAAAAGGGAGAAGAAATAATAATAATATAATATATTATTTTATTCCATTTTCTTTTTATTTTCTTCCAAAAATAAATCTCTCTTCTCTTTCCTCTTTTAAATTCCAAATTTCTCTCTCTTCTTTAAACTCACCATTCCCCTCTCTCCTCATTAATTCACTTTTCTTTTCACCAACCACAAGCAAACAAACCTCAACAATTAAAATTAAACCCAAATTAAACATCCCAAAATTACTATTTTACCAACAATTTAATAAGATAATTAATAAAAAAAATTTACAAATTACCTTAAAAATTTGGGATGTTACTAATGGGGTGAAAAATGCAAACGAAAAGATAAAGAGTACATAAATCAATTGGAAAAGGATAGAGAAAGCAAAATAAAAGTCGATAGTAGAGGAGAAAACCTATCACAAGCAAAATGAGAGTCGAGAGTATATGAAGAGAAAACCCAATCACAAACCTTACTTGTTGTTACTATCGAGAAGACTTCATAGCAAACTATCAATACCTAATTGTTACTAATAGTATTTGTTGATGTTGAGTTTGTCTTGGATTGGGACTGGTGTTGTTCAACCTCTGATTTTGAGCATAAACATTCCAAACCATTTCATACACCTCATTTTTCTTGAGCTCATGCATGATCCTCTTGTGGTGAATACCGATCAAACGTAGGATCGTTCCAACATAAAGTCATGGGTTGATCGTTACCAGAAACACCGCATGTCTAGTCACTACGGCTCCTCTCGTTGATTTGATGTTCATCATCAAACGCACACTTCAAAATGCCTAGTCTAGGATTGATGCATTGTGAATTGATATGATAGTGAAAAGAAAATTCCAACTCCAAAATTGACAAAACCATGCTTGGTTTGGTCTCCACTTGGCCATGCTTCATGAACTTTAATGGGGTGTTTGAGGTAAGAAGTGAGTTATTATAATCTTAGGTTATTATAGTTGATTTATAATAATTTGTGTTTGGGGCGTAGATTATTTTAGTTTGGGTTATAATAGTATGTGTTTGTAGTGTAGATTATTTTAGTTTGAGAAGGAAACAGTAAACACTGTAACTTGTAATAAAAAAATATTGAATGTCAAATACTAAAAACTGTAGCAAATAGTAAATATTGTAGCAAGTTGGGAGTTTTGAAATAGTGTTTGCTGTAGCTAATTGGAGATTTTTAAATAGTATTTACTGTAGTTAAATGTGATTATTATAGTCATGCATAATCCTCGTCCCAAACGATCCCTAAGTGGTTTGAGTTTGGGTTTATCGTAGAAAGAGTAAAAAAGAAATTATTGAATTTAGAAATATGGGTTATTATGCGCCCAAGTCTTAAGATTTTGTTCGAGACATTTAAATACCTCATTCAAAGACTAGAAGGAAGAGTTAGACAGTTAGAGAGACACTCGTACATACAGACTAGAGACAAAATCCTTGAAACTCCACCCAGATTTTCTTTCTCCATCCATTCACTCCACAAAACCAAGGAGCATTGCAAGCATCACTCACTCTCGAAGAGCAAGAAATTGAAATTCAAAGTTTCTCTTTATTGTTGTGTAATTTTCAACATTTTATGTGTTTTTATTTCTTATTTCAATCCGTGTAAAACATTTGAAGTATGAATATGAATACCGATTTTGCACCCACTTTCATGTCTTTGGTTACTTTAAATCTTATGAGTAGCTAAGACCACTAATAGGTTAGGAAGTAGGAGTTAATTTGTAGGTAAGCATGGTAGTAGTTTATTTTGTCCGATCTTTATCAAGTCATATACTTAAACGCATCGAAAGAGTACGTTTAGATAAAGGCTCGAAAGAGTAAGTAACTTAGACCATGATGAGCAAAGATAGGGAGTAACTTAGAAATAAGAATAAACCTATCGCATTGTAAGTGCATCATTTATATCTAGAAATAAAATATTTGTGGCATCAAGGCGTCGAAAGGTTCATTGTCTTAATTACTACTGAGTGCATAAATTTACCTTGTTTATGAATATATTAACATAACTTCTTAACGCTGTCCACCGCATAGTTCCCTTAACACAACAATTACATTGCTTTGAGGTTAGACTACACATTTCCATTCACCGCATACCAACTGGGTAGATTAGCTTAGATTAATACAACATCAAATCAATTCAATCATGTCTTTAATAGTTTACTTCTCTAAAAGAACATAACCAATTCACTAGTGTAGATACAAAAGTCCCTGTGTTCGACCTTGGATTTACCGGTACCTAATGTTGTTTATACTTGGACTATGTTAGAAAAACTTGTATGCATCCTTATTTCATAGCATTTGCATTAGATTATTATCGCATACCCAACACAACAACAAGAAACATGTACAAGGAGAATTTGAGGTCTTCAATTTTAGTGTGCAGATGGAGATAAAGTTAAATATGCACGATATTTTAATGTGACGTTAACAGGTTTAGTGTAAAAAGGTTTAAGTGCACCTTGCTTTTTCTTTTTCTCATTTTTAAGTATATAACACTTGTTTTATCCTTTTATTCATAGCCTACTTTGTAAAAGGCTATGGTAAAATTCTATAAAAAGAGATCAGTTTGAAACCGTGGGTGAAATTTGAGGAAAGTGAAATGTATGGGATGGATTACATGAGATCTAAAAAAAACTTGGAAAAGTGAAGCAGAGATAGTGGGGTTATCCCGTGAGATTAGTTGATGAGCACGTGAGTTGACCCAAACACTTACAGATTTTAAAAAGAAAAAAAAATTCAAGTATTTGACAATAGAGCATGGTTGACTCAGTTAAGCTTGATTTCGAGCTAAAATCATAGTTGAACGAATTAAATTATAAAGACATGTTAGATAGTAACTACTAAGCTGACAGATTAAGGATATGTCAACACCCTTACCTAGCAGATTAAGTATAAGGTGATCAGAGTGTAGCTAACTCATTTTGGTCAGTTAAGTCAGGAAATTTAGGCATAAACTAGTTGAGCTCTACATATTTTGGTTCTAAGCGATAATTTTTTCCCTCAAAAGATAAGAACCAAATAGAAAATATCTTAGTGTTATCATGTAATTCATTAATGGAACGAATGATTATGATATTTGACCAAATCATAGAAACTATATTAGAACTCTCTTATAATCAAATTAAAGTTATACTCAAATCATAACTAAATTTGTAATTTATCCCTATCAATTTCAACAATGTTAACAAAAAAATGTATGATGTAGTCTCTTTTTATCCGTTCTTTTAAGCAGTTGTATAACTAAAAACCACCAAGCAAATTTCAAATGCAAAGAACTTCAACACCTTATTATTTATTGCAAGCAAAAAGTATTAACTTAAGTTTAGATGGGTATATTCTTGACATTTTGTCCTGAAAACCTTTGCCTGCTTATTCCACAACTAAATATTTGATTAGAAACAGAATCACCATGTGGTTGTGGCTTTGCTTCAGACAAAAAATTAAAATCATGGCAAACTAGAGAAGATGAAGATGAAATGTTGACAAGAGAAACCCTACATTTCATATATATATTTCTCACACATATGTGATGAATGGAGACTACAAATATATATAGAAAGGTTGGAATTAAAATTTCTTGCCCTCTACACACACAGAACAACTTTTCCACATACTTTTCCACATACACACAGAACAACTTTTCCACATACATTTCATATATTTCATAAATTGGACTTGATGGGCTTTATTTAATGGGTTTAACCATTTTGTTGGGATGTGTGAGGACAAGTTAAACGATGTTCAATACCATGTTGAGATAAGAAAGGTATAAAAGGTTTAAATTCACCACCACTATCAGTCTGTAAACGTAAGATGCAAGATCCTAATAGGTTTTCCACCAGTGTTTTAAATTTTTGAAAGGTCGAAAAGGCCTCTGACTTGGACTGAAGAACGAAAATTCATGTGTACCGACTATAAACATCCATAAAGCTAATATAGTAACGAAAACCATCTCGAGACAAATGATGAGCAGGACCACACATATCACAAACAATTAATTGAAGTGGTTGAGTGTATTGAGACTGTGAAGATTGAAAAGGAAGAGCATGAGTTTTACCTAACGCACAAGCATCACAAAACTGTAATTTATTTATATTCACAGCAGGATATTTGGACTTTTGAAGAACAGTTTTAATAACAGAAACATTGGGATGCCCTAGACGCCTATGCCAAATATTGACATGATGATGACTAAAAAAGGTGGAAACCAGGGATATAGTGGAGTCAATACTCAACACTTGAGAGGAACTCGACGGAGACACATTCTTCGTGGGACAAGTATGAGAGGGAGTGATGTTGAAGCGGTAGAGGCCTTCATGGAGCAGCCCTTGGAGAAGGGTTTGGCTAGTTTTACGATCCTTCACATAACAAGTAGATGGGTGAAATTCAAATAAGACATCACCTTTGCAAATTGCAAGACACTAATTAAGTTCTTAGTTATAGTGGGAACATGAAGTAAATTATTTAAGATCAATGATCGATTTGAAACAGTAGATGGAAAAGAATAAGAACCATAGTGAAGAATTTGCAAACCTGAGCCATTTGCTGCATATATCTGATTTCTGCCTCCATATATCTGATTTCCGCCTCCTTACTCAAATCCCGTAGATAAATTGTTGAAGTTATTTGTGAGGTGATGTGTGGCGCCAGAATTAGGGTACCAATTGCTATCCATATTCAAATCAAGGGATGCAACCATAGCTGTCATTGGAGGAAAAACAGAGGGATTAGTAGGCATTGGAGAAGAACCAAAGGAATAACCTGAATGAGCGGATGCCGATCGATGGGGTAAGTAACGACTGAAGCAACGATCAGCATTATGTACAAACTTTGTGCAGATTTGACATTGTGGTTTGTTTCTATTGAAACGACCACCACGATTAGGTCGACCACCACCACGTCCTCGCTAGCTGTTAGTATGAGGATTATGTTGCTTAATCGAGTGATCAGTGTCCTTTTTCGATCCTTGAGTAGCCAAGTTTGCCGACGGTAAAGAACTTTCTGTGCTGATTTTACTTTCAATGCGGGATTCTTGAGTAAGCAATAAAGAT
>JBBPDJ010000020.1:10218320-10230440 GCA_037974625.1 Cucumis cinereus
CCATCTTCTTCATAAACCAGCATGCACATTGTTTTTCAGAAAGAGAAAATCGATAAATGAAGCTTTGGTTTAGTACCATTTGTTTTAATCCATGGAAGAATATCCGTCTGCTCTGTTGTAGAGTTTTTGGAAGGACCTGGGTATTCTTCGTTTTTTCGAAGGATCTTCGTCTGGTCTTGAACGAGCTGGGTATTCTTCGTCTGGTCTTGAACGAGCTCGGTATTCTTCGTCTGATTTTGAACGAGCTTCGTCTATGCAGAAGTTTGTTCAAGAAGTCGTATGAATGCGTTTGGCGTTTTATGTTCAAGCTGCGATGGAAATCCTATGAAGAGGGATTTTGGAAGAGGTGCAATTTTCAAAGCTTGAAAGAAAACTGGAAGATGAAGAGAATGAATTTGAATAGTCCAAATTAGTTTTTAGGGATTGTTTTACTTGGGCAAAGTGAATTAGTTTGGCAGAAGGATTGGGGAGTGTGAAACAATGATAGGGTATTTTAAATTTGGGTGGGATTGTATTTTTTTTAGGTTGTTATCATTTAAAATAGGGGCAATTTTGTCCATTTAATTTTTCCAATTTAATTAATATCCACGTTTTTGCCATTTTTATAAATAATTTTCTTTTTCCATTTATCCAAATGAAACTTAAAAAACTGCTATATATTTGGTCAGCCCCACAATTTTTGTCTCATATTCTTATCCAACCCACAATTAATTGATCAAACCCACGAAAGCGTATAATTCTCAACAAAAAAAAAAAATACTTTGTCCGACCTTCTTCTTCTTCATCAACAAAATATGCTATCCATCTACCTGGATCTATCTCACCATCACATTGCTTCTTCTTCATTTTCGATAAAGGTGATTTTTTTCATAATTTCTTTTCGCAATCAGAGACATTAGAAGCGTCCAACGATTCACATCATTTTTCAGCAACAATACGTTCTTCTTCTTCTTCTTCTTCTTCACGTGATTTTCTGACAACGAGCGACAACAAGTGTCTAACGTTTCACATGATTTTTCAACAATGTATGTTCTTTTTCATCTTCGCAGAGATAGAATTCAGATAGACAAAGATAGAATTTTATCTCTGTCTATCTGATATATCTCAGATAGACAAAGATAGACTTCTATCTCTATCTATCATAAAGTCATCTTTCTTTTTAGGCTCTTTAAAGGATTTGTCCAGTTGGTGGTTAGGAAAAAATAAGGTTATCAAAAAACAAATAGTTATATGTGATAGATAGAGATAGACTCCTATCTTTGTCTATCTCTATGTTTTGTGATAGACAAAGATAAAACTTTATCTTTGAGATAGACAGAGATAAGAGTCTATCTCTATCTATTTGTGATAAACAAAGATAGAAATCTATTTCTATCCATCATTGTTGAATAGTCAATTTCATTATGAGTTTCTTAAATAATTTTGGTGATATTTTCATTTCAAATTCTTTATATAATCTTTTTTTATTTTTCAGAACATTGTGTCTATTTCTATAGTTGTTATTTATGGAGGTCGTGGAATGAATATCACGTCTATTCTTCTGTAGATGAGTTTTATTATAGAAGAACAGTGTCAGCATCATACAAAAGTTGTGTTCGGGCTGTTTGAGTTTATTTGGATTGAAGACCTGAAGATGATGTCATGAAAACGTAAAGCTAAAAGACCTAGAAAACAAAAAATTTCATCTGTAGGTAAACTTAAAAGTTCATAAAAGTGTACTCATTGTAATGGCAAATGTCACAATAGCAGAGCTTGCAAACTTGACCCAATTAATCAAATGATGTAATCATTATTGTTGCATTGTAATACATATATAAAAAGATAAATTGACATTTAGTTTATGAATGGTATTTTCTAATTTATTGTGTTCTTGACTTGTAAATATTTTTTTATTGACAAATGTTCTTCCTAATAATAACTCTATCTCACTTAAACTCAACATAATTAAACAAAAGCACCAAACTCAGTGGAATTAAATATTTTTCTAGTTGGCAATGATAGAGTAAGAGGCTTGAATTTGACGTATCTATCAATAGTGTTTTATCTCAAATAGACACTGACACATGACTATAACTATTTATCTCAGTCGCAATGATAGTATTCCATCTATATATATATCTTAGCTAGACAATGATAGATGATTATCACTATCCATCTCAGATTGATACTGATAGTATTCTATCTTTGTTTATCTTAGATAGACACAGATAGAGTCTATCACTTTTTATCCTAGATAGACAATGGTAGAGCTTTAAATCTATCGATTTCAGAAGAATTAAACAAAAACAGTAAACGAAGAACTACAACCAAACCATGAAAACTCATCTATTGAAGTCTATCTCAGATAGACAATGAAAGTGATCTATCTCTGCCTATCTGGGTCAAACAATGATAGAGCTTTGTCACTTTCTAACTTAGATAGACAACGATAGTGGTCAATCTTTGTCTATTTGGGATAGACGATGATAGAGTTTTATCACTTTCTATCTCAGATAGACAGTGATAGTGGCCTATCTCTATCTATTTGTGATAGAAAACGATAAGAAGAACTACAACCAAACCACACATAACCAAATAAGCAAACAACGTCTTAACCAATGCACAACTGTTAATTTTATAAACTTAAAAATAAGTTGATTGTCAACAAGTAGAAAGAAACTTACAAACTATACAAAGTAGAAAATAAAGAAATGTTCAACTTGAAACTTGACAAACTTGACAAACTTGAAGCTTTACAAAGTGTATAAAGTAACTCTACAATCAAGATTGAGACTTAGGTTGAGATTGAGTTTGAGAAGTGATCAAGTTGAAGCTTGGAGCAGTTTCAGGCATCATTTTCGTTGGTTGTGACAGTGTATGCTAGCTATCTTCTTTCTCTTTCTATTTGTTTTTCTCCATTGATTTGCTGCAAGAAAATATTGGAATTAATAAGAAGAATAATGAATGACAGACAATGATAGGCTATGATAGTTATTTGTCTATCTTAGATAGAGAACTATCCCGATTTATTCAAAATAGACAGAGATATACCGTTATCACTGTTTATCTCAAATAGACAAAGAAAGATGGCCAAACAAATCAAAATGTATGGTTCGCCATAACTGAAAACTCAAGAATCAGTAGAGGAATGGCTGAGAAGACAAGGATGTACATAAATTTCAAAGAAAAATTGAGATGATGATCTATCTCAAAGAAGAAAAAGAAGAACAAGAGGTAGACAAAGATAGAATTATGTATCCCACAATTCATTGAAAAAGAAAAAAAGGAAGATGATAATCATGCTCCTAATGAAGAAAAAGAAGAAACTCAGTGCATCTGGACATCTACCCAAATCTTCTTTATTAAAGACGAAGAAGAAGAAAAATAAAAATAGGAATTACAGAACGAGAAGAAGAAGAAGAAAAATAAAAAGAAGAAGGAGAGAGAGATGTGTACCTGATGTTGATGTCGGGGCTGATTGAGATGAGAAGATGAAGAAGAATGAGATGCTGAAGAAATTGAAGATGATTCCATGAACAAGTGCTGAAGAAATTCGCTGAAGAAGAAGGAGGAATCGACGATGAGAAAAGCGGCTGTGCGAAATTCAAATGGGAAATTAAAGGGTAATGTTGGTATTTTCTTAATGTTGAAGGTTGGAATTTTTTTTCTACAAGTTGTAAATATTTTGATCTTTTTTCTATTTTTTGATAATTTCTCTATTAATTATTATCTTTCCTCCTTTAATTTTCCTTTCCCTCCTTCCAAACAATCAATTTCCTAAACTTCTTCCCAATAACAAAACCCAATCAACCTTTACAGTAAGATCATTCGAGACAGAAAATAAAAGAAATCACCTTAACAATTTAGGATGTTACAGGAAGTGCTACAGTTAGAAGATCTATGTCTGGTTATTGTTTCTTTGTTCGAGGAAATTTGGTTACTTGGAGAAGTAAAACGGAATGTGGTGGCCAGAAGTAGTGCTGAAGCAGAATTTAGAGTCTTAACTCATGGAATTTGTGAAGGCATATGTATAAAAAGATACTTGAAGAGTTAAAGATTTTCTTAACTACACCTATACGAATTTATTGTGACAACAAAGCTGCTATTTCTATCGCCTATAATCTGATTTTACATGATAGAACAAAGGATATCGAGGTTGACAAGCATTTCATTAAAGAGAAAATTGAAGCAGGAACAATATGTACCTACACCAGAGCAAATTGCCGATGTTTTAACTAAAGGTCTTCCAAGTAAACAATTTGATAAGATAATTGACAAGTTGACTATGGAAGACATCTTTAAATCAGGTTGAGGGGGAGTGTTGAAATTTTCTTATTTCTATATACTTTTATTGTTCATATATTTATCCTTTTATTCTTTCCTTACTCGTAAAAGGTCTTTTTCCTATATAAGAAGACCTATTTTGCATATATTTAATAATAAGAAAAAATAATCTATCTCTCAGAAACTCAAGTGGAAGTTATATTAAATGAAATAGAACAAAACATATTTCACCAAAGCTATTCTACACTCAAGATCTTGAAGAAAAAGATGACATCATAGTAAGACAAATTTGTTTAAAGGATAACCTGACAGATTTATTTACAAAATCATTACCTATCACAACCTTTGAAAAATTGGTGCACAGCATTGAAATGCGACAACTTAGAGATCTTGTATTTTTGTAAGCGTATAAATTATATGAAATAAGTACTTTTTTTCCTTCACTAGGATTTTCTCCCATTATATTTTTTTCTAGTAAGATTTTAACGAGACATATTTCATATATATAATGAGAAATTAGGGAGCATTATAAATATTACTAAAATAGATGACCCTTCATGCTTAGTGTCCAATGTTATGTGGTATTTTTTCATTGTCACATGTGTTGACCATGTGTCATCTATCTATTTATGTTTAGTGTTCCTGTAATTCAAATAGTGACATTTGGTAGATTTTATAAAAAATACATATCGGTTAAAATTCCAAATAAATTGGAAATAGTAGAAATATTTTGAAGAATTTTATATTTTCTTAATTTTTTAAATTAATTTAATTTATTTTAATATTACATTCTTTCAACATCCGTGTTTTCGTTGTCAAATATATAGATTAGAGAAATGAATGGGCTATATGCGGTTGTCATCTCTTTACCGTACAAAAAAAAAATTATTTTTAAAAATGCAATTTTTAAGAACTTCTAGAAACGTATAAATGGAATGTTTGAAATTTTAAACTCAAATTGAAAAGTAATAAAAAGAGAGAAATGGGTGGCGGTGATGTCGACGGCGGTATCGATTTTCAGCGGAAGCCTTGACTGCGGGACCGGAGCGTTTCATTTCTTCCACAGGAATCAACAATCGTAAGTTCATCTTCTTCCCAAATCTTTTCCTTCTCCATATTGCACTATAAAATTCCATGATCGTTGAACCATTATTCTTCACATTTTCCCGCTAAATTTCCCCTCTTCCTGCTTTGAGTCCTGTTTTTCCTCTACGATGGACCCCAAAAATACCCAACTCCGAATCTTCTTCTTCCCCTTCATGGCTCAGGGCCACACGATCCCCGCCATAGACATGGCGAAGTTATTCTCCTCTCGCGGTGCCGACGTCGCCATTATCACAACCCCTCGCAACGCCCCTCTAATCGCTACATCAATCAACAAATTTGATCGTCCAGGCCGGAAAATCGAGCTTCTGGTCATCAATTTCCCTTCCGTGGCTGTCGGATTGCCGGACGGTTGTGAGAGTCTCGATTTAGCTAGGTCACCAGAAATGTTCCAGAGTTTTTTTAGGGCAACCACCCTGTTGGAACCTCAAATCGATCAGATTCTCGATCATCATCGTCCTCACTGCCTTGTTGCAGATACATTCTTTCCATGGACGACTGATTTGGCTGCAAAGTACGGGATTCCTAGGGTTGTGTTTCATGGAACTTGTTTTTTTGCTCTGTGTGCGGCGGCGAGTTTAATCGCGAATCGGCCTTACAAGAAGGTATCATCGGATTTAGAACCTTTTGTAATCCCTGGTTTGCCTGATGAAATCAAGTTGACTCGTAGTCAAGTACCGGGGTTTTTGAAAGAAGAGGTTGAAACGGATTTCATTAAGCTTTATTGGTCGAGTAAAGAAGTTGAGTCCAGATGTTATGGGTTTCTTATCAATAGTTTCTATGAGCTAGAACCAGCTTATGCTGATTATTACAGGAATGTTCTAGGGAGAAGGGTTTGGCATATTGGTCCCCTTTCGCTGTACAGTAATGTTGAGGAAGATAATGTACAGAGGGGCTCTTCTTCCTCCATTGATGAGGATCAATGCTTAAAGTGGTTGGATTCTAAGAGCCCCGATTCGGTTCTCTATGTAAGTTTTGGTACTCTTGCCAGTGTAACCAATTCTCAGCTGCTGGAAATTGCCAAGGGCCTTGAAGCTACAGGGCAAACCTTCATTTGGGTTGTGAAGAAAGCAAAAGGCGATCAAGAAGAGTGGTTGCCTGAAGGATTTGAGAAGAGAGTAGAAGGGAAAGGACTGATCATCAGAGGCTGGGCACCGCAAGTTCTGATTCTTGATCACCGGTCGATTGGCGGGTTTGTGACTCACTGTGGCTGGAACTCTGCTTTGGAGGGAGTCACTGCTGGTGTGCCGATGGTCACATGGCCAAATTCTGCTGAACAATTCTACAATGAGAAGCTGATAACTGATGTTCTGCGAATTGGGGTCGGTGTTGGTGCTTTGTATTGGGGCAGAGCCGGGAAAGATGAGATAAAGAGTGAGGCTATAGAGAAGGCAGTGAACCGAGTTATGGTGGGTGAAGAAGCTGAAGGAATGAGAACTAGAGCAAAAGCACTTGGAATTCAGGCAAGGAAAGCCATCGAAGAAGGTGGATCATCTTCCTCTGATTTGAATGCTTTCTTTGATGATCTGAGGTCTCGGATTTGAACGTTTTTGTTCAAGAATGATCAGCAAGAAAGTTTCTGAATCTTCTTATTATATCGTTATAGTAATTGAAGGGTTAGATGAATAACTGGTGATTTCTTAACCAGAAATATCTATACATATAAAGATTACTAGGAGCATTTGAGGCATGTTGGGAGCAATTTGTGGGGTAAACAATCATAATGGTTCAGTCAACGTGGGTCATTAATCCCCTCTTGTTCTATAACCATTTACCAGATATAATACAATATACATTTCCATACACAAACACGCAAATTTATGTAAAAATTTGAGCTCCATCTTCGACATATCCATTGTACAACTACCACAGAAATCAATGTCTAGTTCTTTTCTACGATTAGATTTGATTTGGAAGTATGATGTAGACTTCATTCCTTATATATACATACATTTATTTATTATAATGCTTTTCTGCTCCAACATAGTTATGGTTTTTGTGTGGAAATACCACCATTGGCAATGGGAACATAGCTTCTTGTCTGTTGGCCAGAACCAAAAGAATGGATGCCTTTAGACTTCTCACAAGGAACAAAGCCATAAGTTGCTGGAAATGGACAGGGATATCGAAACAAATACGAAAAAAAGCAATCCAACGACGATCTCTGATCAGGTAGTCCCCTTATGCAATTTTTTCTCAAATCAAGGACTCCATTTCTCACCAGTTTCGTACATGATGGCCCGATTTTGGTGAAGTAATTATCTGAAAGTGAGAGATTCAGCAAATTTCCCAGTTCACACACCACCTCCGGCACCTGGTCGTAAAGGAAGTTTCCGGCGAAGTTTAGCTGCTGAATCTTCTCCAGGCAGCCGAGTGAGCAAGGCAATGGGCCGGTCAGCAAGTTTTCGCCAGCGTCGAAAACGATGGCTGTTTTCAAGAATCCCACTTCATATGGAATACACCCAGTTAGCCGATTGTTGAGTAACAAGATTTCAGTCAAACTGGCAGAAGCCTTCCCGATGCTTCTTGGAATTGGACCGGTGAATTTATTGTTAGCTAAAGTGATATAAGGTGTTGTTGTAGAGCCGAAGTTAATGGGTAATTTCATCCCAAAATTGTTGTTATTGAGGAATAAGAAGTCGAAACTCTTTACAAAAAGCTGCTGAGGAACAAACCCAGTGAAGAGATTGAATCTGATATCGAAAAACGACAGATCAGTGACGCTCAATATGGCAACTGGGAAAGTACCCGACAGTTGGTTGTTGCTTAAATCAAGCTCGTAGAGATATGGGAGCGATGCAATTTTGGGGGTGATTGTACCAGAGAAGTTGTTGGAGTTGGCATGGAAGATAGCAAGGTCAGGGAGACCATCGATGAAGCCATCAAGCGTCGAGGCGGTGAGTTGGAAGCCGTTGAAATCGATACCTGCAACTGCGACAGCAGATTTGTTGTCTGGGGGGTTGTCACAGAAGAAGCCTTGGTACTTACAGATATCAGAGCCAACCCAAGTTTGTGTGACGCCTAATGGATCAGAAGTGATGAGAGCTTTGAAGGTCTGAATAATGGGGTACACCACTGCCAGTCTTTGGTCTAAGAATCTGAGGTCCTGTTGGCATTGACAAGTTTCTGGTGGTGGCGGTAACGGTGGTGGGGATTCAGGTGGAGGGCATTCCGGTGGTGGTGGAGGCGGCGGTAGTGGTGGTGGGGGACATCTGGTGGAGAATACATAGAGGAAGTGGGTGAGAAAGAGGAGAGTGGTGAGAATGAATTGCATAATTAGGTAATAAGAGACGGAATTGGAAGGAGGATAATGTTAATGAGAGGAGGATTTGGGGGGATTTATAGAGGGTTTATGAGACTCTTTTTCTTTATGGGTACAAAATGAATACATTTTTATAATAGTGACTGAATTTGGACTCACATACACTATAAAATGTGGTAGGTAATTGGCCAATTTTGTTTTTCCTTCGTGGGTTTTATAGTGAATGTGGAAATGTTTTTTATTTCATGAACTCATGTTTTAAAAGTGTTTAATAGATTCTCATATTTTAATAATTTTGTATCTAATAAATTTACTTTAAAATAGGTTTAACATGTTTCATTAATTATAAAATTTAAATTTGTATCTAATAGATTAGTTGAATTTTCAAACTTCTGAATACGCAAAAATTTGTTGGATGCAAAGTTAAAATTCTAGCAGTTTATTAGACGTTGTTTAAAGTTTATGAACTTACTAAACATTTTTTTTTAAAAGTTTAGATTAAATAGATGTAAACTTGAAAAATTAAATTGGTTTTTAACATTTTCTTTTAAAGAAGATTATAACATTACCATAAAGATGAAAAAATTTAAAATTGAAACTTATATAAGGATTGGGAGAAACGATTAATATCTAATTATTTAAATTAAGCTTTGATCGTTTTTTAACGTGACCCCTTAAACTAACTAAATAATGAAATTTTCACTAGTCTTATTCCATGGATATATAAAAATGTGAAGTAGCCATAAGCATGTTGGTCTATTTTCCATTTTTTAAGTCACATATGCTTTTTAATCAACTATGCAGATGTCAATTTTATATTAACAACATTTTGGGTCATGTATAGCTTAAAATTGTGAAGTTCAAAATGATTTCAATTCATTATTATTATTATTATGAATATTTAAAATTTTCAACTTGTACTCATTATTTGGATGGATCACTCTTCCTTTTAAAAGTGTATAAGGAATGATATGCTTACATCTACACCTACAAAATGTAGGACATGTTATGAAAAGCAAAATGATGTCCATGGAAATTCTTTAGAGCCATAAGATTGTATATTGAATTGACTTTGTTAGAATTTTAGTGATACTTTACTTTCAAAGTTCTAGCATTTGGGGTTCTCCTGCATTTCTTTTCTAAATAAAAATATTATATTAGAAATAAGTAGGAGAAAATGTGAACTTGGAAATAACATGTAAAAAACGACAGTATTTAACTACTTGAACTACGTTGTTTTAAGCAAAAATATATAAAACTTGAAACCAACAACTAAAGTTCTGACCCCTCTCAAGAGTGAGGGAAATAGCAACAATAGGAAAGACCCCTTTCCAAGATTCTAAATAGAAAGCTAAAACTGCTAAATTGTTGACAACCTTATCTCCTCTCTAGGAATTTAACAAAAAGAAGAAACATTATACAAACATAGCTAAGGACAAAGTCTCCTCCACAATAAATCAAAGTCCTTACGATTCGAGAGATTAATGATTTTCAAAGAGTACCACCAACCAATAAAAAGAATAAACAATTTACTGCTAGAACTACATTCAACTATATTTTGATTGATCTTCACATTGCCTCTTAAATTAACCAAATAACACTAACTTTAACTTATCCTAGTCTTATTCAACGCATATGTAAATAAGAATTACTTCAAGTCATGAGAATAAAGGACAAGTAGTCCATTTTTTAGTCAAATCTTTGTCTCTGGATACTTTATATCTTTTAATCCACTATGTCGATATCAATTTTATATTGTGAACATTTGGGGTCACATGTTAAGTTTGTATGATTCAAAAATTGCGAAGCTCAAATCAATTCAATGCACTCGACTTTTTTTATTTAGACTTGCACTCATAATTTGAATCACTCTTTCTTTGAGAAGTGTATAAGAAATTATTTGCTTACATCTACACCTACATTTATAGGGCATGCTATAAAATGTAAATGGTCCATAGGAAATTAATTAGAACCATAAGATTTGTATATATAATTGTCAAGTTAGAAATGATAGATGGAGCCATTAAGTGCGCCTAATGATCTTAAGAAAGGTAGTGGAGAGTAGGTGTGTTTTGCACTACTTACAATTAAATCTTTCATCTTAGTAGTGTGGTCATTGGGGGACTCCTTTCCAACCTTTTTCTATAGCTTTTTCAATTTCTACAAAAGATAGCTTTTCTATTAGTCAAATTTAGCCCCCATCACATTGTATTTTTTTTCTTTTTAAAAAATATTCAATTGGAATAAAGAGAAATGGACTTGAGGTAAATGCATAAATACAATCATCCTAAAAGAGCTAACAAAAGAACAAAGATAAACAAACCAAAGACAAAAAGAAAAAACCTTCACAACTCAAGGAAAAAGATCCTAAGATAAATAGTAAGTATCCTCAATTGAAGCTCTAAGCCACTACTAGAACAACAAAGAAAAATGTTAGACTGCACAACATAACTAACTATTGGAGGATGCAAAGTAACTCTATGGAGATAAGGATTACGCTTGCACTAAATATGACAAATAACAAAACACTAGGTCTTTGTTTGGTAGGCAATTTGAAAAAATAAATTTTGAAACCAAGGGATTCAATAAAAATAGAGTTGTATTTAATGTTTTCAGATATTTGTTTGGTAGTTGATTTAGAAAATTAAACTCTAATTTAAATCCTTTTAGAAAAAAGTGTTTGATAAAATATTGGGGAATTGGAGAAAATGACAAAAATGGAAGGGTCACTTCGATTTTTTGCAAAAGATGTAGAGAATAACTACATTTTGACGTGTAAGGTGTTATGTCTATTTCAAAAATGCCCATTTCATTCTCAATTTGCTAGATTGTATCTTCGTATTTGTAGGGAAATAGTTATATATTTGGGTTTTAATAGAAAAAATATTTTTATATTTTATTTTATTCTTTCTTCCTTCCTCTACCTCCATCCTCTTTCTATATGTTTTCTTTACGGATGCGAAGAAAAAAAAGAGATGCGGCTACATTTTCTACACAGGTATACTCACCCTTCCGACTGCTGTTCAGTTGATCAAACTGGGATGTTTTTTTGTGGAGGGTTCCATGTCCCAACTGGCACAATGTTACTCGTCAACATATGGGACATTCAAAACGACCCAACCGTTTGGGTGGACAGTGGAAAATTCAACTCGAATAAATTTGGAAGCGATGGAGAGGGGGTTCAAGTGGATGCCATTTGGGGATGGGCGGAGGAGGTGTCCCGATGAGGGCTTGGGGCTTCGCGTGCGTTGGATTGGCCGTTGGGTCGCTGATTCAGTGCTTTGAATGAGAATTAGTGGGCGAAAAATGTATTGATATGAGTGAAGGTGGTGGATTGACCTTACATCTTCATTCTTCCTTTGTTTTATTTTTCGAGTTAAATTGTTTTGCAGGAAGGATTGGACAAGAGAGTCATTGAATCCATATGCAACGTAACAACACATGAGATTTATTTTTTGCTTCACAATACGTTACATACTACTGCTCTTTAC
>JBBPDJ010000020.1:10230540-10241329 GCA_037974625.1 Cucumis cinereus
CCCCCCCCCCCCCCCCCCCCCCCCCCCCCCCCCCCCCCCCCCCCCCCCCCCCCCCCCCCCCCCCCCCCACCCCAAAAAAATAAACCTCAAAACCATATTTAATAATGTTAAATAAAAACAAAATAATGAAAGGATAATATAGAAAGAAAGAGAAAATTAGAGAGAAAATTAGTAATGTAAGAACCTGGAAGCTTATTGTTACTTAGATCCATCTCATAAAAGAATCGTTGACGCTTAATTTTCTTAGGAATTGGGCCACGAAACAAATTTGAATTGGCATGAAAAACCGCAATATCATCCAATTCATCCATAAATCCTTCAAGAAACAGCTCCGGTCCTCCAAATCTGAACCCATTAAACATCACCGCAGAAATGCTCCTCTCTTTCTCCACCGGCAGAGGGTCGCATCGAAACCCTTCATACTGGCAAACGTCCTTCCCCTCCCACGTCTTCACCACGTCCATTCTCCCGCTCTTGATTTTCCTCCTCAGTCTCTGTATCACAAAGTACGCCTTTTTTAGCCGCTCGTTTTCGAACTCCGGTGGCGGTGGCGGACATGGCGGTGGTGGCGGTGGAGGACACTCCGGCGTGTATTCCGGTGGATTTGGGTCGGGATTATGACCGCCGCCACCAATGATTATCTCCAGTGCCTCCCGGGAATTGGGTTGACCGGTGGTGGCGGCGGGACGGGATTCCGCCGGTGATAATAGGAGGAAGGAGAGAGAAAGGAGGAGGAGGATTGAGAGACAAGAGAAAGGAGCCATGGATGTTGTGTTTGTTTGTATGTAAGAAGAGAATGAAGGGAGAAAGTGTTAAATAGAGAATTATAATTTGTCAAAATATTTTATATAATTAAATTTATGGATCACCTATTTGTTTAAGATCTTAAGTTCATGTCACCATGAATTTAGTTTAATATGCAATGACGTTATCTTTTTTTCTTAGAAGTCGAAGATTTGATCCTCTATCTCTGTATATTTGTATAACTATTTTTAAAAAAATTATTAGTGACTTGATATGTTACCGATAAAATAAAGAAATTTATAAATTTTATTTTATTTGTGGAGTTCGACATGTGAACATCAAACTTCTATAATATCATTTTCTTTTAATTTCCATCCTTCAAAGTTATAATTTAATCTTGATTAACAATTTGACTTGAAATTCTGAATAATTTTTTTAACCTATCATTTTTTTCAATTCTACATTTTTAATTAATTAGTTAAATAAAAAAAAAGTATCAAGTATGAAGTGTTCAATATGCATAGGAACAAGATTTGAAAATATATTTATCAAAAAAAAAAAAAATTGAAGCTTTTAGAATTATAAAAATAAACGTAAAAAATAGGTCTAAAAATATATTTAAAAAAAAAACTAAAATAAAGGTAAAAATGAAGTGATTAAATTGGTAATTTATACAAACGTATAAAGAAAGGCAAAATTAGAGGAGAAAGAAAAAAGATTCAATTATTGAAGGTTAATAAAAGAAAATGTAAATATAATGATAATTTGATGGTAATGTATGAGACAAAGAAGTTCACGTGTCAAGTGGTGTCGACGAGAAGAAGATGGCTATGGAACGCGAAACGACTTGTCGTAACTTATTATACAAAGTCGACAAATTTTACGGATGCCCCTGGCTTGTTCTCTTCGTCCTTTTCAAAATTTTGTTTCAGAAAATGTATTTTACAATTTTAAATCGTTAATTACATGAATTTTTTTAAAAATATATAGACCCAAATATCTTATCAAGTAATTATTAAAGAATATGTTGGTTTTTTAATTCATGTTCAATTGTGCAAAATTATAATTTTGTTGCTAATGGTTTTTTGAATTTTTAAAATACATTATTTATGAAGTGAATTTAAATTTTATGTTAAATCTAACAAACTCCTAAACTTTCAATATGGATTATTCAATTTTTTTTTAAAAAAAAATGACAAATTGATATCATTTCTTTTAATTTTCTCTATTCCGATAACATACAAGTATGATCAGTTATAATAATAATACCAGTCGTATAATTGTCTTCTAAGATTCAAGTAAATATAGATCCAAATTAATATTTCTTTTTATAAAAATTTCAAAGAAATTAAATGATTTATAAAAAAAATATAGAATTAATATAAATGGAGTTCATAACAATAAAATATCATTAAATACTATCTTAAGTTTCAGTAAACAAATTTTCTACAATAAATCTAAACTATTGGAGTTTAATATGTAAAGTGTTAGAGGGTCGCTCAAAATGAGCCTCTGTGTTAGTCGATTGGCCGAGTTAATAAACATATACCAATTGAAAAGTAATTGTTTAGCAGTCAGTTTGACACTGTCCAACCTTAAGCACCAAAAACACAACCCTAATAGTGTAAGGTTACACTTACAATTAACCAAAATCAACTACAAGAAAAATAAAGTAAGTATAGTCTTCAAAAGGCAGTCATCATTTACTTTGTGTGTGCTTAATTAAGCTGCACACTTCCAATTAAAATTTATTTGGGCTCGTTTAGGGATGTTTAGATTTTTAAATATTATATATTAACTATTTAATTTCCTTATAAAGTCAAATGTTGAATTTCTCATATATATATATATATATATATACACACATTATGCCACGAAAAGTCATGATCTACTACTTTATGGTAGCCCCAAATATACGTTTTAGTATTTTTTTTTTTTTTTATTTCTTTTTTCCCTATTTTAAAACCATTTGGAACATGCTCAAACAAATATTTGGTTCAATTATGACTTGTATTGACATGTTTCAACTTAGTTTTAGTTTGATGTTAAAGTTTAATTAAAAGAGAAAGTACAATCATTTAAGAAAAGAAAACTCCAATTTTCTAATTTCTCTCAATCTTTAAAAAAAATGGTGAATTAAACTTTGTCCTCCTTTCAACAACTTTTAATGTACATCAATGTTAGAAAATAAACTTTAAAATGTTATACCAAAACGTATTAGACTAATTTGGAACCTTTTAAAAGAAAATGGCTAGATTGAAAGATATATTCGTATATTATAAACTAAAATATATATTTTTAAAATATTTTATCATTTACGAGTCATATCTAAGTTGATAAAGTACCAATTATCATTCTAATTCCATAATTGTTGAGTTAAAAAAAATAATTGAAAACAACTATTGTAAGTATTTTAATATGTACTTGAGGTGTATTTGGGATGGTTTTTTCAATTATATGGGAGGATAGAGATTAAACCTCAATTTTTCAAAAGTTGATAATACATGTTAATTTTAGTTGAGCTTATTTATGTTCACTATTTATGTGCGTCTTTTATATCTTTTATAATATATATATATATATATATATATAATAAGTTTTCTTTAAAGAAGGAAATTCATAGAAAGAAAACTCAATAGTGTTTAGTAATTTTTTTGTTTCTTTCTTTTAAAAAAGTGCTCTTAATCAATTAAAAACACTTCGAAAAAAAATGGTTTGATAAATTATATGTTAAAATTTTATTTTGGGTCCTAGACGTTAATTTTTTTTTTCAAGCTTAGTCTTTCAATTGCCAAATTTTAATACATAATAATTTCAAATAAATCTGAAATTTACTTTCCAATTATAGTTTATTGTTGATTTTTTATTTGATTATTTATTAGTGTTTTGCGATAAATTTTGAAAACATATTCACTTATTATATTTTTTTACATGAAAATTATAATTATTATTTAACCAATTTTGATTTTTAAAAATTTATTTTTTAAATTAAATTTAAAATTTATTAAAAAATACAGGGACTAAAATTGAATAATTAAAAATTGAAAAACTAAAACTAAACAAACTTTAGTTATAGTTAAGACTAAAGTCTAAAAGTGTTAAAATAATATATACATAAAAAGCTAGTAGATAACTAAGTATTTAATTAAATAAATTTTCCTGAAAAAGTTTACAATATTATAAATATTAATAATAGATATTAGATGCCCATACATAGGGTAAATAAAAAAACAAATGACCTTCACTTACTTACCCCATGTGTCCTACAAACATAGATTCTTAGTAATAATTGCCATGTGCAAAGAATTATTACTCCATTTGTTGTCCATATGTCGCAAGCTTACATCCCATTAGTGTCCATGTAATTCATCACCTATTTGCCTCTTGGCATATAAATATAGGTCTTTGGTGGATTTTGTAAGAGCACACAACATTGGTGAAATTTCATTAGTGTGAGAGTTAGTGGAACTTGTTGGAGAAATTGAGAAATTCAATATTTTATATATTTTGTTATTTTATTATATGTATATATATATGTATGAATATTATTTTAATAATATATTTTCTCGATAACTGTATTAGTTAGGTCTCATTTTCACAACACGTTATCATCACGAGCTCATGTCGTCTCCTTTACTGAAAGTAGGTCAGATTTTTCTCTCACTTTATTATAATTAATAAAATAAATGTTATTTTGCATATCTGGTACATATTGAATTTCTAATATAATAATAATATTTTATGATAGTGTTACCATAAAAAATCTAGCAAAACTAAAATTCATTGTCTTAACATTAACGTTACTAATTATTTATCATGGGTTCTTGATGCTGAGATGCATCTCGACGCCATGAATCTTGGAGATACAATTAAAGAAGCGAAAACCATGAATTTTCTTCTTCATCACATTCTTTAAAGATTGAAGACATAATATTTAACAACAAAAGATCCTCATATATTGTGGAATAAACTGAAAGAGATGTATGATCTTTTAAAATTAGATCATCTTCTCCAAGCTCGTTATGATTGGATGCATTTGAGGCTATAAGATTTTAAATCAGTAAGTGATTACAATTCCAAATTATTTAGAATTAGTTCAAAATAGTTGTTATACGGAGAAAAAATTACTAATACGAATATGTTGAAGAAGACATTTTCAACTTTACATATCTCGAATATGCTCTTGCAGCAACAATATTGAGAGAAAAGATTTTAAAAATATTCTGATCTCATCTCATGTCTTCTTGTTTCCAAACAAAATAACGAGTTGTTGATGAAAAATCATGAATCTCGACCAACTGGAACAATAACATTTCATGAAGCAGAGGTTGAGAATTTTAATCCTGGTCAGGGTTGTGATTGAGGTCTACCGTGTAAGAGGAAGAAATAGTTATTATTTTCATGGTGATCGTTGTAATCATCCAAACTTTAAAAGAACCACAAAAAAAAAAAAACGATGATCATAGAGGGAAGGCTTCACAGAATAAGAATTCGAAAGGCGATGAAGAAGTATGCTACTGATATGGTATGACTAGTCACTGGTCACTGGTCACATATTTATCGTACATTAAAACACCTAGTTGATCTATATCAAGTTTTCCTAGAGAAATAAAAAAGAAAAAGAAAAAATGTAGAAGTTAATTGTTCCTATCAAGATAATGATATATTTGATGCATCCAACCTGACTAAATTGGATGCGACAAATTTCTTTGAAACTCCTGAAGAGAAAATCGACAAGACTAATAGAACAACAAGTGTTTCTTTGACTTTGAGAATATCTAGAATAATGTTGTTATTATTTTTGTTATTTATCTTTATATATATATATATATATATATATATATATTGTTAATGTTAACCTTTATATATTCCAAGTGATGTTTTACCTATTGTAATTATTGCGTTTTAATAAAGAAACATGCATCATTTTAATACGTTTAGTGATTAAAAAATAAGCAAGGAAGATCTATGTTTGGCGGACAGTGCAACTATACACACAATACTTACAAATTTAAAACTATTTTTTTCAAAATGACAATGTTGAAAGCAAAAATAAAAACAGTATCAAGTTCTGCAAACTGATTGAAGGTTAGAAAAGTAGATGTTAATTTGCATAGAGGATTAAAATTTACCATTCACAATGCATTGTTCTCTGGCCAATCAAAGAAAATCTTCTAAGTTTTAATACATTGTAATGGTTATCATATTGAGACCGATAGAAAGAATGAGATAGAATATCTTTATATTATATCTACGATCTCATATGAAAAATTTATATTGAAAAAGTTGTCTGCTTTATCTTCTGGATTGTATTATACTCATTTACGAGTAATTGAAACACATGCAACAATGAACCTGAAGTTCATGAATTCAGATATAATTTCTATTTGGCATGATAGATTAGGTCATATTGGGTCTATAATGATGAGAATAATTATTAAGAATTCCAATGGAGACCTATTAGAGAACTAGAAGATTTTTTAATCTAATGAATTATCATGTGATGTTTGCTCTCAATGCAAATTAATAACTAGATCATCACCAACTAAAGTGAAAATTGAATCACCTACATTTTTAAAACACATTTATGATGATATATGTGGACCTATGAACCCACCGAGTGGATCATTTATGTATTTTATAGTATTAATAAATGCATTAGTAGATGATCACATGTACGCTTATTATCACGTCGAAACTTTGCATTTACAAGATTACTTGCTCAAATAATTAAGTAAGAGCACAATTTTCTGATTATACAATTAAGAACATTCGACTTGATAATGTTAGTGAATTTACATCCCAAGCATTTGACAATTATTGTATGTCAATAAGGATTAGTGTTGAACATCATGTAGTTCATGTTTATACACAAAGTGGTTTAGCAAAATCATTTATAAAACGTTTGCAATTAATTTCTAAATCATTGCTTATGAGAGTTAAGCTTCCTACATTTGTATGGGGACATGTTATTTTGCATGTTGCGTCGCTTGTATGTATTAGGTCAGTAGTTTTTCATAAGCACTCACCATTACAATTAGCTTATGACCATGAGCCAAATATTTTCCATGTGAGAATTTTTGGATGTACAATATATAGTCCAATTGCTTCACCATAACGTACTAAGATGGGTTCTCAAAGAAGGTCAGAAATATATGTTGGATTTGATTCTCTATCAATTATTAAATATCTTGAACCCCTGATAGGTGATGTATGTATTGCACGATTTGCTAATTGTCATTTTAATGAGACAAATTTTCCAACATTAAGAGGGAGAAAATCATAAGTTGGAAAAAGAAATTACATGAAATACATCGTTATTGTCCTATTTGGATTCTCGTACAGATCAATGTGAACTTGAACTTCATAAAATAATTCATTCGCAAATATAGCAAATCAACTATCATATGCATTTATAGATGCAAAGAATGTAACTAAGTCACATATACCAACTCCAAATGTCTCATCAAAAATTGATATTCCAACACAACAAATTGTCATTAATGACTCTAGAACACGCCAAAAGCGTGGGAGACCAGTGGGTTCCAAAGATAAAAATCCTTGAAAAAGAAAAATGGTAAATAATTATAATGACTCGATTGAGGATATAAATACCCATGAAGAAATCATTGACATGACTAGTAAAGAATGTGAAATACCTAAAGGTAATAATGAGATTTCAATAAACTATGTCCTGACAAAAAGATGGAATCAAACTAATGCAATTATTGACAACATTTTTGCCTATAATGTTGCTCTATATATTATATCTAAAAATGACGATATTTAACCAAAATTTGTTGAAGAATGTCGATAGAGAAAAGATTAGTCTTTATGAAAAGAAACAATAGAAACAAAATTAAACTAACTTTCAAAACGTCAAGTTTTTGGACCAATAGTCCAAACACTAGAAGGTGTCAGACATATGGGATACAAATGAGTATTTGTAAGAAAAAAATCAAAATAACAAAATTGATATAAAGCAAGACTAATTGCACAAGATTTTCACAAAGAATTGGTATTGATTATAAGAAGACGTATTCTCATGTGGTGGATGCAATAACATCATAATATCTAATTGGCCCGAGTGCGTATGAAAATATGAATATACATCTTAAGAATGTAGTCACAACATTTTTATATGGATCTCTTGATAATGACATTTATATGAGAATCTCATAAGAATTTAAGATACCTAAAAAATATAAATCAAATTCTAAGGAATTATATTTAATAAAGTTACAAAGATCATTATATGACTTAAAACTACCAGGAAGAATGTGGTATAATCGCCTGAGCAGATTTGTTGAAAGAAGGATATTAAAATAATTCAATATGTCCATGCATTTTTATAAAAAAAAAAATCATGATCAGGATTTTCTATTACAACTGTATATGTTGATGATTTAAATATAATTAGTACTCCAGTAGAACTTTCGAAGGCAATAAAATATCTTAAGAAATAATTTGAGATGAAAGATCTGGAAAAAAAAATTGCCTTCAGCTGCAAATTGAACATTTAGCATATGAGATATTTGTTAATCAATCAACTTATACAAGAAATTTTTTTTAAAAAAAATTATATGGACAAAGCACATCCATTAAACATTCCAATACAAGTTTGTTCAGTAAATATAAAGAAAGATATATTTCGGCATTGAGATAGTAATGAAGAAATTCTTAGTCCTGAAGTACCATTTCTTAGTACAATTGGTGCACTTATGTATTTTGCTAATAATACAAAATCAGATATTGCATTTTCAGTAAATTTATTAGCTAGATACAACTCATTTCCAACAAAAAGAGATTGGAATGAAATTAAACATATACTTTGTTATCTCAAAGGAACGATGAATATGAGTTTGTTTTATTTTTAAATAAATCTAATTTTTAGTTGGATATACAGATTATGGATATTTATCTTATCCACACAAAACTAGATCTCAAATAGGTTATCTATTCATATATGGAGGAACTGCTATATCATGACAATTAGTGAAACAGACCATAACGGCTACTTCCTCAAATCATGCTGAAATTCTTGCAATTCACGAGGCAAGTCAAAAATGTATATGGCTAAGATCAATGACTCAACATATTCGAGGAGCGTGTGATTTGTCTTCTAGTAAAAATATTCCAGCGATAGTATATGAAGACAACACAACATGTATAGCTCAAATCAAAGGAGAATATATTAAATGACATAGAACCAAACATATTTCACCAAAGTTTTTCTACATTCATGGTCTTGAAGAAAAAAGCGACATCACTGTACAACGAATTTGTTCGAAGGATAACTTGACATTTTTATTTACAAAATCATTACCTACCACAACCTTTGAAAAATTGGTGCACAATATTGGAAGCGGCGACTCAGAGATTTCAAGTGATGTTTTTCCTTAGTAAGGTTTTAACGAGACATATTTCATATATGATGAGCGTTTAAAGAGAAAGTACTGTAAATATTAATAATAGATATTAGATGCTTATGCATAGAGTAATTAAGAAACAAACGACCTTTACTCACTTATCTCATGTGTCCTACAAACATACACTAGTCCATTGTCATGTGCCAAAGAATTATCACTCTATTTGTTGTCCATGTGTCTCAAACTTAACCCTCATTAATGTTCATATAATCCATCACCAACTTGTCTCTTGGCCTATAAATACAGACCATAAGTGAATTTTGTAAGAATGGGGAAATTCCAAAAGTGTTGGAGTTAGTGGAGCTTGTTGAAGAAATTGAAAAACTCAAAATTTTATATATTTTCTTATTTTATTTATTTATATATATTATATTTATTTTAATAATATATTTTTTCGATAATCATATCTCATTTTCAGAGCATACGAAATAAAATTTTGTTAAAAATAGGTTTTTTTTTAATGTCATCCTTAACCCACAAGATAAAATTAAAAAAAATATTTCTCAAAATCTGACCACTAAAATAATTTCTGACTTTTTCTTTACTCCAAATGTGAAGGATTTATATAATACGAGCATATAACAACGTCAAAAAGTATGATTTTTATCCATTTACTATTTGAAGTTACGTAAATTGATAACTGACCTAAATATATTTAAATCAAATTTCAATATGAAAATGAAAAATCATTGAATTTTTCTACAATGTCAGTTGTATATAACTTCTTTTTTAAATAATGATTTGAGATTTAAAGAAACAAGCTAATCCTATACTTAATTATTTAAAAACTATTGAAATTATTATATCAATTTTTTAGGGTTTAAAAAATAGTAGTTTTTAAACATGTTCAACTCATATCCATATATGAGTACTCTAAATGATTGCATCCAAATAAAGATTTGATCATTTATTTTCTGGATCTATGCATGTTTAATAGTCAACAACATTAGTTGTAGTGTACAATACTTTTTTTCTTTTCAAATAAAAAAAATAAAAATTTATCTTTTTACTTTCGAATCCTAATTTTCAAAATGTATCTTTTTAGTTATCAAATTTTTAAGAATATGTGCATTTTGTTCCTAAATTTTAAAAATAAGATTAAAAAGTCCGTGTAGTAAACTTTTGTGTATTATTTTAAATTTAAAATAATTTTCAAATTCATTTCTTCTAACTTAGATTGTTATCTAATTTAAAATATCATTTAAGTATTTAAAATAATAAAAAAATTACTTTAGGAACTTTTTATACCAATTCTTAAAAGTTTAGGCACATTTGGTATTTTAATTTTTTTTTTTTTTTTTTAGTTTTGAAAATCAAGCTTACAGATACTTCCTCCACCTCCAAATTTCTTCCTTTGTTATCTACTCCTTACAATAAATCATAGACCGAAAAGGTATGTTTACTAAGCAAAACAAAAAATGAAATGATTACTAAGCATGATGTTAAAGAGTAAAAAGGTATGTGTTTAAAATTAAGGGATCAAACACATCAATATATACAACTTAATTAACCATGATTAAACAATTTTATAAAAGAAAATGTAACATCCCGAATATATTTTAAGGTAAATTGTAATTTTATATCATTATTTATCTTATTAATTATGGTAAAGTTGT
>JBBPDJ010000020.1:10241429-10252125 GCA_037974625.1 Cucumis cinereus
GTCTTTTAAATGGTTTTAATGATTTTTATTAGAGTAACGACCTTGGGTTAAGGTTAAAAACCTGGGGCGTTACAGTTTGAAAACAAAAAACTTTTAAAGCATAATCTAATAGTTTTGCACTAATAAAATAACAATAATTTGTACTTAGAACAAAAACAATTAGATTATGCTTTAAATTTTTTTTTCTCTCTTTTAGAATATCAATAATAATAATATTGTTCGCCGGTAATAATTTAATTAATAAAATTTATCTACCTACCTCTAAAAAAAGTTATTTAGAAGTTAAATCTTAGTATATTATATTTTTAATCATGGTTAATTATTTAGAAGTTTTTTGTTTTATATTATAAAAATTTTTATGGGTGAAAGTATAAATCTTTAATTCCTACAAGCTTGTAACTATAATTTTTTTTTTAAAAAAAACTCAAGCTAAAATGAGTTTCTAGTTAATATATATATTAAAAAAAAAAGGCTACTTCATTGGCTGTAACAATTACAATATTCAAATAAGAGATTTCAATTATTGTGTTCGGTAGATAGCAAAATTCAGCCAATCATAGAAATAGATCAACAATATTTTACAAATTTTAGGGGCATTTTTTTAATTCGAAGAAGTACAACCGAGTCAACTATGTGGAATTTACAAAATATATAGAAATAGAAATTTAAAGGGGAATGGAATAATGATCTTTGCATTTTATGTCAAAAAAAAAAAAAAAAACTTAAAAGTAGATTAAAAAATAAATTTCTTAAAAGGCAAGTACAAACTACCATATATTTAAATATCTCAACATTTTAAAACCTAAAATGTTAGATGTCAAATTATGGATAGTGGAAATCCGTCTAACTTTTATGTGATAAAACAATAAATTTGTTTGAAAAGAAGAAAAATGTAGTATGTAAAAGAAACAACAAACTACACACCAATGTGATGTTTGTTACACATACTCTGATGTTTAAGTTAGAGAAAAAGTGTGAAAGCTAGATAGTTTGAGAATAAGGCTCAAGTTACATCGTATGGAGTTTTTATTAAAGACCAATCATCATATGGATTTATAATAATGTATTTATAGAGAAAGTTGTTCACCTAGGTTGTTCTTAAGGGGTTTCAAAGTAGCCTTAGGATGATTAGATTATTTAACAAATCAAGGGGCGTGTCTGGTTCATGCTTGGCTATGATCTGTCTTAGCGTTCATCAAGGTCGACGATTTTTTTTAGGTCATATTCCCGATCTAACATACAAGAAATTGGACATTTAAAATGGTGGATTGGAGGATTAGTTTAAAATGATTATTTGAACATGGCAAACGTCAACTTCGCTTTATGCATTTGTTATTCTACTTTGATTTAAGATATGATTACTTGTAATCTAATTTTAATCTAAATAATGTAAGAAAGTCAAGTTCTTGAAGTTTTCATTCATCTTGTCTGGGTCTTTGAGTTTCCTACGAAAATATGATTAATTCTTTTTTTATTGCAATTAATTTATTTTGTAAATTAGTTCTGTTGGAGTAATTTTGGATTAAAAGTAGGCAAAATGAGAAACAACAAAACCAAATAAAAAAACAAACAAAAAAAAAAAAAAAAACAAGTGGGCCTAGGGGAGAATGTTAGTTCCTATCAAAGTCCAACGCTTTTGTTGAGGCCACACCTTGGTAAATGGCCCAACAAGTTTGTTGTATTTAATAATTGGCTTAACATAATTCTTTTACAAGAATATCTTAATTAACAATGAGATTCTTTCTCTCTCTTAGTGGTTGAGATATTCTTCGATGGTTATGATTTGAAGTGGGTAAATCTTCTGGAAATTATTATGATTATACATCTCTTGCTGTTTGACTTTGCATGTGTGGCTTGATCAAGAAACTCAAAAAGAAATTGAAAAAGGTGTGTTGCTTTGCTGCCTTGTATCTTTACTCTTTCACTAGAGATGCTTAGTTTTATCAAGCCTATGTAGGTGTTCTTTAAAGTGTGAAAGTGTTTATGCATATGAATGCATAGCGTTATTCTCTTGAGGGGGAGTATTTTTCAACAAATATCTTGAAGAACTTATACAGGGGGAGCCTGTGAGTATATGAGATCATAAAGACTCAGTGACAACAGATTACTGAACAATTCTGTAGATTGTGAAGACAAGTATTGGCTGCTAAGATACTTCTTCCGTATATGTGCTACTGTAGTTATTATCCTAAGTTATGACATGTGTTGTAACTCTGTAAACTATGAAGAGTTTTTGTAATAATAATAAAGATGATCTCATCAGGGTGAAAACCCCCCAGATGTAGACTAGATTGCCGAACTGGGTTAACAACGTCTTGGTGTCTATCTCTTCTTATTTAAGTATCGTTATATTGCATCTATACTGATATTAGTGTAGCTACTACTGCAAGATCCTAACCGGTTTTTCAAAGTTAATGAGTTATCCTAAATCGACTTCGGCATCGAATCTAAAAGGGTTTAGGGCAACTAGTCCTATAAATATACCATGAGAGATCTTTGTATTATCACTTTTAGTATTTGATTGACTTCGAAATTGAGTCCAAACAGGTTTAGGACGACAAGTTGATTGAACCTAAGATCATCACTTTTAGTGTTCGACCCAAGTAGTTGAGGAGTAAAGAGTTTAGGGGAGTGGAGTAGAGTTATCAACTCCTCTTCTTATTGACCCAAGGAGTTTGTGTGAGGAGTGTGTGAGGAGTTTCACACACATTGTCGAAGCCAAAGTATACACCATTAATAATATTGTCACTCTTAGGAGGAGCCTAAGCACTTGAAAGGTGAGGGGATCTCACACTTAGGGAGAGCCTAAGTACATTTGAGAGGAAGTCTCACATTTAGGGGAAACCTAGATGATCAGCTAGTTGAGCTCTACATGAGTCACTGTAGTAATCGAGTATTGTAGATAAGTACTACGTTATAAACTGGTTAACTCTTTAATATTAGTGGATTATCTTTCCTAGACACACTGTCCCACAGACGAGGTGGTTTATCGTCGAGCTGGGTTACCAACTTTTGTGTCTCTTTCTTTGTTTACTTTTTGTTGGTATTTTCTTGTTACAGTTGTTGTTTGTGCTTTTCGTTTGACATCCGTGATTGTGTGACGAGTCACCCAGTGTTTTTTTCAGTTTTCAATGCTCCATTCATTGGCCAACATCGACAATTACAGCTTTCATACTTCGAGAACTGAAGCTGACGATCCCTTTCACATGCCCACTCTAAAGAACAACTACGAGCTCCAACAACCACCAACAACAACTTCGACGACCAATTCTGGGCTCCGACAACCACTACGATGATAA
The DNA here is from genome assembly GCA_037974625.1 of Cucumis cinereus. Classification (NCBI taxonomy): domain Eukaryota; kingdom Viridiplantae; phylum Streptophyta; class Magnoliopsida; order Cucurbitales; family Cucurbitaceae; genus Cucumis; species Cucumis cinereus. Next base: position 10,244,729 of record JBBPDJ010000020.1, read on the forward strand.
CTCTAGTGATCGTCTTCACGCGACCAAGTTCAATAACCAATTTCGGACCCTCGAAACACCTCTGCATGGCCAAAACTCCGGTGATTACCTTCGCGTGAATACTCTGACAACCAATTAAGAGCTCTGACATCCATCTTTGATGACAACTTCAACGACCACCTTCTAGGGACCAACTCTGACGACCAATTTTGGCCTTTAACCACCACCTCTGACAAGGAACTTCTGATGACTAACTCCAACGATCATCTTCATGTGACTAAAAAGGCAAAAAGAATGAAAGAAATAAAGAAAAGCTTTAAAAAATAAATTAAGGAAAAGAATGCAGGGTAGAATTATTGAATAAAACAGTTTCAAAGCAAAACTTAGTAATCATACAAACAGATTATGAAAAGTTCAAAAAACTGCACCCGATATCCTTGTATATGAACTCAAGTCTATACCCCAAACACTTATATATGTACTCAGATAAAAGAGCTCTACACTCTCAAAGACAGACATATGAACTTTTCAGACACATAAACTTCAAACATTCTATATCAATTAAGCATTTCAAACAACCTCTTAATGAATTAGAAGAGATTGACGAAGACACTAATACATGTTGAAATAGAACAATAATTTTTATTTTCTACAGACTTAATAATCATGTTAAATCATTTATTAAACATTTTGGCAGTGGATGATGTTATTATGTGGGATGGGTAATGGATAATTGAGTTTTAATTAAAAAGAAAAATGTTGAAATATACAATTAAGGAAATAAGTAAATATGGTTAAGAATATTAATATTTTATTGATTGAATTGTTTTTAAAAGAGATAGCAATCCAGTAGGAAGTGTTAGTTTATTGAATCATGTCGTTCTCAAATTTGTTGGACTGAAAAGAGATTTTAATGAATTATTATATCACAATTTTACTTTATATTTTAAAGATAAAACATATATTTATGTCCTAAACTTACTTTAGGATATATTTATGTTGACTTTTGTGTTTGAGACATAACTTCTTGAGTTTTTTGAGTTGTTTGAGGTAGTTTTCTCCTATATATGTTTGGTTGTTTATTCTTTGTCATTGTTTTTTTAAATCTCTTCTAGTTAATTGTATTTTGATTGTGTCATGACATCAAGTTTTTTAGTTTTTTTACTTTTATTGCAATTCAATACCTTTAATAAAAATAAAAAAAAAGTTATTGAGCATTTTATTCTTTTAGATCGTTCACACCGTTATAATATGAAAGTTTAATTTTATCTTCTAACTACGATTCTGATTTTATCTTCTAACTAAGATTGTATTAACTAAAACTTCTAACCAAGGATTGTATTAACTTAAGTTACAAATTTTTATAGTAGAATCAACTTAGACTCGTCAATAATAGATTTAAGAAAATTATTTTAGAAAATATTTTAAAAATATAGTAAAATTTCAAAATCTATTAATGATAAATATTGATAGTTGTCTAATATCTATCATTGATAGAATTTAAAATTTTGGTATATTTTAAATATTATAATTCATTTTGCTATATTTTAAATATTATAATTCATTTTGCTATATTTTAAATATTATAATTCATTTTGCTATACTGAGAAACATCTAAACTATTTTAAATTGATTTCATTTAAGACCAACTCAATCCTAAATAGAAAATTTGTTCAATCAAAATCGTGCTAAAATTTAACATACATATATATAACGTAATTTCTTTTAAATAAGTAGAAATAGTGCCAATAATATATAGATTAATCCATGTCGTGAATCGTGATGTAAGCATGTGTGTACGTACGTGTGTATAAAAGAGTTGTCTAATTATAGAAAAAGAAAAAAAAAAAAGAAATAGCCGTCACTAAAATTATAATAATTTCATTTAATAGTAAAAATGTTAGCTGTCCTTTCAATTTTTGTTTTTGTTTTCTTTTTTTCTGTTTCTTTTAATTTTCTACTTAAAACCAAAACCATATTTATTTCGTAACTGGTTTTGTTTTCCGTTGTTTAAAATATAATGTAATTTCTTAAAAACTCTCCTTTCTTTTTCTTTTTTTTTTTTATTTTCAATTTTCTACGTAATTTTAAAAACAAGTTTATGATTTAAAAACAAAAAAGATAAATTAGTTATCAAACACACCTGTTTTTAAAAAATTAATTTTCAAAAACAAAAATTAAATGAATTACTAAACCGACTCTAAATAGTTTATTAAAAATATACTCCAAGGAGAAAAAAGAAAAAACAAAAGAGGACATATTAACCATTTCTTTTAATAATAAAATATTTAGACGCTAAAGCTTGTTAAGGGCTTGAGTTTTTCAAAACCTTTGCGTTAATTCCACAATGTATGGTAACCATTTTAGTTTTAAATTTTAGTTTTTTTTTTTTATATATATATTTTATAAATTATGTTTTTAATTTTTGTTTATTAGAAAGAAAAGTCATATATATTTGGTAGTTAATTTAAAAAATAAGTATTCTTTTTTTTTATATATATATATTCAATTTTCCTTTCTAATTTAAAAAATAAATTTTTGTTAAAAAAAAAAAGTGAATTAGTTACCAAACACATTCATTTATTAAAAACTAAAAATCAAAAATCAAAAGGTTACAAAACAAGCCATTCATGTTCCTCTTCTAATTTATGCAAATACTAAATAAAGAACTTGATTGAAATGGTTAAGAAAGAAAATTTGGAGTATTCATTGACTTGGTCAATGGTAATCCTTACAACTTTTTTGTGAGGTCGATTTTGTTGGTATGAATAGTGGTTTAAATAGTTGGATTCATATTTTGGGCAAATTGAATTTATTTGAATATTAAAAACCAAAAAATTACAACTACAAGTATCTAGAATTTGAAAACAACACATTAATTTAAAGTTGGTTGAATAAATGATTTCACTATTACTCAATCGACTTGGACAAACCTACCATTATTTTTAAGAAATAATATTTACTTTTTCACCTAAACAATAATATATTAAACCCATAAACTAAAGCAACAATTTATTATTATTATTATTATTATTATTATTATTATTATTATTATTATTATTTTTACATAAGATTGAAAGGTTGAAGGAGTAATGGTTGCAACAAAATATTTTATCCTCTCAAATTTGTTCCCACCTACTTTGGTTATATCAATATGTGTGTGACTATGTGAGAGAGATTATGAGGAATAACAAGTTTGTAGCTATCTTTTTTACCCTTCAAACATAATAAAAAAGTGAGAAAAATAAAATTAAAAAAAAAAAAAATTGTCCTTAAACTTGGTCTAATAATTACATAATCAAACTGCAAGTGGATCTCTATAGCATTCTCATTTCACAATATCAAGTGTTTTGAGTACAACATGTAAGATAATATATTTTAAACATACTAGATTGCACAAGCCTCATAACAGTAAATCTTACTTTCACACCGCTTCTATCTAACTCTATTGACTTAAATATCAAAATGTGATATGGAAACTCTAGCAATTAGAATTACAAACCCTTTTGGAATGAAAAATTCCTAATTCTCAATCACTATATAACTCCAAAACAATAGGATTTCAATCCTAAGGATTAAGTTAGACGTCACTACTAAAATTTGAGACTTCAATAACACAAGTGAATATAAAAAATGAGTTTAGGTGGAAAAATGTATCATCAATGTCAAAAAGGCACGTTTTTGGCGGAAAAAAAATGGAACTTTCGAATTCATACTTTTTCTTGACACATATTAAGCGTCACTAAACCACAACATTTTTTAAATGTCATCTTTTACCTAAAAATTTAATTAATTTATCCTTTGATCATTAAATCAAAAAGGGAGATTTTACGTCTTCCCCCCATCTTTTACCTCTTCCCCTCTCCACCAACTTTTTCCATCTTCCTCCAACCCTAGACCCTTTTCTATCTCCCTAGGTCCCTCCCTCTTCACTCAACCTCACTGTCGACAAATAGATCAATAGCTGACGAACAGAACAACGTCGACGAACTCAAATGGAGAGGGAGATTTTTCGATGGTGGAAGTTATTGGTGAATAGATAAGCAAGTTCAGCAAGTCGTCGATGGTTCGTTGAGGGGTGGGTTTGTTTCCTATATCTCTCTCTTTCATCCTTGAGATTTTATGAGTTTCTCTGTAATCATTAGTTTTTGTGCCTCCCCTCGAAGCTCTTGGTGAGTTTTGTATGTCCATGGTGTTTTATGTTCTCTCTAAAATACAAAAAGACTAATGTTGGAATCTATCAGACGTACGCCAATGTTTGCTTTAAGTACTGAATGAAAAAACATGTATAAATTTTAGATTTTTTTTGTTTGGTCTTCAACTTGGGTTGTTTAAATTTATATGTGCTAGATTAAGGTTTGATAGGTTTGAAATCACGTTGAGCTATTTTGACTCAAATAAAGTATGTTAATTCAATTGTTAACATGATTTTAGCTTGTTGTTTGTGAAGAGATGAGAGCCCTGTGCAGCGAAAAATAAATATAGAACCATTATTCAAATTTAATGTAGAAAATTAAAAATATCAAATACATTGACAAAACTACAGAAACAACATTTACTGTAAAATAATTGATGGTTAAGCATGCTATTAAAATAAAATAAGATTACATAGAAAAAAAATTAGAACTTAGTTTCGTTGTCGATTCTAAATATACAAATCACAAAATGTGAGGTCACTCCTACTTACAACTTGTGAGAACCTTTTTGGGACTTGAAATTTTTTTTTTTTTTTAATTTTTGGAGCGAAAACTATGAGAGAGTCATAGTTTTTTCTTGTATGTCAATCCTCTTCTATCTTTTTTCAAATCACTGAGAATAACTATTTATCCTCTCCATTTTCTTGAGGATCAAGAAAATGAAGTTAGAGAGAACTGTGGGATTTGGTAGGTAAATCACACGTTTCCAACATTTATTTAATTTAATTTTAATTCAATCAAAATTATATTATATTAATTTAATTTAATTAATTAACTAATTAATAATTAATCATATTTAATTATTATTCCATTTAAATCATATTTAAATAAATATCTTTCACATAACCTATAGTTTTAATTTAATTAATTTGATTAAATCAAATTTAATTAAATATAATTGAACTAAACTATTAAACAATTCTCAAATTAATTAACAACTAGATTAAATATCTTATATTTAATTTAATCTAAATATGAATCACATTCACATCGTACATTCACTTATAACCTATAGTTTTAATGTGTAATTTAATCTATAGTTTTAATATGAATCTAACTCGCATTAAATTAATATTTGAACTTATTCAAATATTTTATTCTCTCATAAACTAATTTTGAATCACATCCAAAATAAAATTTATATTATAAAGTTATATAAACTTTATATTATAATGTATCACCATACACTACATTAATTTTATATGTCAATTTGAACATTTCAAATTATATCCAAGATATATTGATCTCATTATCCTTTACGAGATAGGAAGGGAACCTAATGGACCTACAAATCAAAACCTACAATGATATGAGATTAATTGGCTAAACTCTTTAACCAGATTAATCAATATTCGTTAACTGTGTGTACACTTCACTAAAAACTCGTAGTTGAACTTTTCTCATTGTAGATATATTTCTGCGTTTACAGATATAGATCAATAACAGTAAGTTAGTCCTTCAAAAGTGTTCGTAACACCACCTGGGTCAAATTACCACTTTACCCCTAGGTTACTTCTTAGTCCTTAAATACAGTGTTGCTCTAATAAACCACATGTTTATGATCCAACCAATAAACAAAAATCTCTCTCGTGCCATAGAGAGGTTAAGGTCTTTTGTTCAAGTCTCGAAGGCACCATTTAAGGGAACATTTATTTACTTACCCTAAAGTCGAGAATGCGTGAATTCCATCTTGTGTAATTATGTTCCTAGCTTTCCACTTGGTCTTATCTCTAAAATGGTAGGCTTATTGAGTTGACAACCTGACCACTCTCACCCATACAAATCAAAGAACAATCTCTCGTGAATATGAGTTCATAATACATTCATGATTAAGACTAAATTGTCTAGGTCATCCTATTGAAATAGAAACCTAACTAGTTAACGAAGTTACATCTAGTGGTTACTATTTCGTGGTCCAGTCTTATGCAAACTCATTGCATAGGATAACCTCACTCGCGTGTCACCTACACGTACACGTTGGATCATTGTGTTTGTATCAAATACAAAGTGGATTGTATCCATAGAGTTACCAGGATAAGGTATCCAACTTTATCCCTATACTATAGACTCTTTAAGTTGTATCTCGAATATTGATCCATGCATGTCGCCACATACAACCCAAGACTTATAAAGCAGCTTAGGATGCTAGTTTATTGGATTTTGGGTTAATAAGACAAATATAATCAAATAATCAATAACTCTTTATTGAAGTTAGAATAATAACTCTTTATTAATAACAGTCAATGGATTATATTTACTATCTACGAGTTTTAGGACATAAAATCCAACAGTTTATAGTTTGTTACTAGCTTGAACTAATCAACAAAGGACTATTATTGGTTTTAGTTGATTTTGGATAATATTATCCCTCTTAAACATTCTCTTAAAGTGGATTAAGTTATTTGAACTATAAGTTGTAACACCTAAGCATTGTGTTTGTGTTTAGAGTTCAAGTGCGTTGTCGTTTGTTTAAGGAAGTAGATTTTCAGATTGAAAATTGTGGGCTTCAATCTAGTAAGTAGTTTCTACATCACTACCAAAATACATATTCGACTATTGTGGTTTAAAGTATGTTTTGTATAATTTTAGTCTCTCGAAATTGTTTTCTATGCTTTAAAAGTACACTTTTGTTAATAATAATGGTAATGACGGTACCTACAACCATTAGTAATAATGTAATAAGTGTAATGCTCTTATAAAGTTAGGGTTAACTTCACCATCACCACAAGCCCAAGAATTTATGGTGCAAGTATAATGTTTGTCTACCATTCCAAGCTTGTAGCTATATAAATATTATTGTGTTGATATGAGTTTACTAGTATGGTTAAAATGAAGTCTTCTTTCAAAAGAAATGTGTTAATGTTGCTTACACCTACTTGAAAATGACTAGCAAGGTACAAAGCCGTAATGTATGAGTTAGACACCAAGTTTGGATGTTTTTAGTGAGAATTGTTAAGAAGTGGAATGTAACGCTCCGGATTTTCTCAACCTCAACCCGAGGTCGTTACTTAAATAAGAAGAACTCATAATCTTAACAAAATACAGCGGAAGCATTTTTCAATAAAATAACATCAACCAAAGACTGAGACTGCAGCGGAAGCCTTTGTCAAAATAGTCCCCAAACACATAGTCACTGGTCCTTCTCGTCCGTCGTCGGTTTTCTCATACTTACCTGAAAAATAAACATGAAAATGGTGAGTATAAAAATACCCAGTAAGGAAC
>JBBPDJ010000020.1:10259912-10280703 GCA_037974625.1 Cucumis cinereus
CACGTGAGCCACACGTGATTTGCTACAAATCAAAACAGTTTTCTGGTTTGCCATTTATCAAAATGACTCTAAATTTACTGCCACATATCTAATTATCCCAACAAAAAACTTAGTAGACATTTGGGCTTTGAAACTTGTGGGCATTGGGTCTTTAATGAGAGCTATATTAACATCCACTCTACCCAAAGTTTGATGATGAGAAAATTTTAATAATATCATGTTTTACATTATTTTTTTAAATACAACAAAGGGTGTATGAGAATTTAACATTATTCAATCTCAAATGAGATAGTATATATATGTTTCATTGATTATGCTTGAACCTTGGCACAAATTAATCATCCAACCACAATTTTGTATTATTAAAAAACTTGTTAGATATAAATGACAAAAGAAAATCAATTACGTTTTCAATTCAAGCTCATTACTCTTGATTCATCAATAAAATTTTATTAAGATCATACCAATTTTGATTATGGTCTGGTAAACGTGAGCTAAATTCATTCTTTTCAAATTAATAAAAACAAAAGAACCAATCCTTTTTTACCAATAATTGTGAGAGTACATGTTTTTACATATATTTTTCCAAGCTTTATTTTATTACTTAATCCTAATATACTCGTTAGTTATGCTCGAAGCTTTGCACAAATTAATCATTCAACCACCATTTTTTATTTTACAAAAACTCACTATCGTCACTTTCATTGTCTTAGATGCCATAGCAAATTCAAGGTGTTTGTTGCAAATTTGAAATCAATCTTTTTGAAGATATTTGTTTGTCACCAAAGCCGAAAGTTTTGCAACGCCTAGGAATTTTCTGCTATGTTTCAATTTCTCCATTGTTTTGTATAACTAGCCGCCCTGTACTGTAAGTTTCCAATTCTAATTTCCATATGTTTCCAAGGAGACACTCTGTATTAGGTACATATATGTGATCCTTTAGTTTGTTTGTTTCTTCATTTATTAGAATGAGGGTTTGGTCCTTTGTTTTCCGGGTACTTGCCTTCCATTGGGTTTATTACAAGTTCTATTCTAATCATCAGCCTGACTTCATTTCATGCACTAACAATGTTAAGGGTATAGATTGAAAAGCATTGTAGAAAATCTTAAATAAAACAAATCTTCACGCATTAAGAAAAGCTGGTACCCATTTTTTCCTCCGCCTAGGGGGTGGAAAAGAAAAGGTAAAAAGAACCAACCTAAACAAAAAGGTTTTGAGGAGGAGGGGTCCTCCACAATAGACAATGATCATAGGTAAAATAGTGTCAGGTCAGCCTCCTCCTTTCCCATCAAACTTTGAACCATTTAATACTATGTACAGATTCATGACCCTATATTAATGACGCGATGATTCAAATTTCTTACTTTTAGTATGTCTTAATTAGTAGAAGTATTGCTGATCAAGTTGGTTGTGTAGGTTGTTCCTTATATTGTATTGTAAAAAGGAAATGGAACATGTAACAAAAACTAAGTACTATGTTGCATATATTGTGTGATTATTGCCCTTGGGTAATGTGGATGGATACAACTGCTCTTTTGTTTCTATCAACTTCTTTACTAACTGATTTACATCGTACGTATTCATGGATGTTACTGTTAGTTTCTTCCCTTAGATGACTGATCTCATTTTTGAGCTGGGGTCTTCTATTTGCTGAGTTTGACCCATTGTTTATGTGACCCATCATCTTCTTTTAAAATCAGTGATCAATGTTTAACAATTTTATGTTATGCAGGTAATGTGTTAAAAAGGGACTGTTTAAAGTGCTGTAATGTAATTAGATTATTGAGAATCCAAGGGGGTGTTGGGGTTCATGGCAAATCAAGGTCAAAACAGAAATGAAGTCTTGAAGCATGAAAATGGCAGAAAAGAAGGTTGGATTGAAAACTGCCAGAATTGAATGAGTTTAGTATTACAGGTTGGGCCCAGAACACTCAATCTAAATATAGGTTTTAAATTACATTACCTTACAAACTCATTCTATTACGGTTCACCAAACAACAAAGTGAAGCAAAAAAACGGACGTAGATGAGAGATAACTAGTTAAGTTTGGAAGTAATTTGATCAATATAATTGTTGTCTAATTGAATTGAATACCTAAGAATGCCATTTTTCATGAACTTTTAAAGCAAGTTCGAAGATGGTATGATGGCAGAAATCAAGTTTTTTTCCCTCTCTTTGAAGGCAATGATGAGCAGCCATTGATGCCATGATAAACAGCGTTAAGTTGTCTCATTCCATCATCTTGTTGCTTTATTAATTGAAGTTTGGCAGTTGAAATCATATGTTAAATGAAGGCTATATAGTCAGTCATAGCTTACATTCTTTCTTCTCCATCTTCAACAGAGTAGTTGAAGTTTGTTTCAAGTTAGGGGGAGTCAAAAGAAGTCAAGCTCAACCTGTCACTTTCATCTAGTTATTGTGGTCAAGCCCATGTGAGCCATGATTTCAAAAGGTACGAAAGCTTGCTTTTTTTAAAAAAAATAATAATTTGGATGACAACTAATAGACCATCAATGGCTATTCATCCATTCACTTTAAAGGCTCACCATTCAACAGGAAATGTGGAAAATGAAACACAATCTTCATTTTTAAAATGGTGGTTGAAGTAATTTTGAAAGCTTTGGCACCTCATTTTGTCAAGGTTTTGATGATACTAAAGAGTAGAGCTTCTGCGTTTGTTCAAAAAGGAAATCTCTCTCTTGTATATGATTATGAGAAAACTAGGATTACAATAATGAGATTACAAAAAGAAAAACAATATAACACGGTTGTCAAATGGTTAGGTTACGAGGTATTTTGCTTTTTAGTACAACCAACAACAACGACAGGGTGGAAGAAAACTTACAATCTTTTAACGAGGAAGATCGTGTCAATTTTCGCTCAACTAAACATACTTTGCCACAAGATGTTTTGTTTATTTGGTTAGCAAATTTAAAGTTGTAGTATTCATGGATGTATAATTGAACCATACTAGTATATTATTATGCACATTATGTATGAAGAATTGCTGGAGTGTTTTTAATAGCATCCTCTACTCTACTGTGGATCTCACTACACATTAGTGGGTTTGATTTAAAACAAAGAACAAAGCAAATTGTGGTTGTTGACATCTTATTCATGAAAATAAAGTGTGAAAAATACTTTTTTTTTTTTTTTTTTTTTTTAGCAAACAATGATGAGGGTTTGAATTTATGATATTAAGAAAAGGAGTAGTTGTCTTCATTGAGAAGTTATGCTCATTTGGCTACAAAATTGTTTATTTAAGTCATATTATCACAAGGAAGAAAATATATTATTTTAAATAATGAAAATAGGGGTTTTAATCTAAAGCCCTCATAAAAAAAATAATAATCCTTATAATTTTATAATTTATCCTATTGGAGAATTAGATGAGATCGAAAGGAAAATAGTGACATACTTAGTGGAACATAAATTCATTTAGTATTGTCATTCTTGTATAATGATTTGAGTTAAGTTTAATAAAATAGGATTGAGGATTCCTCAGCCGTATCATGGAAACAGGACTTCGTAGATATTTTTGCTAACCTTAGGTGTGGTTGTATAAGACTAAATCACAGATAAAGCTTATATACTTTCAATATTGTTTCTATCTTAATCTTAATTTTGGCAATTTCAAAATGCTTCGATTGTATATGTGAATCATGTATACTCACTTTTTAGGTAAAGTATTACTATGTAGAGAATAAGAAAAGTAATCAATAATTAGTATGTCACATGACTCATCAATAAATTGTTGCGATAATTAGATAAAAATATAATTTAATGTTTAATATTCAAAACTAGATCCATATATATATATATATATATATGAAAATGATATTATAGATATTACAAGAGTAATATAGATATTACAAATGCTTTTGAAAATCTCAACAATAAATTAGAAATAGAAAATAAAAATTGAAGAATTTTGAATTTTAAAAACTAAAATTAAATTGAGTCTAAATATAGTATTTTTACTGGATTATTGTTTTCTAATTTTAGAAAAAGAAAAAGCTTAAAGTATAAAAACTTAGATAGAGAGAGAGAGTAGAGAAAGTAGATGTGTAAACTCAAATCTCATGGTACTTTGCATAGTGGAACTTAATGATTATAACCTTATATTCCTTCCATTTTATTTTATCTCTTAGGGTCAATTTCAGAAATGGTAAAATTCATCCAAACATTTTCTAAACTAAAAAAAATATATAATATTTGTACTTTTTTTTTAAAAAAAAAATAAATCAATTATATTTTTGATCTATCCGCTTTAAGAATGATATATTTTTAACCATCATACGATTCTATTAATATTAGGAAATCTTCACATTTTTTCTCACTTCATTTTTATAATTTAGATTTTATCACGTGGAAGAGTGCACCAAGTACGTGCATATTCAAAATTGTGAGATGCAAACCACAAACATTTTAAATGGTTGATTGGAGGTTAGTTGAAATGAATTTTTCTCTATTATAAACCTACTTAAACTTTTGATTTTGATTTTGATTACAATAAATTCATACAATTTTAAAGTATAATTTAACTATTGAATTCTAACAAAAAGTTTGGGGTAATATGCTAAATAGACTTATAAATGAGTATTTGGCAAAATCACAAAATACACCTTTAAATTTGGTCATTTGTTTCGATAGCACTTATATTCTTTTAAAAATTGTGATGGTAATGTTCAAGTTAAAAAAAAAAAAAAAAAAAGGTAAACATGAATGAATCGAAACCACATCAATAGAAGACAAATGTTGAAATATACAAGTATGATTTAAGAAATGTTTAAAAAGATATTGTAGTTACAACTTGTACTAACATAGTGAGTCTTATATTTTAGTCGTCCAACATATTGAAAAAGGATTCTTATTGATAGACGAGTTAATTTTAAGTAGTTGGATCCATCAACTTTTTAGATCAAATAAGGAGTGAAGTTTATATCTATTGTCTTACTCTTTACGTGAAACAGGAAGAATAAAAAAATGTTTGATAATGAAAGTAGAGAATTAAGAAGTATAATTAAAAAAAAAAAAAAAAAAAAAAAGGTTAAAAGAAATAAAATAGGAAGGGGCAAATAGAGAGAGAGAGAGAGAGAGCCTAAATTGTAAGTAAGTCAGTGTTTAGGTTTAAACAACTTTTGTTTTGGTTTTGGGTCAAAGTAAAAGCATTGTCCTGTCTGCACCTTCCTTTGTCCTTTTTGGTTTTTCAAATCACTGCTTGTGGGACCCTTTCTTTTCTTTTCTTTTTTCTCATTTTATTTATATATATATATATATATATATATATATAATATTTTTACGTTTATACCCCTACAATCTTCCCCTTTCTGTTTTCAAATTATGCTCTTTTGTTTTAATTATATTCCTAAATTTAAAACAACTCATTTTGGTAAAATCAAGGTGTTTTAAAATAATAATAATAAAACAACTTTGTACTGTAAAACAAAAATATATTTTCAAAATAAATCATTTTGAAAGATACTTGATCATTTAGCAATCAATCAAAATTGTTTTTGTAATGGATTTTGAACCATTTTTATAAAAAAAAAATTAAATAAAAATGAATTTTTTAAAACAAATTTTTTTCTCAAGTCAATCCAAACGGACTCTTACTCTATACAATTTGAATCACGGCTCGGTTGTCTACTTAATTGTCAAATTGAAGATGGCTCGATAAAATCAACATATCACTAGTAATTTTAATACAGGTTAAAAGTTTGAATCTCATTCAAATTCATTTCGTTACACAATGAGTCTATTTAGAATGACTTTTTTTGTGCTTAATAAATGTGATTTATTTTTTAAATTGTATTTTTTAAGTATGTAGAGAGTCATTTTAAATAAACCCAACACGAATCTATATAATCTAAATTTATTTACAATCCCATACATTTGTATTTGTATATAATTACATATTGACTTACTTGTACTCGAAGATAATTCATTACTTCAACTCGCATAAAGTTATACCATCAAACTTCAAACTTTAGGGTGAAGCCCGATCATTAGTTTACATTCTCGTACACATACTTTTATTAGTTATTGAAGAAGTTATCTTTCCGGTCAATGTATTTTTCATCGCAGTTTAAATTAAATTTAAAAGTTTACCTTGTAATTATTTTAAATAAAATAAATTATAAAAATATAAGTGACATTGTCTTCAAATAAATTGAAGTCAAAAGTGTAAATCTTGAAATCTATGAACTAAATTAAATCAAAACTGACATCTTAAGAATAAAATTGCAACATTGAAACTAAATCAAAATCAAATTTAAGCTAAAAATTTTAAATTTAAAAAAAATCAAATAAAAACCAGACTCAAAATTTGGAATAAAAAAATATATTTTTCTCCAGATATTCATTGCAAGGTCGTTTGGGACACCAACTAGAAATTTCTTGCTTGAGTTATTATAACTCACTCCATGTTTGGCATGGAGTCCAAACATGATAACATGTGTACAACAATTAGTAACTTATAATTAAAGTATAGTAAATACTATTTCAAACCCTATTTATTATTGTATTTACTATTTATTATTTACTATTTTCGTTCATCTTCTCTTTTCTTATTTGCTACAATCTTAATTTTTTTTTAATCCAAACAAAAATAGTTTACACTCAAAATAGATTATTATAATTCATACTCAAATAGTGTGCAACTCGAATATCAACCATTACAATCCATCGAACTATTACAACCAACCCAAAGCTCCAAACACCTCCACAACCGTTGAAATCACAATAGTATTATAGACCCACCCTAATAAAACTTTGAAAAAGAAAATTGGAATGTTTTTTATAATAAAACCCAAATGAAGAAATACATAAAGAAAAAGGGCAAAAAAGAAAAAGAGGGGTTCAAATTTGAAAGTAAAACCCTAAAAAAACCTAGTTTGTGTATTTGATGGAATACAATAAACAGTGAAATACTAAATAGGCAAAATCAAATCAAATGGCATTGCCATTTATTTAGGTTTCTTATGAGGTTGCTTTCATGGGGGTCCGGCTTGGTGTGTGTGCCGTTGCATTTCTGCCCGCCAACGGGACACACCGAAAGCACAAACATTTCCATTCCCCAATGCTCCATATAAAAACACAATCTCTACCACCAACTCACCGCTCCTCTCTCTTTCTTTTCCCCCTTTTTCTCTTTCTCTTCTTTCAATCTTCTTCACTGTTTCAACTTCCGGCGGCCATGGACGCCCATTTCAGCTTCTTCTTCCTCTTTTGAGTACCCTTTTCGAAGCTTTCATTCTATGGCAATGCATCGGTATGAACCAGCTGATGATGATGCTCAAACCCATTTGTTTCCACTCGATTCTTTGTTTTGTGAGGAGGAGAAATGGGAGGAAGAGGAAGATGAAGCTGATTTAGAACAAACCCATCATAACCATTTGTTTTCTTTGGGTTTTTTGGAGGAAGATCTCTCTGGGGATGATGAACGCCTTCTCTCCATGTTGTCTAAAGAAACCGAGCAGCTAAAACAGAGCAATCTTGAGCTTGAAGCTTTGTTGATGGATCCTTCTGTTTCTGCTGCTCGTTCTTCAGCCGTTCACTGGATGCTCAAAGTTCAATCCCATTATGGCTTCTCAACTCTGACTGCCATTTTGGCTATTACTTATTTTGACAGATTCCTTTTAAGCTTCCATTTTAGGAGTGACAAGCCATGGATGAACCAACTTGTGGCTGTTACTTGCCTCTCTTTGGCGGCTAAAGTGGAGGAGATTCAAGTTCCTTTACTCTTGGACCTTCAAGTATGTTTCGATTATGCAATACCATCCATTTGATAATTGAGTTCTAATGTTTTGGATGATTGAGATTTTTTCTTGTAGATAACATGTATGCTTTAATATCTCAGGTAGAGGATGCTATGTATGTGTTTGAGGCTAAAACCATTCAGAGAATGGAGCTTCTAGTGCTCTCAACTCTTCAATGGAGGATGCATTTAGTGACTCCATATTCTTTTCTTGATCACATTGTAAAGAAGCTTGGGTTGAAGTACAATCTTCACTTGGAGTTTTTCAGGCGTTCTGAGTACCTTCTCCTTTCTCTACTTTCAGGTTAGAACTTACAAACACCTAAATGAATATACGACTTTGTGCATTGTACATACATATGAAGTGGAAAATGATTAAATTTGGTATTTTTACCCCCTTGAATTCTCATTTCATGACTTGGAACTTCTCTTGGATTTTGTTAGATTCAAGATTTGTGGGTTATCTTCCGTCTGTCTTGGCAACTGCAACAATGATGGAAGTGATAGATCAGATTGAGCCCCATAAGAAATTGGAGCACCAAGAGAAGCTTCTGGGTGTCGTCAAGATGAACAAGGTTTGTTCAAAAAGGAATTTCATTATAAGGTCATTGGTTAGTAGTTTATGCGAATCCCATTCTTTGATCATAACTTCAACTGCATTTGAACAGGAAGAAGTGCAATGTTGTTACAATCTTGTAGTGGAGCATTCAAAGGCTTATAACAATGGCTTTTATCATCTCATCAACCCCCACAAGCGAAAGCATGAACAACAAGCTCCTGATAGCCCAAACGGTGTGATTGATGCAGGTTTCAGTTCAGACAGCTCCAATGATTCTTGGGCATTTAGAGCAACATCAGTTTGTTCATCACCTGAACCTTCTTTCAAGAAGAGCAAATCTGAAGAGCCAAAGATGAAATTTCATTCTCTTAACAGGGCATTTCTTGACATTGTTGGCAGCCGTTCTTGATTCTTAATTTGCTTCCTCTTGTTTCCCCTCCAAAGTTCTAGGAAATGATTATTGTTTATAAATGCTGCACAATTTCTCAGTTTTGTTGCTGCAAGTTGAGGGAACTTTTCTTCCATTGTTATCCAATTGCCCACAAATGCCCTTGGGCTTCCAAGATGGTAAGAATGAAGAGAAGAGCACTGATGGGGGATTTGATTTGATGGGAATTTTTACAAGAACAGAAGTAACCAGAAAAAATGGGCATTGGAGAAGACAAAACAAAAACAAAAACAAAAAAAGTATGCAGTCTGTCTTTCTTCTCTCTAAAACTGTATACATTTCTGCCCTTCCCATCCTGCTTGATTTCAAATCAGATGACTTTTCTTTTTGTTTTGGACAAAACTCATATATTATTATTAAATAAAAGCACACCATTTCTTGTTCATCAGTGTTTTGACTTTTATTTTTATTCAATTTTGTTAATAATTTGAATAATGATGATGACTGGCTGTTTCACTATTTACATCAAATGATATCCCGATGGAAGCTTTGGTTATCTGAAAGCCAGTTTCAGTGATTATCATTACTTGAACTTGGATACTATCTTGTTACATTACCAATTTAAGCTTGAATTAGTGGTTGAATTAAGGGAAAATTGAAGTGTGACCCACATGTTTCCAGGCAAATGGGTGATAGCTTGAAACTGGGTGTGTAGAGTGAGCCAAGGATGTTTTGTCTTTTGGAAAATGGTGTTTGTTTCAATGGATTGGACGTGTCTGATCTCTTCTGAAACAATCTTATTAAAGTTGCATCAACTTTTCTTTAGGTTGTGTGTATTTTCTTTTCATAATGACAGTAATTTTGAACCATTCAATCCAAATCTGAAAGGATTTTTATTTATTTTTTTTGTGGGGGGAAGATAATTTGAATCCGAATTTGTTTTAGTGGGAAATACTTTTTGACTAGAGATGAAAGAGTGAGTGAATAAGCGGTAGAGGCATGGTAAATTCTCTGCTTTTTGGCTCCAACTGAAGAAGGGTGGGATCCCTCTCTCCATCTGAGTCTCTCTCTCTCTCTCTCTCTCTCTCTCTCTCTATATATATATATATATATATATATATATATATGAGTTTTTATAAAGAAACATGTTGAAAATGATATAATGTTGAGTTCAAATCATGATTATTTCTAAATAGGGAAAACTAAGGTGTTGTTTGTAGTTTATGATTTTTGAAAAGTAAGGCTATTTTGTTATCATTTTTCATCAATAATGGGTGATTGTGATTTAATTACTGAATATTGTGGTATTACAACGTGATCCAAAATCATTTCTCTAAAAAAGTTTTGATGATAAAATGAGATTTTGGTCACATTGGCATTACAAAGGATTTGATGGTATTAGATTAGATTCTTTACTTGTGACGACGTTCTTTGCCTTTTTCTTCCTTTCTCTTTTAACATCTTCTTTTCAAATTCATGTCTCTTTCTACTCTATGAAACCAGAAGCTTCAATCCCCAAATCATATAAATAAATAAATAAATAAATAAATTAGATATTGGTAAGTAAAATGATGGAGGAGAATATGAATTCCACATTTTACCCAAACTCTTTCAACACTTTACCTCTTTGTTGTTTTAAGGTTGGTAGAGTGGTGCCATATGGAACATAGATGTGTGCAAATAGTTATAATTATACACTATACACAACAAAGCCAAGGACTAAAAGGTCAATGGATGTTATTTGTGCCCCCCCACCATAATAATACTGCTAGTGTTACAATATATCATAAATTGGGTGGATGTGAAAGAAATTCTTTTTTCTCGACTATACGAGATCCGATAATTCAAACTTTAGGATCTATGTAGTAGGCAATCTCAAAACATAATTTTAAAAACACAATCTATTCAAACAAACTAAACTCGTGTTTCATGTTTTAAATATGTGTTTCATAACATATTTAGAAATTAAATTTAAATTTACACAAACTTTTTAATATGTGTTTGAATATATATTAAACTACTACTAATTAATTTATGAACTTATTTTATGTTTTCTTTTTATAATTATTATTTTGATATATTATACAATATATTAAATATTATACATTGCATGTTTTAATTTAACAAAAATATGTTTTTATCATTCTTAATGTAATTCTACGCTTCAAAACTTTGAATTCAAAATCTTGATATTCTGAAAACATTTTCAAAAATTGTTTTTCAAAATTTACACGGTTGGATTACATATTCGCTGAACTCAATGAATAAGAAAGCATAAAATAAAATCTGAGTTGCCTACCAAACAGACTCTTATTCATTGAACTATATTTAGTTAAAAAAAAAAACGCTCTTTATTTTAGCTAAATATGTTGATTTCTGTATAACAAATAGAGTAAACAGATTTGAGTCTTCAACCATAAAATGAAAACATGTCAATTACCGTTGAGTTAGGCTCGTAATAAATGGTGTTTGCATTGCAATTATATTGGTAACATATTTATCCAATTTATTTATTAATAAATATATGTTTAGGGTTTCTTGGTAAACAGCTGTAAAGCTTGTATATGAGTAACCAAAAAGAGAAGTATAGGAAAGTGTGATTGTTTCCACTCTTCCCCTCTCCCTATCTCACTATAGTAATGAGGGAAGGGATGGGAGAATTTCTTACTTTTAAAATCAATTTTGTGGGCCCATCTTTTTTTTTTTTTTTTTTTTTTTTTTTTCCTTCCCTCCCCCCATTTTTGGAGTTTTGAATTTCTGATTTGCAAGTGATAGATAGTACTAATGTTTTGCCCAATTGATTCATATTCAAATCAAATATTAAATTCAATATGGATTCTAAATCATCCATTTCTAAGTCTAACCCTAGTGTTAATAGAAAACTCCACCTCATTCTTTTATCTAAACTTATCAAACCGTTTAAATTTGTCGAATGTCAACTTGTCATATTATTTTTAAGCACTTTTATAATTAATGATAAATACTCATCGGACACCAACATTGAAGTCTCACACCAATTCGAATCTTTTTAAATTACAGAAACAAACTATAGACACAAGTTTACATTTTTAATACCTAACTTGTAAGTGATTGAATCATTACAAACCATAGGTTTCCATAACACAACTTCAAATTATGGATACTAATTAGGCAAGAACTATGAACAATGTGTTTTTTTTTCTTTTGGTACAAATAAAAAGTATAAGGAGCACAACCTCTCATCTCAAAGAAATGAGCAAAATTATTCTACGAAATTGAACTGGTGATTTTAACTCGTAACTCAAACACCTTAATTGAAGTCGTATGTTTTAATTAAAAGTGAGTTATTTTGGAAGTAAAATATCCATACATATATTATTAATTGATAGTATTTATAACCCAACAGGCAAGAAGAAAGAAACAAAATTAAAATAGCAATGTCCATAGTTGGGGGGGAAATTAAGCAACCATGAAAGTGTGCATAAAAAAGAAATTAATGCATCAATAATTAGAGAAGAAGAAGAAAAATATATATTATATTGATTTTAAAAAGAGAGAGAGAGAGAGTGAGTGAAATTAGAGCAGAGATGGTATTATATTGTGGAAACTTCTCAGCAGCCAATAAGAAAGAAGTGAGACACAAAATTATAATATATATAATAAATGATTCAAAAAAGCATTCCAAATGGTCCCTCTTTTTAGTCTGGGAATTTTCACTCCCTATGCATGACCCAACTTAATGTCTGTGTGTGTATTTCTATTTTAATATATATAATATTTATAATATATATTTTAAAAAAAATATATATGTATGTGTCTCTAGTGAGTAAATAAATGTTTGATGTTATGCAATGGGGATCCAATGTGTGTAGGGATCAAGTTTTTGTGTGGACTTGTCCCTTTCTTTTGTCTATGTAATGCCAAATTTTTTTGTATATTTCATTCCAATTTTTCATATCCTCACCTTCTCTACCTTCTACTACCTAAATCTTATTTAAATATCTCTTCTATTGGTATCGGGTCTTGGGACGAAACCAAAAACAAACTCACATATATAAAAGATTATTATATTCATAGTACGCCAAATTATATATCAATCTTTGTATTTTAACAATTTTTTTTTAAAGTAACCAGAAACTAAATACTTATTATTATTAGGGTCTAAACTTTGATTCGGATACAATCGGGTTTCGGTTTAAGATAAGAAAGAACTTTAACCATTAGAGCCTTTGTGAAGGTGTACAGAGGTAGTGTGTGCAGTTTAAAGGTGATTTTGAAAGTATAGGAATTGTAGAATCCATGCACGAGTCCTTACCCTAAGATTACTGGTAGCAGCTCCTCCATCACATATTATTCAAACCTTAATCCATACTAATTGATTTCACAATATGTATATTATTATTATTATTATTATTATTATTGCCTTATCTGAGAAGGACAGAGTTAATTAGTATATGTTGAATGAGTTTTCAACATTCCAAAAATAGTATATTACAAATAAAAGTTGGCATCCAACATGCATTAATTATTCACAACTTCCCTATACCTTAAATATAATGAAAGAATAAGCATGGTAGCACTCATCAAATATTTGGAGAAAAAAAAGCCACTTTCTTTTTCACCCCTTCACTCAGTAAAAATGAAAATTTTGGCATATATTGTAGCTTTCCTTGATGGGGCCATCAAACTGTGTTTCAATCAGTAACTCATGAATTTACCACAACTCAATGAAAGGAAATCTACATAATAAATGAACCAAATAAGCTTGTGAATTGAGCTAACATATCATCAACTTGTGCCTATCCATTTATTTAATCTCTTTCTTTCTACCCTCTCATCTTCCAAACCCATCTATTCCATAAATAAAATTCAATTTCAACAACTAAAATTGTAAAGTTTAGAGAGTAATGCACTCATGAAGCTAAGGAGCTAATAATACCTACAATTTCAAATTGCCTTTAAACTTGGAATTTACAACAATAAAAAAAGTTGTTAATGATTTAACCAATTGCTAAAGATCCAAATGGTATATATTACTGCTAAAATGAACGTAATTAAACTAGCATGTACATGTGTTAACAATGAAGAAAGGGTATTTGATTCAAATCCTTAAATGGTGTGTGTGTATATATATATTGAATATTTGATTGGTATGTACATGTTCAAAAAATGGAGGGAAAAAATAAGAGAAAATAATTTTTTTTTTAATTTTGAAAAAAAAAAAAAGAAAAGAAAAGGAAAGTGATGTGGAAATAAGAAGAAAAAAGAATAAATGGAGTTACCTAAAAATAGTGTCCCACATCCAACATGTTAAATGAGAAATAGACAAACAACATTAAATCTTATACAGAATGAATGGTTAAAAAAATAAAAAAAATAAAAAATGCAAAGTTTGGTGGTCCTAGCTTGGTTTTTACCCTAAACAAAAAATAAAATTAAAAATGGTAAAAACAGTGAATTACTAAAAGGAATTCTTTGTTATTATTATTATGAAAATTGAATGAAATGAGGAATTTGGTTGGGAAAGTGGTATGGCCTAAATATGTGAAAATAAGGGTTGGGGGAAGTTGTGGTGTTATGTTATGACCTTATGTCTGCCCTATCAGACAAAGATTTGGGGTATCTTTGACAGCCTATGTTGACCCTACTATTATTACCAAAGCTAATAAACATTTTTATATTTGGTTTTAAGGCCAACCCATTTTCAATTTCAATTTCAATCACAAAAACTACATCTTTTTCTTTTTCCATCCATTTTTGTCTCTTCAAATATTCCTTAATTATCATTCATTTCTATCTAAAATACTTCATTCTTTTCAACTCTAGGGGAACGTACTATGTCCTATTTGGACCTTGAGAAGACGATAGTTTGAAACAAAAGCTCAAACAAACCTCCACAACCTCGGCTAAGGATGAGGTTGAGCTCGAGCTTCCAAATTTGATGAACAAAGCATGCCAAATGTACATCCTAGCCCATTTAACTTGATGAGATATAGCTTAATATGACTTGAAAACTCTGAGAAAGATGCCCTAGGTTCATATTTCACTATAAATACATCATTATGACGTCATAGAAAGTAAGTCATTCTAATCCTCAAACTATCTACTCGCTATATATATACATTTTCTCACTTAAGCATTGAAGTTTGTGTGGCAAGCACCACACCGGTGTGCAAATCTTTTCATCTTACAGGTCATGAACTTTCGAAAATTATAAATTTATCGTTGTTGCCACATGAAGGTCAAATGTGTTTTTCCATATTTATATTTTGACATCAACAAATCAAATTATTAAATTGAAAATTTTAAATATTAAAATTTTATATAATCTATATTATGAAATACAACTAAATGAGTAAAATTGATTAAAACGATTTCCATTACAAGAATTTGACAATATACCGACGATTGAATTTGTCGAGAAATGTCCAAAAATGTTTCAGGAAATGAACTCCCGACGACATTTTGTTCGTCGGCATATTGGTAAAAAAAATCACGTCGGGAATACAACTTCCGACCAGGCCACTAGTGCGCGTCAGGTGTTGTCACGAACTCCTGGCGGTGTTCATACATCGGCGGGCGATATTGTCTCTTGACGGTGTTGAACATCGTCAGGAGTTTTCACAAACTTCCAACGGACTACTACTGCACGTTGGGAGTTGTTAACTTATCTCCTGACGACATTGTCGAGAGTCGTTTCTTCAAATTTTTTATATTTTTAATTTGTTTAGTAGTCACCTGAGTCGTTTCTTTTGTAGTTTCTTCAACTAAAATTCAAAATAATATTAATCAAACCAAACGATATATATTAAATAACGAAATTGTAACACAAAGTAGATATACAAAATTATTTTGTAAGGAAAATTATAAAAAAAGAAAAAAAAGTTTACATAATGGTCTACAAAGTGCTTTTGAATTAATAAATACATAAGGGAATATGTCATCTCCAAAAACTATATCCAGATGTCATCTTCGAACAACTTCTTATCTACCATCACATCAAGTAAAGCACATTGTTACAAAATTCAAAAAATTTAAAATTCCAACTAAAAAGTTCAATAAAACCTCATTCAACTTTCCAAAATAAGGTAAAGTTAAGCAACAAGTTAAGCAAAACCATTCGCCCCTAAACAACAAGTTAAGCAAATACCCTTCACTCCCCAAAAAACGAAGTTAACCAAGAAGTTCACAACCCACCCCTCAACACAACAAGTTAAGCAAAAAGTTTGGCCACCCCTCAACACAACAAGTTAAGCAAAATTCACCCCTAAACAACATGTTAAGAAAATAACTCACCTCTCAACTCAACTAGTTAAGCAAAATCATTCACCCCTAAACAACATGTTAAACAAACAACTCACCTCTCAACACAACAAGTTAAAGCAAAAAGTTCATCCACCCGTCAACACAACAAGTTAAGCAAATTCACCTCTAAACAACATATAAATCAAACAACTCACCCCTCAACACAACAAGTAAAGCAAAATTCACCCCTAAACAACAATATGTTAAGCAAACAACTCATCCCTCAACACAACAAGTTAAGCAAAAAGTTCACCCACCTCTCAACACAGCAAGTTAAACAAAATTCGCCCATAAACAACAACATATTAAGCAAAGAACCCACCCCTCAACACAACAAATAAATCAAAATTCACCCCTAAACAATAACATGTTAAGCAAACAACCCACCCCTCAACACAACAAGTTAAGCAAAATTCACCCCACTAAAGACTACCATAACTGTAGAATAGCCACAAAAAAGTCTTACAATACTAATATTTTGGCATAACTAATATGGGCTACCATAATTGCAGGATAGCCACAATGACTTCAACATAAAGCTAATATTACGACATAAGTAATACGTGCTACCATAACTACAAAATAGCAAAGTATTAGGCAATTAGAAATTTGAAGAATAAATACCTAAAGTTCATGGTCCTCTTTGTGCTTGTGACATTTCTTCAATAGTACTTTTTTTCATTTTTTCCATTTGTCTTGCATGCATCTTTAACATTTTTCTTTGTTCTTCTATTTCTCTTGCATGCTCTTCTGCCAGACGTCTTCCCCTTCTTCAAGTTCCTTAATCTTTAATTGTGATTGTTCAAAGTAGACTTTTAGTTCCCTCACCTCCCTATTGTGCATTTCTTGGGACGTCGAACTCGATGAACTGCTACTCCTCTTTAACTTGAGTTTAAGGGCCCAACTTAGACCTTTAGAATAACCAGGTCGTTACCCAAAACTGTCTCACAGATTTTGTTTCCTGATAATTATTGAGAACCTTCTAGAGTGGGTGTCGATTGTAATTCCACCATTTCATTTTGCACACAAATAGTTAAGTTATGCACTCAAAACAACATGAAAATAAACAACATTGCTTACATGTGCATCCTCAGTTGCCTGATTCATGAACTGACCACTCTTAAACTTTGAATAGGTCAACACATCCCACTAATTCATCTCGTTTTTTACTAAGGTCATATTGTCTCTGCAAGAACGACTTCGACCCGCTGTTATCATGGAATGGTTGTTTCTCTCTATTCTTTTTATTACTCTTTGATTGCTCCTACATGCAAACAAAAAAAATAATACATTAAATAAATCACTTAGAAAACGGTGATATATTAAAGGAAGTAAAAAAAGGTTTATTAATATAACCTGAAATCCTTCACTTAGAAAACGGTCGCACTAAAAATTACAATCTTCTAACGAATTCTTCAACCGGATAGGTGGTTTGGCACGTGCTCGCCCTGCCACATTTCTTAAAGTGTTTATGCAAATCTGCTCTATATTATTTGAACGAGGTTGATATTTGATGTTCGATAAATTTATTAAGTACTGGATATGAGAAATCAAGCTCAAAATACCACTACGAAAAGAATTATGGTGGAACATCTGCGTACGTAGGGCACCAAACTCATAAACTTACCAACAAATTGCCCTTAGTCATCTCTATAAATTATGGTGGAACATCTGCGTACGTGGGGCATAAAACTTGAAAACAATCTCTAACTACCACACCAATTGTGTTACTGAACCAAAAACATGTGGAGAAATTGGCTTCTCCATCCTCGATGTGATAGAGATTGAAATTTTTTCATGTTTGTTGACGTATTTCTCCAACTCAATGTTTCAAGAGTGCCTATGTGTCCTACGGGTGGATGAAGAGCAGCCATCTAAAAAAAAGTATAATTATCGAGCGCGAATATGTTGTAGTCAATAGAAGAATACTTCCAATACAAACCTGAGGTATCACCCACTGAAGATCCCATGTGACTGGATATATCCAACTCAAGGAACACATGTTCTGCCTCGTGTTGCATGTTTGGAGCTGAAATAGTATCTGAACAAAAATGAAAATAACCAAATTAAAACAAGTTATTACCTTATGAATTCAACACAAGTTATTACCTATTATTTAGTCAAATAGTTATGGTTACTTTATTACAGAATCATGGATGCTTATAGGAATGAAAAACACTTATTAAAATTCAAACAAGTTTAACGAATAGATTGTACTTAGGTGATACTATCTAAAGCTTAAATTCTTGAAAGTAGTTATATTTAAGCAATAACTTTTTAAATCCAAGCTTAAATTAGTCAAAGCAACTTCAATAAAAAAAAAAAATCAATAGAACAAGATGATGCAAATAAGCAAAAAAATAACAAAACTCCTAAACAAATCATTCAAGAAATTAAAATTTAAATCAACAAATGTTAAGGTGATATAATTTAGCTCATCCTTTTCCAAATCAAAGTTTAACCTCTTTAAGTCAACTTCAATCAACGAAACTCATACATTAAGCAACTCCAATCCATGATATATATCACATTCTAAATCCAATATAAAATATCTTCAATTATATATATCACAACAAATACAATAAATTGATACAAAGAAGCCAAAACTAAGAAAAAACCCTAAGATAAAATAACTCCAACAATTAAATCTAGCAAGATCAAAGTTAAATGTAGATAAATCATGTCTAACAAAATCAAAATTAAATCAAAGTTTAACCTCCTCGAAGCAACTTCAATCAACTCAATCATACATTAAACAACTACAATCAATCCAATCATACAATCAGCAACTTCAATTCAACATATATATCACAACCAAAATCATCACACAACTATAATTTATCTCAAATCATCATAATCCATTGCAAAACGAGTGTAAAACAAGAGCGAAGATTTCTACCAATCAAAAGAAGAAGATATTTGAAAAATGGAGAGGAAGAGGCGATCGTACCGGGAGAGATGGTCGGCGGCGGTGGTAGACAGCGGGAGGAGTGTGGTGGTCAGAGGTGGCATTGGACGTCGAAGGAGCGATGGAAATTAACAAAATCTTGGACCAGGTTTTTCGGCGCGACGGATGAAGGTTAGGAACTTCTTCAGATCTATAAAATTGCAAATATGAAGAAGATTTTTAAAAAAGAATTCCCGACGATGCACGAAAGGCGTCAAGAGTTTCTTTTTAACGCCCCCAACAACTTAATTAGTTGTCGGGCGTTACCCCAGAACTCCCGATGCCTTAATGTAAGGCGTTAAGGCATCAAGAGTTTCCCTCGTTTTTTAACTTTTATTTCTAGTTTCTGATGCCTATATATTGTGTTGGGAGTCTCATGACGCATTATGCTGGCCGTTGGGAGATATCGTCTCTTCTGAATTCTTATTTTTAGAGAAGTATTTTAAACGTTGAAAAATCCTCAAATTCATGTAGTGTTCGCAGAATAAGTAGTATATATTGGAAAAATACAACTAGGTAAATGTATATATATATATATATATATATTCTGACATAGAACAACTACAGATATGACATATACTATATAGTAAAAATATAAGGAAAAGGCCAACTACTAATTAGTTAAAAGAATGTGAAGTTAAATAGTACTTTCAATTTGAAGCTAAAGAAAGTGGGTGGGGGGGGGGGGGGGTTATAATAATGACCAATCCATGTGTATAGGCAGCAATAAGATGATTTCACAAAAACCCAAAAGAATAAAAAGTTTACATAATATATATATATATCCATTTTAGGATAGTTCGTAGAAGACCAGCAACAAACTGCAGTTAGGGGTTTAACATTTGAGGATTGGCTCTTTCATGCATGGATTCAACCTAAACAAAACGTTCCACTCTAATCTCCTATAGTTTCAGTTGTTATAAGTCCAAATAGTGAAAATTTAAGTCATTTTTTGTTTCGACTCCCCTCTAGTTGTAGGCCACAATTTCCCCCATTACTTAATGGACCATATTTAGACCCAAAGATGATATTGTGGCCCATTTTCAAACCATATGGGTCCATTATAGTTTGGGCTATTAAATTTCAATAGAAAAAATTCGGAAATATGGCAAAAAATAGGGAGGTGGTTAGAAAAATAGCAACAAAAAAAAAAAAAAAAGAAGCAATTTTCGGTGTAACCTATTTTTCTCAAGGCATATGGTCAGTTTTCACATATTCTTCCCTATTAAATGTGAGATATTTAAATACAATGTATTTTAGGTAGTTAGAATATTTTGAATTGTTTTAGATATAGTTAGATAGATTTATTTTTTAATTGAGTATATTTATATACATTGTAGTTCAGAATATAAATAAAATAAACCCCTAAGAATATGGTATTTATTGAAATAATAATTACCCTTTCTATTTTGATTTATTTTATTTCCAATTAAAATATAATTAATACCCTAAGATTATGCTGTTTAATTAATTAGATATATTTAATTTTATATATGCAATTAAATTCCACATATTGAGATGATTATTTCAACTTATTAGTATTTCGAATTGAAATCTTGAGAAAGGGATGCACGTATGGGAATAAACAATAAAATCCCTAAGATTATGGAATTTGTTTAGATAAATACCTAATTACTTAATTAAATTCATAAAGATATTTCCTTATATACGGTTAAAGATATTTCCTTATTTACAGTTATAATTATATATTCAAAAGATATAATAACTTCAAATTATTTTAAATTAAACCGATCTATAATCTTTGAGACAACTACATTTTCTATTTTTACTGAATCCATTTTCCTCAATTTATCTCTAATTAATATTAAATATTTTTTTTATTAGTTATACGT
>JBBPDJ010000020.1:10280803-10294486 GCA_037974625.1 Cucumis cinereus
GTGACCACACCCTGCTCATCAGTCTTATTTTTGAAGACCCATTTGGTTCCAATAACATTAGTATCCTTAGGCTTAGGTACTAAAAGCCAAACCTGATTTCGTTCGAGCTGTAATAGTTCTTTCTGCATAGCAGCAACCCAATACTCATCCTTTAAAGCTTCTGTGACTGTGGTTGGTTCAAGTGAAGATGTGAAGCACATGTTATTAACCATTTTGACATAATCAACTTTCTCCTTCTTCCTGGTCGACACACCTGAATTAAGATTGCCAATAATATTAACTGAAGAATGATTCTTACAAACCCTTGTAGAAGGTAAACCATGGAGTCCCTCATTAATGGCATCTGACAATCTAGCTGCAGGATTAACACTCGAGTCAATTCCAGAGTCATTACTAGTACCTCTAACACTGGGATCAGGAGTCTGTTCGCTCAAAGATTTTGAACTATTCACTACATTCTTTCTTGTCATGCTAATCTCATCATCCTCATCGTTTGCTGTTGAGAGTGCTGATCTGTCACAAAAAGTTACGTTGATAGACTCCATAACCATTTGAGTTATTTTGTTAAATACACGATATGCTCGACTAGATGGTGAATATTCTAGAAAGATTGCTTCATCTGACTTGGAATCTCATTTACGATGATAATCCCTGTCTGATAGAACATAACACAAACTACCAAAAGCATGAAAGTACTTAATGTTTGGCCTTTTACCTTTCCATAACTCGTAGAGAGTTTTAGTAGTTCCAGACCTTATCATTACACGATTGTGTATATGACAAGCAGTGTTTACAGCTTCTGCCCAAAACTTAATAGGAACATTCATAGCATACATCATCGTTCGCGCCATCTTTTGTAAAGTTCTGTTCTTCCTTTCCATAACACCGTTCTGTTGAGGTGTAATAGGTGCAGAATATTCATGAAATATTCCTTCAGACTGACAAAACTCGTGGAAGGCTTCATTATCAAACTCCTTTCCAAGATCACTATGAATCCGAATGATAGTTTTTTCCCGTTCTCTTTGCAACTGGAGAAAAAGAGCCTTGCAAACTTGCAATGTTTCTGCCTTTTCTCAGATGAAACGAACCAATGTATACCTAGAATAATCATCCACACAAACACAAACATATCTCTTTCTTCCCAAACTCTCTGTCTACATAGGCCCCATCAGATAAAGATGCAGTAATTCTAGTACTCTATTAGTACCAACTTTATTTGTTTTCTTGTGAAACACCCCGATCTGTTTGCCCACCGGACAATCTCCACAGAATATTTCTGATTCAAATGATAAGGTTAGCAAACCACGCACTGCATTCTCTGCTACTTTTTTTCTTAGAAATTCCATGCTGATGTGTCCGACCCTCTTATGCCACAATGTTGTTTCATCTACTCTAGTCAGACAACCACTTCATTCCTCTGTTTAGGGATCCAGTGATAGCAATTATCTAAAAGTCGTGTTCCTATCATTTTCACAGTTTGATTTTTATCTACAACCGTACATTTATCTTTTGAGGAAGTGACTTGAAACCCCTGATCACATAGCTGACTAATGCTTATCAGATTCGCTGCTAATCCTTCTACTAAACTCACATTATTCAATATAGGAAGCTGTTGATCTTCTATATCTCCTTTCCCAATCACTCTTCCTTTCGCACCATTACCAAAAGTCACATTGCCTGCTTTGCACTCTTTCAAACCAGTCAGCATTGCCTGATTCTCGGTCATATGCCATGAACAACCACTATCAAAATACCAATCATCCTTGGTCATTTTATGGACCAAGGTAAGAGCTACATTACACTTGGAACCAGAACCTGGATTATTTATTGTTAGATTCTGATCTTTTTTAACTTTCCATACTTGTTTGACAACTTTGAATAACTTTTGCCCTTTAGACAACTGAACAACTGATTGCAGATCATAGCAATAAGGTCTAATATGTCCTGGTCTTCCACAGAAGTGACATATCCAACTTCTTTTTGGTTTTCTGATGCTATCAACTGTAGGTTTTTCTATGTACATCTGAGACTTGTGAGAATGCTGCTCAGGTTCTGCACCTCCACTACTCTGGTTGTATCCTAACCCCCTTCTATCTTCGGCTACTCTTCCCTTACTCAAAAGATTATCTAAATGATCAGTTCCAGAATTCATCACACGCACTGTTTTAGTAATATTATCGCGCTCCTGGCAGGTTTCTCGTAGTGTTTTTTTCAACTCTGAAACAGTTATTAACAGCCGATGATTTTGTTCCACAAGTTTCAGTATCCGATCACTCTGTTGTTCTAACATCTCTATATATTCAGCTTCTATTTCAGCACTTGACTTAATGTTTCCATTCATTTCATCTTCTTCCGTAGCTAGTTCTAGTTCCAATGCATCCTCATTACTTACTCAGACACAGTGTCCTTTGTAATTCTTGCCACTAGTGCTTGGATTTCTTCCTCACTATTACTCTCATCTTCAGAATCATCAGACAAGGTTGCTGAGAATCCCTTCTTTTGCCTCCTAAGAAACGTAGGGCATTCTGCTTGATAATGTCCGAATCCCTCACATTCTCGACAACGAAAAGTATGATCACCTCTCTGAGAATTATTAGCACTATTCCCTTCAATTTCCTTTCTTTTTAAAGGAAGAATTCGACACTTTTAGCGGGCTCACGTTGCTAGAGTTATGACTCGACTGCTGACTTCCAGAACGCTTGTTGTACTTCCGTGCGAACTTTGGGAATTGTTTTGTTAACAAGGTCATGGTATCAATTATATTTTCTTCACTTATACGCTCTTTCTTGGGGATTGATTTAGCACTACAAACAGTTTGAAAGACTATGTTCTTCCCTTTACTTACTTCTTTGCTTCGTAGAGACAATTCATAAGTACGCAACGAGCCAAAAAGTTCTTCTAACTTCATTGCGGAAACATCCAGGGGTTCTTCAATTGCAGTAACTTTCATATCAAAACGCTGAGGCAAAGATAGCAATACTTTTCTGACCAACTTCTCCTCAGAGATTCTCTCCCCCAGCCCATATGATTCATTAGCAATGTCTAATACCTTCTTATTATAATCAGCAATGGACTCTTCATCTAGCATTTTAAGAGATTCAAACTTTGTTGTGAGAATTTTGCATTTTTGACTTCTTAACCTTGGATGTCCTTCATGATCCACAACCAAAATATCTCATGCCTCTTTTACAGATTCACATGTGTTTATAAGTCTGAACACATTTCTGTCTACCCCATTGAAAATGGCGTTAAGAGCTTGTGAACTACCTACAACAGCGATATCCTCATCTTCTGTCCAATTCCATTCAAGTTTTGCAATCACAACCCCGTCTGCTCCAGTAATACTAGAAGGGATCCAACTAATCAATACTGCTCTCCATACCTTCTAATCCATAGATTTTAAAAATGTTGTCATTCTCGCTTTCCAGTACGCATAGTTTGTCCCATCAAGTACAGGGGGTCTTGTGGTGGAACTGCCTTCTCTCAGTGCATCCATAATGAATTTTGCTACAACCTAACGCTCTGATACCAATTGAAAACCGGTTAGGACCTTGCAGTAGTATTTACACTAATATTAGTATAGATGCAATATGATGATACTTAAATAAGAAGAGATAGACACAAAGACGTTGTTAACCCAGTTCGGCAATCTAGCCTACATCTGGGGGGTTTTCACCCTGATGAGATAATCTTTATTATTATCACAAAAACTCTTCATAGTTCACAGAGTTACAACACATGTCATAACTTAGGATAATAACTACAGTAGCACAAATATGGTAGAGGTATCTTTGTAACTGATACTCGTCTTCACAATCTACAGAATTTTTCAGTAATCTGTCTTCACTGAGTCTTTATGATCTCATATACTCACAGGCTCCCCCTGCATAAGTTCTTCAAGATATTTGTTGAAAAATTCTCCCCCTCAAGAGAATAACGCTATGCGTATACACATTCACACTTTTAAAGAACACCTACATAGGCTTGATAAAAACAACGAACTTTTCCAGTCAAAGAGTAAAGATATAAGGCAGCAAAGCAACACACCTTTTCAATTCCTTGTTTAGATTCTCGATCAAGCCACACACCCAAAGTCAAAAACAAAAGATATATAATCATAATAATTTCCAGAAGATTTATCCACTTCAAATCATAACTATCCAAGAATATCTCAACCACTAAGAGAGAGAATTAATCACATGGTTAATTAAGATATTCTTGGAAAGAAATTATGTTAAGCCCATTATTAAATACAATAGGATTGAAGAGGTTATACAAAGGTATAATTACTTTTACCTTCAATCTTTAAAAGCATGCTTAATGAATCATTTTTAGATTCTATGTTTTTCTCTAAACAAATTGAGGCAAAGTGATAAATCACTTATGCAATTGGGATTTGATCCCTTCAAAAGTTAGCTTATGAGAATAAGATTTGCAGTAAGTCCTTCAACTAGCATCACATCATCCGTAAATGGAAGACCAAGATAGTTGAGTTTCCCTTTGTCCACTATTTTGCAAGAAGCCCCATCACCAAAAGTGACTTTATCGATGTTGGCTAGTTTGAGATCAAATAATTAAATAGTTTATCTCTCCTGCCATGTGTCTGGAACTTCCACTGTTGGCATACCGATCATTATTTGTTTAAGATCTGAGAGATGCCAACATAACAATACATCTACTTTCAACATACTTCACATTCAAAACTTGTTTGATCTTCAATTTTGCTTAAACTCTCAAATGTTTGACATGTTTCGAAGCATTTATAAAGTATTTCATAAGTTGATAGCAATGTGAACATTTATATCAAACCTTACCACAGTGATAATAATTGAATCTTGATCGGTAGATTCTATTAGACATGCTTGTGGGAATATTTGGTGATCCAACAATTCCATAGGACTCAAGTTTTTTAGTCTTAACAAATTCAATCTTTTGCTTCCCTTTACGGTTAGACTGATTGTTAGAATAATTCTCATGTTTCTTAAAACCAACTCTAGATTTATTTCCAGATGTCAGTATCTTTCCAACAGACTTTCTGCCTGAATTCAACATTTAGACTTTTTTTTTTTATTATTATTAAAGAGTAGTGTTAGCTTGACTAAGTTTTCGCTTAAGATTAACAATGGAAGCCATTAACTAGTGATTTTTAAGTAATTAGAAACTTAAGGCCCTCTCTTTTTGAACATTGGGAGTCTTCAAATCTTCTTGACATCTACTATAAGAGAGTGATAATCAGACACATCTTCATGAACAAGACTGCTTTGTCTTGCATACTCTTTCATATCTTTAGAGTAAACATTGAACTAAAAATCAATAGATGAGGTGTCGAATGTGATATTGCTAAGAAACATCTTAACATCTCTATCTGAGTCACTACGATCATCAGACTTATTGTCTAACACAGTCGTTACATAGCCTCTACTCTACTTCAAAAAGTTTAGACATTCTGAAAATGTCCAAATTCATCACATTTTATACACCTAAAAGATTTTTCTTGAGAACAATTAGACATACTTGGTTTGTCGGATTCCTTCTTGTAAGGTTGTGTTCTGGAAGACTTGGTAAAGGATCCACTTACGATTTTATTTCCCTTGAGATTAGTGACATTTGGCTTCTTAACATATTGTTTAAGAACATGATTAAATTGTTTTGACAACAGAATAATGGATACGACAAGCGTGTCATCAGAGTATTGATCATTTAACTAATGCTTCTCTTCTACTGTAAATTGAAGAACAATTTCCCTTGTTCTTATTTTCTGATGAAGTACCTAAGGACATGTCAAAGGTTAATAACGAGAATCATTCTTCCACCTTCAGTGATGCTATAATTTAAGTTTCCTCGTTTGCAATCACTTTGATATAAAAATATGTTGGTCAAAGATTTAAGAACTTTACGAACAAGTTTTTCTTTGGAAATCTTCTCTCCGGCAAAAAATTCGTATGCAGTATCCAATAAATGAACATTAAACTCAACAATGGTTTCATTGTCATTTATTCTTAGAGCCTCAAAATTTGATGTTAGTAATTGAAGTCTTGACTTCTTTACCTTAGATGTACATTCATGCGCAGCTCACAAGATATCCAAGCTTCATTTGCTGAAACACACAGGTGTTGATATGTTTGAATATGTTCCAGTCTACACCATTAAATATTGCATTTAGAGCTCGAGAGTTGGTTACCCAGTTCAATGATTCACCACCTACGTCTAAGGGCAGTATGCCTAAGAAAGATACTCCACTAATAATGATGGTTAAGTAAAGTACAACGTAGAACTTATCTATAATAATCACTATATAGTGACTCGCGAAAAGCATAACTAATAAGCACCTAGGATCCTTCTATGTGTGAGACTCCCTATTAAGTAAACTCAGGCTCCCGTTTAGTGTGGTAGTATTAGTGAATTCACCTAAGCTCCATCTTGCTGAAAATGAGACTCCTTCTCACGTATATACGTCTCGTTAAAAGAGCTTATGCTCCCCCTATGATAGACAATCCTTTTTCGTGCCGAAGTGTTAGGCTTCTCCCAAGATCAAGAATCCCTTATTGATGGAAAAGGTTTAGGCTCACCCAAAACCATATATAACTTCAAGATGTTGCAACAGCGAAACAAGGTGAGCAATGAGAAAATGCAATGACAACTAGTACATCGACGGAATGAAAAATAGCTTTTGATCAAAGAACAGTTGCAACTTGCATGAAGAACACTTTTTTTCTCGCACAATAAACAATTTTGGCTTTTTCACAATAAAATCGACAACCCTAATAGTAAAATCAACACCCCTAAAACTGTTTGACAATTTCATATAAATAAGTGGATTCGTTAAAGGAAATAGCTTGAAATAGAAAAAAATATATTGACCACAATCAAAAACTAAAAATGATATGAAATAAAATAAGGCAACCACATAGTTCCAAATGAGGAAATTATTTGTAGGAGAAACTTCTAATGATTAAACTTGATGTTAAGACTTCGTGAAAGACAACAGAACAATCAACTGCCTTATAAAATATAATGCTAATTCACAGAAATATCCAACATTATCAAATTTGGTATTATTGATTATAATTTTTTTTTTATCAAAACTTATCTTGATTGAATAACTTAAAATTTTGAAAATTGTATT
Source organism: Cucumis cinereus (assembly GCA_037974625.1). Taxonomy (NCBI): domain Eukaryota; kingdom Viridiplantae; phylum Streptophyta; class Magnoliopsida; order Cucurbitales; family Cucurbitaceae; genus Cucumis; species Cucumis cinereus. Next base: position 10,287,930 of record JBBPDJ010000020.1, read on the forward strand.
TTATATAATATAGCTTGATTATATTTAAATTATAAAAACAAAGGAAAAAAGAAAAAGATACTAGAAATTAGAAATAAGAAATAAAACAATTTTAAAAAATTGTTTCTATTTTCAAGGAACAAGAATAGTTGACAAACATACTCTTATTTCTAGTTTATTTAATAAAAAAATAACAAATATACATGTAACGGAAAATGGAAACATTATCAAAGGGCCTATGAGAATGGTTTAGGTAATTAAAATATCGAAGAAATAATATAAATGATCGTTTTCAAATATAGAAAAAGGAATCAAAATTTTACAAATATAAAAAAAAAGTTCATAATCTATCAATGATTATCAGTGTCAATCATTGACATTGATAGACACCAATAGAAGGCTATCAGTGTTTATCAATATCTAATATATAGGATCTAAATTGTTGCTATATTTTGGATTACCCTTTGATCAAAGACCAAGAGATAAGGAAAACTAGTTCCTCACTCCAAGTTCGAACACTCCACAAGCAAGATGATCAAACTTACTTGAATGTTCTTGGCTTGCATCCCTAAATCAAGAATTGCAAAATGGCGACGATGAGACTCTGTCATCTACCAAAGAATTTTCATTCAAAGAAAACCCTAAAACTTTAATTATCAAAAACTCCTAAAACAACCAAAAGGCAAGGCTTAAATAGCCTTCCAATAAAACCCTAATTCATTGAAAAAAGACTAAATTATCTCTTTTTAAATGTTATTAAAACAGATAAAATTGAAAAAAAGATAAAATTGAAAACTATTAAAAATACATCATAATTATTAAATAAAGTCTAATTAATAATTTGATGTTTGGTCGGTTCATATCATCCTTTCCTTCTTTTGAAGGATTCGTCCTCGAATCTAAATCAAAGCCTTGTAAAGCAGTCTTGAAGTTGTGAGAAGAAAATAGTGTCAATCTCCTTAGACTTCTTTTTGTTGGTCTCCCTTGCAAAGCATCATCTAAGTCATGAGATGTCAAAGGTAGATACCATCTTAGATTGTTCCTAGTTTTGAAAGAATATTAGTCATCAAATCTTCATTTAGTTTGTGACCATCAAAAGAACTTGGACAACTCATGGAGCTTTGTTTTAATACTTTTACTTCCTGTAAAAATTCAAAGGAAGAACTAGACAACTTGGAGGAATTTCACCTGTCAGAAAACAGACTCCTTTGTCATCCTTACAAATTTTCAAACTCACATTATTGGCTTTTCTCTCATCAATGTTTGCACACTTTTCTTCTTCACAATTTCTTTGGTTTTTGTTTCAGTCTCATGCCTTTTGTCTTCCAACTCACACACAACAAGTTCTTCTTCTCGTGGACACAATGATACAAGAGTAGGACAAAATATTAGTTTGGACTCTAATGGACTAGGAAATACGTCAGATTCAAGTTCACTACCATCTACTTCTTCTTTCCACTACCGTTAACACATGCTTCTCTAGAAATAGGTGGTTCAACAATAGTTTCAAGATTACAATCATGTGAGTCTTTGCAATCTAATAAGTTACAAGACAAAACATCATGTTCATGCATTGACTCAACATTATTACGCTTCTCTTTACTAGTGGTGCCATTAAATTTGAACTTGGACTTAGTGTACCTTGAAGATTTCCTTTGGAGTTGCCTTTCTATCTTGATGGCAACGTGCATCATTTCTTCTAAGTCCTCATAAGGTTGAATTTCTTCTCGATCGACAAGCAAATCGGCAATTGTCTCATTAAGTCCATTGTAGAATCGATCCATGGTAGTTTTCTCTTTCTCATATATGTTAGCCTTCTCAAGTAGTAACAACATTCCTCATAATAATTGTTCACACTTTTGTTCCCCTGGCGTAACGCCTGAAGTCGTTGTGTACAATCTCTCCTTACTTTAGGTTTCTCTCTAGGTTAAAACCTTTGTTCCATTTTGTCTAACCTCGCATTGATTAAGGTTTCCAAGAGTTGCATAACTTCCTCATTGAGTCCGTTTTGTAGTTGGTCCTGTGGAGCATCTTCATCACTTTCCTTTGCTACAAAAAAAAAAAAAAAACAAGTGAAAGAAAATTGGACCTCACAATCAACTCCCTCATATGTTTCCCTCGATAAATGATGTTCACTCGTGTTTACACTCAACTTGTAACTCTCCCTCACAAATATGAACTTTTTCACTAAGTTGATAGCCAAGATTTTGCAACCAAGTTCAGAAGTGAAAGCCAACCACAAATCAAGCAAGAATGTCGGTAAAATGTCCAACTCAAGCAAAGAACTAGTTGAATGCAATAAAAACGAAAACTAGAAATCAAGAACATAATGTTCGAGATTCAACAAACTAGACAAAATACGATAAAAAAAAATATGATATTTAGAATTAAGAACCTAATATTCAAAATTCAAGAATTATGCAAGATGAACAAAGAAAAGCAACCTATTAGACAAAATAACGATAAAAAGAAACAAAGAATTAACAATAGAATCCAACGAAACTAATTTTACCTAAAACTCAATTAAAAAAGTCAAACAAATACCCATTAAAAATCATTAATTTTCTTATAAAAGTTAGCAAGTTAAAACCTATGAAAATTCACTTGACGTGCCTCCTTGACCTGCTTCAAATGTTTTTTTGTTAAATAACCCAAGGCAACTTTGAATTTTTTTTCTTCTTCTTTCTCTTTTTTTTTTCTTCTTCTTCCTCTTCCTCGGCAAGTTTAATTTTTTTTCTTTTTTTTACGTTTTCTTTTCTTTCTTTTTTTTCTTCTTCTTTCTAGTGTACGACGGTAAGCATTTTTTTTCAATTCAATCAAGAACAAAAACAAGTTAAAAACTAAGACTTTAATCAAGAAAGCGATTAACATATACCCAATCTAAAGCCTACGCTCTGATACCAAATGATATGAAAACCCTAGCATTTGTAAATTAGGAACCCAATTTGCGAACCTTTAAAAACAAATTCTAAAATCCCCAAATCAAGTTAACAAAAACCCAAGGGAATGACTTAGATTTTGATTACCCTTTGATCAAAGACCAAGAGATAAGCAAAGTGATCAAACTTATTTGAATGTTCTTGGCTTGCAACCCTAAATCAAGAATTGCAAAAAGGCGGCGATGACACTCTGTCATCTACCAAAGAATTTTCATTCAAAAATAACCCTAAACTTTAATTATCAAAAACTTCTAAAACAACCTAAAGGCAAGACTTAAATATCCTCCCAATAAAACTCTAATTCATTGGAAAAAGACTAAATTATCTCTTTTTTAAATGTTATTAAAAAAGATCAAATTGAAAAAAGATAAAATTTAAAAATATTAAAAATACATCATAATTATTAAATAAAGTCTAATTAATAATTTGATGCTTGGTCGGTTCATATCACCTCATTTGCTATTTACTTGGGTTTTTATTTTCTACTGTTAAATATTATTGCCCCAAAACAACCTTCCATCTATTAGTTTTCTATATTTTATTTGTCTTACCTTTTAATAGTGTTTTCAAATTAAAATCAAAGTTAAATTTTGAAATCTACTAAAACTTTTTGAAATTTTACTTTAAATCCGATGCCTACATTGGAAATACAAAAAACACGAGGATTATAAATGGTAAGAAAAAAAGCACATTTTAAAATACAGCAAATGATCGATAATGAAATAGTTTCAAACGAGTCTTCAAATATATATATATATATGGTTTTTGAAAATATTTTATTTAAAATAACGCCTTAAACAATAATGATTAAAACAACCTTCATATGGTAATATGTTCCTACAATGACGTTTTGCATGTTTTTTAGTTACAAACTTTTCAATTCTTAATAAAATTTGTTTTATAAAAAAATTATAAACTAATTATTTTTTCTTCAAAATATATATATATATATATATATATCTATATATATATATATATATATATTTTCAAGTAAGATATTAATTTTATAAGGTCTTTGTTATGAAACTTCTTTTTTAGAACAACAATTAAATGGAGGGATTCGAACCTTCGTGGTTACTACTACACTCAGATGTTAGTTGAGTTCAGCACTTGTTGGATTTTTTTATGACTATTAACCTAAGATGTTTATAGTTTAAATAAAAAAAAAGATTTTTTATTTTTTAAACTCAACTATTTTGAAGGGTTTAGGAATTCTATGTTCAGTAGTACATGTATCTTCTGATTTATAATGTTCACATTGACAATAACATACAACAAAATAAGAACATGAAACAATTACTAAACAAGAAATAACTTACCAACCGGTTCGTATGGCTCACAAAGTTCAGTTTGTAATTATCTGTGGATAATAATTATACATATATGTATTTGGAGCACATAGTCAAGTTGGGTTTAGTCATGAGTACTTTGTGCAATCTTTGATTTTTTATTGCCTTTTTACACGTAACTTTTTGTTAAACCATTCGACCCCGCAAAACACTTCTCCAAAATTTTAACGATATTTTGGGATGTGGACTCTAATTTGTTTAGTACCCTAAAACTTGTTGTTTGTAATGTAGTATTCATAAAATAACTGTTACTTAATTTTGTATTTGATTTTACATTACTTAATCCAATGACGTAAAATTTTGCCAGATTATTACATGAAACCTTGAACAGTATGTGGTTAACATACAAGTGTATCATATTCAAGTAATAACCTATAGGGTTAGTATATGGATAAGGTTGCTTGACTTATCCTAATGACACAAATATGACCCATTGTGTAAATGTCACAAATGATTTTATCCAAATTGTTCATTTGTAGACATATAAGTAGAGTATTTTAAACAAAGAGTTTGTATAAGGTTGGACAGTGACATATTAAATCTTTTTTTTTTTGGTAAATACATAAATTGAAGAGATTTATATATAACAAGATGACCATATGTGACTCGATCTTAATTTTGAGTGAGTAATGAACTTCTGCATGTGATGTCTTTGTTGAGTTTTATGTCTTAAAACTCGTAGATAGTAAATGTAATTCATTGATTGTTATTAATAAAGTGTTACTATAGTAATTTCAATTACTGTCATTGATTATTTGATTAGTTTTGTCTAAAGAACCTAAATCAAATAAACGTTATCATAAGTTGCTTTATGAGTCTTTAATTGTATATGAAGAAATACAAGGATCAATGTTCCAAAAAGGGTCTATAGTGTATAAATAATGTTGGGTACCTTATCCTGGTAACACTATAGATACAACTCATTTTGTATTTGATATAAACGCAATGATCCAATGCGTTCGTTTAGGTGACATGCGAGTGGGGGTATCCTATGGAATTAGTTTCGATAAGACTAAACCACGAAATAGTAACCACTTGACTTGCTAGGTTTCTATTTAAATAGAATGACCTAGGCAACTTAGTCTTAATCCTAAGTGTATTATGAACTCCTGTTTGTGAGAGATTGTCCTTTGATCTGTATGGTAAGAGTGGCTAGATTTCTGACTCAATAAGCCTAACAGTTTAGAGACAAAACAAAGTAGGGAGCTAGGAACATAATCACACAAGATGAAATTCGCTTCTTTCTGATTTTAGGGTAAGTAGATGAGTGTTCTCTTAAATGGTGTCTCCGAGACTTGAACAAAGGGTCCTACCCTCTCTATGACACGCTAAAGGTTTACGTTGATTGGTTGGACAATAAACACTTTGTTCATTAGAGGAGCACTAGTATTCAAGGACTAAAAGGTAACCGAGGGGTAAAATGAAAATTTGACACAAGTGGTGTTACAAAACTTGTGAAGGACTAACATGCGATTATTGGTCTATAGTCGTGGACACATAAATATATTTACCTTGAGAAGAGTTCAGTTGTGAGTCTTTAGTGAAGTGTACACACACTTAACGAATATCAATTAATGTGGTTAATGAGTTATCTATTATAACTATCATTTTCTTGCATTATCTCCTATAACTATTAGTTTTACACTCAGTATAATTTAGTTGATAAATTACATTTACTTCGTTTGCAGTTGACGAAATGAACACTTTATAGTCAATTGGAATTAGATGCGGTGAGAGTTGATTATTGTGACTTTGTATGATACAACATAGGATGCATGCTTGTTACATCAATGCACCAATATTTTAATATGTATAGCTTTAGGATATGTGATACGATGTCAATTTCGAAAGGGTTATGCCTAAAATGATCTGATTTTTAGATATTAATTCTGTAACGCCCCAGATTTTTACCTTTTACCTGAGGTCGTTACTTACATAGGAGAACTCATAATCTTAACAAAAAATACAACGGAAGCATTTTTCACAAGTAACAACATCAACAACACAGCGAAAGCCTTTGTCAATAAAGTCCCCCATAAAACACACGGTCACTGGTCCTTCTTGTCCGTCGCCGGTTTCCTCATACTTACCTGAAAATAAACATGAAAAGGGTGAGTATAAAAATACTCAGTAAAGAATCCACTACTAGGTCCACTAGGTTAACTGTTAACTTTCTATTAAACTGAACTCTACAATCTTAGTCCCAAAAACATCTAATGTTCCACCTACCGAGTACAACATGGCTAATAGATAAAGTTAACAGCTACCATATTCCCAAATCATGCAATCT
>JBBPDJ010000020.1:10298609-10320282 GCA_037974625.1 Cucumis cinereus
ATGAAAATTCTTTGGTAGATGACAGAGTCTCATCGTCGCCTTTTTGCAATTCTTGATTTAGGGTTGCAAGCCAAGAATATTCAGGTAAGTTTGATCACCTTGTTTGATCACCTTGCTTGTGGAGTGTTCGAACTTAGAGTGAGGAACTAGTTCTCCTTATCTCTTGGTCTTCGATCAAAGGGTAATCCAAATCTAATCCTTTTCCTTGGGTTTTTGTCAAATTGATTTGGGGGTTTTAGAATTTGTTAGTAGGGGTTTGCAAATCGGGTTCCTAATTTACAAATCCTAGGGTTTACTTATCAATTCTACTCATAATAAAAGTCCTATAGCTTTCTTAATTTACATTCAAACCGTTACTTTATCAAATGTTTATCACTGCATTTTTAAGTTTTAAATATATATATTTTGAATTTTGTTTAAGAACAACTTTTTTATTTAATTCACTCCTTTGTTCATTACTTAGAAAACTAATGATTAACTGATTATCCTGAAGTATTTCTTTCGAAATTCAATTAAACATTGTTTTAAGTAAGTAAATTTTTTACCCTTTCCTTTTTACAATACGTGGAGTGATGAAATCAAAATTCTGTCTTGAAAGTCAATAGTACATATTTTGTGTCAATTCAACTATACTTATGTTGGATTACAATAATCTCCTAAATAGATATTTGTTAGAAACGTATGGTTATTTGTGTGGCTTATAAATCAAACGGTGGGAAATGAGGGACAAAATAAAGTCAACGTCTTTTTCCCTAATAAAATAATCATGAATATAAGCATAAGAAGCCTTAATAAACAAACATTCATACATATGAGTCTCAGAACCCAAAAGAAAGTTCTGAAATGATACCCAACTCTCTCAAACCCAAGAACAATTTCCAAAATCCAAATCATCAAATACAGAATTATGAAAAAGGAAATATTTTGGGCTGGATTTGGACAATTTTAAGATATGGGTCAAGATTATATTACAGATTAAGAAGAATCATCAACGTGTCTCATTAATCACCCGAATTTCGAAATTATCAACTTATCTTCGCCTTCAACACTTCACTAATAAAAAAAAATGAATTCATCAAAACCCGAAAGCTGCTGCTGCTGCTGCTGCAAATGGCCACTTCCTAAAAGAAATCCCATTTCCCAACCTCTTTTTGATTGAAGGGCTCGTGTTTTTGCCGGTTCTCTTCTCACTGTCCTGCAATCGTGAACCATTGGAAGAAGCCCTTTTGTTGTGCATAGAAAATTTCGAGAAACAAACCCAATAAATCCTTTTGTTTGGGGAGATAATATTTGGTCACGCTGGCGAGGCGACGTAGATTCAAGCTGATTTGACACCCGAATCTTACTGCGAAATTCAAGATTAAGCCATTTTTTGCAATCCCATTTCCCAAATCAGCACACACTGTAATTTGTCGACGATTTGATCGAAATTTGTGTCATATCGAGAAGACCCCAGGACGGAATAGCGTTTTTTTTCTACCGTATTGAGTCCCGTTTACTTGTAATACAGTCTCATTTCTTGAAGCTGTAGCTCGAACTTGATCTAATGGCTTCCCTCTCTATTGGGATTCATTTGCCCCCATCTCATCATTGGAAGAGATTTTCACTTCAGTCCCAGTCTCCCATTTCACTCCCATTTCACACTAGCTATGGTTCTTCAGTGAGTAGAGTCAGAACTCCAAGGTTGCTTGGTAAGAACCTTCTTGTGCGGGCTGAAGATGAGGATAGAAGCTCTTCGTCGTTTGAGCAACAGCAAGCTCCACCCAACTTCAGTAAACAACTGGAGGTTTCCCTTACTGAAACTTTTCCTAGATGTTTAAGCTGTTTTTGTAATTAACTTTGATTGTTCTGTAGGGTAATTCGTGAAAAAGTACATAAAAGTTTGATTGCTTGTGCTTTCTGGATCCTGTTAATTATGGAAATCTCTCGAATCCTTTATTCTCTACTATTATCATCTAAATCATCATTCGTGTTCATCTTTGGTTATATAATAATAGGAACTCTCATCCAAGTCAGGAACATGTGATCCCCTATGCTCAGTTGATGAAGTAAGTTCACAGGATTTTGAAGATAGTTACCAGCCAAAGACTGATTTAGTAAAGGCTTTTGCAATATTTGCAGCTGCCCTTACTGGAACAGTGGCAATTAATCACTCCTGGGTTGCTGCTAATCAGGTTCCTACGTTTGGTCTTGAGTCTGAATTTTGTTTTTGTTTCTCATTCTCTACTAAATGTTTTTAGTACGAAGTTCACCACCCAATGCTAATCTGTGAACTTCTATGTTTCATCAAACTTGTCATACAGGATCTTGCTATGGTGTTGTTGTTTGGTATAGGATATGCTGGAATCATTTTTGAAGAATCTCTTGCCTTCAACAAGAGTGGAGTGGGATTATTGATGGCTGTTGGGTTATGGGTTATTCGAAGTATTGGGGTAAGATCCAGATTCTCAAGTCTAGTTTCAGGAGTATCCGATTGAATGCAGAATTGTAGCTTTTCATTATGTCAGAAGGTTTTTCATGTGCATATGGTTGTAGGTATAACTTGTGAGTAGTATCTATTCCCAATGTATTTGGTGTATGCAATTAGACCAATAGATTTCTGGAAGGGTGATAATTTCAACATCGTATATAAGCTTTGAGTTACTCGCATACTTTTCTTCACGAGCGTTAGAATTCCCTGATGAATAACTGAGAATCTCACTGAAAATTTCTACTTTCTCCATCCAAATTGAAATTGGAAACAAAATGATGATCATTGGACCTATTGCAGCTATTGTTGTATCAGTACCACTATTTGGTAAATTAATAATTACTCTTTCAATATTGCAAAAGTATACCAAAACTACTTCTATAATCTGTATTTTTTGAAGGACAACCTTCATTTAGTATCCAGTTGACTAAATTCTAAAAAGTTATCACTCAAAATGCACTTACAAGATGTATGCCGTATGAAAAGTGGTTGCTTCTTCCTTGAATGTGATCCTCCATAGCTGTCGCTGGCTTTTCGTGCTTGTTGGAGTTTTATTGTATGCTTTCTACAGTCATTATCATTTACTTTCTCCAGCATCATACTCTTATTATAGTTTCACACAATAGGCTCCATCCACTGAAATTGCTGCTTCGGAGCTAACACATGCCACAGCAGAAGTCAGTGAAATTGTATTTTTCTTACTCGGCGCAATGACCATAGTGGAGATCGTCGACGCCCATCAAGGATTTAAGTTGGTTACAGACAGTATAACCACTCGAAAACCACGAACTCTCCTCTGGGTGGTTAGTATGCTCTATTTCCATTTCAATAAACATATGATGTCAATGTTTTCCATACATTTCTTTTTAAAATAGAAGATTATCCTTACCTTTCCATTATTTGATTGTTTAATCACTACATGTGTTGATTTTTATTGGTTAAAACTTAAAATGAAGGAAGTCTTGGAAGATTGAAGAATTAGTACCGGGGAAATTTAACATTATATCATCTAGCAAAATTCTAAAATGTTCTCTTGTTGGTCCTTATGATGTGAGAATGGTTCTCTAGTATTAAATAGCAAGATTGCTACATTATTTACCGGACAGATATGACCATTTAATGTTAAATATATTATAACCATTTAGTAAAGAAAATTGTAAAGTAAACTTCTAGTGGGAATCGGGCAAGATGGAGATGGATTGCTTCTTATTTACTTTACCTTCACCTTGTACTAATCTCTACTTTTACGACAACCTCTATACTGAAACACAACTGATCTGAAAACCTTGTATTGCAGATTGGGTTTGTAACCTTTTTTCTTAGTTCAATCCTCGACAACCTGACGACCACAATTATCATGGTTTCTCTATTGCGAAAACTAGTTCCGCCATCAGAGTATCGCAAGTATGGTATCATAGATACACGCTTTATATGAGTGATACCCACTTTATACTCATTATCGTTCTATTATTGATTTCCTCTTAACATCTTGCGGTTGTATTTGAGTGATATATAACACTTTTTGTAAAATGCTGGTTTATGTTGTTGTGAGGCACATGATAAGATTGACAATGCTCCTATAATGTATACCTAGAAGAAGAAGTGTGGAAATAAAAGTGAGTAGTTATATTGTGTCATGGAGGGTATCTTTTTGCATGAAAGGGGAGTTGGATGCTCCTAGTAAAGTAATTACAAAAGTATAAACTATTTGAAACCTTTCAAATAGTTTGACAAGTAGTATTTGTTCTCTTATTTTGTTTATCTACAGTTCAGTAACCTCTATCATATCAAATGTCATATTAGCAAATGATGTAGCTTGGCATTGATAAAATTCTAATGTACAAGAACTCTTGCTATTGATCATAAAACTAGATTGATATAAAAGGGTGTGAAATGTATTTTTTGTCCAATGTTTAGTTCAATGGATTCTATCGCCCAGCATCTTGAAAGTTCTATTAGTTTATTGTGAACATTTTTATTTTCCCACCAATTGTATGATCTTCATTTATCGTAACGGATTACACGAAACAGGCTACTTGGAGCTGTAATCGTCATAGCAGCAAACGCAGGTGGTGCGTGGACACCTATTGGAGATGTAACTACCACCATGCTATGGATACATGGTCAGATATCAACAATGCCAACACTCAAAGTATTCTTCTCTCTGAAATACTGTGATTTAATGTGTATCTATTTAAAGATGAATTATATTTCGGATGCATGATGCACTTATTTTCGTATGAAACTCATGATATATCACATAAGAATAAGCTCTATGACACCATTATATAATATATTTTATGTAGGATATGATTTTTCCACCTCTTATTGCCATATGTATGAACTTTTGGTGGTTCGACAACTCAGTTGTTTCTACTTCTCAGTATCCTTTTATGTGTTGCATGCTCACTTGTCTTCATAAAAGTTTAGAGGTGTTTGAGAGACTTTCAATATCACCACCTTCGTTTGTTTTTCCCTCAACTTCATTCTTCACAAAGGTAGTTCAAATTGCCACGTCCCTGATAAAGGCAATCGTCACATCGTTCCAAGATATAGCCATTTAAATTAACTACTGCTCCATGCTACCCATTAGTCTACTGCTTTCTTTCAAGGACCTTCAACTGTATTGGTGTTGTTTGCAGGACTTGATTATACCTTCCGCTGTTTCACTTGCAGTACCGCTGGCCCTGCTGTCCCTTACAAGGTATAGGTTTTGTAACTAAGTCGAAGTCGTAGTAGTGCAATTCAGGACTTCTTTGATGAATCCTGTTAAGGTTGAACTTAATTGCGTGTTTTTTCTCTTCTTGGCTTCAGTGAAGTTAATGGGAAGGGACAGGATTTTTCTAATGTTATGGCATCCGAGCAGATGGCTCCTCGAGGAAAGCTCGTCTTTTCTGCTGGTGTTGGAGCTTTAGTTTTTGTTCCAGTGTTCAAGGCCCTCACAGGTTTGCCTCCCTACATGGGTATGCTGCTTGGTCTTGGAATTCTGTGGATTCTGACTGATGCTATTCACTATGGTGAATCGGAAAGGCAAAGGTTGAAAGTTCCTCAGGCTTTATCTCGTATTGATACACAGGGAGCGTTATTTTTCCTTGGTATCCTTTTGTCAGTCAGCAGGTGAGTGCACCTTTTACACCACATGCCAGATTTTATACTGTTTCTTTGTACTTGTGCGCAAACATGCAACATAACAAAGTTGATGTCTTTTTACATCATGATGTAATGACACACATTCATGTATTTTTGTTTGCTAATATAATGTCTCTCTCTTATATTAGTGGATGTAAAGTTACTGTTGACCAATTGAACCAAGTCTAATTTGTGAATTCCAGCTTAGAGGCTGCAGGAGTGTTACGCGAGTTAGCAAACTACCTCGATGCTCATATTCCAAACGTTGAACTCATTGCGAGTGCAGTCGGTGTTATATCAGCAATTATAGACAATGTACCATTAGTTGCAGCAACAATGGGAATGTACGACCTCTCATCCTTCGCTCAAGATTCCGAGTTCTGGCAGCTAATTGCATTTTGTGCTGGCACTGGTGGATCCATGCTTATAATTGGATCTGCAGCTGGAGTTGCATTCATGGGGATGGAGAAGGTGGACTTCTTTTGGTACTTAAGAAAGGTAGCCAAACATAAAACTTGTTTCCTTCTCTTTTCAAAGTATAAACCATTTCCAGAGACTGAATTGCTTTGTTTTCCTCTACAGGTTAGCGGTTTCGCTTTTGCGGGATATGCTGCGGGAATTGCTGCCTATTTAGCTCTTCATAACTTCAACATATCTCTACCTACAACTATTGCTGAGGTGCCTTCCATTTTGGGTTCATAAACTGAAACATTTTGATCACTACTAATAAAAAAAGGCAATTTCTCACTTTATTTATTGATCGATGTACCCCAAAGTTGTCATTTTCAAGAGTGGAATCAATCTTAGATCAAGAGATATAACTCTTTACTATTGTTCCAAAAGCTGTAGAAACTGAAAGAATATCCAACCAAAGTATATAATCATTTCTTAGTAAAAGCATCTTCATTCGAAAAGTTGAGACAACAAACCAGCTTATTTAAATGAAAACTGTCAAAATTGGGGCCAAAAATGACATGTAGGAATGTACCCAAATCCCGAGAGGATGGTTCGCAGACCAACAAGAAGTTTTTTCCTTTTTCTTTTTTTCTAAAGGGATAGGGGATGAGGGAGAAGGAAAGGGTGAGGGTCAAGCTCATCACCATATTACATTCTACAACTTGAGGAAAACAAACTCTTCAATTGCTGGGACATCACCAATCCTCTTCAAAGATTCCTTGCTGGGCTGTTCATCAACACCAATGGCCATAACAGCTTGCTTTCGAGGTGCAATCCTTCCAACACTCATGAAACTCACATTAACATTTTCCTCTCCAAGAATGCTTCCAACCTTTCCAATCATACCTGGCTGGTCAACTTGCCTGCAGAGTATGATGCTGCCCTCCAGACTAACATCGACTTCAAAAGACCCAACCTTTGTGAGGTGTGGGACTCCATCTTTCACAAGTCCTTCCACCTTTATCTCTCCGCTATCTGATATAGCACTGGCAAATTTGGATTCCACGTTGGCAATCTGGACCTGAATGTATTCTAATGGTTTCTCAGGCGACCCATCGATAATGACTCGCTCCTCAGTTATCCTTAGTCCTCTTTGTTTGGCAGTGAAGTCAGCATTCACCAAGTTCACGAAAACACTGGAAATGGGCTCAATGAGACCTTTGGTTATCATGGCACGAAGAAGCCTGGTGTCAAGATCATCAGGAGCTCTAGAGGAAGCATATGTTACTTTCACAGTTTTCACACCACTTCCACCTGCTACCAATTGGACAGCCAGTCTTCCCAATTTCTCAGCGAGTTCAACAAATGGTTTCAGCTCTGTTAACACCTATATGGGAGAATAAAACTTTGTTAAAATTACTACATACCAGAAACTTGAGAATTAGTTCAATGAAAATAAAATGTACGATGAATAAGAACACTCGGCAGATCTTGATGATCAGTACGACAAACAAATCAAAGAAGAAAAGAAAGAAAAAAAAGAAAAAAAGTAAGCCATTTATAGAGAATCACTAGACTCGCTACAATAATTTTGGAAATAGGTTTTTAGTAGAAAATCATTCAAAAGAAGAACAACTCAATTGCATAGCATAATGAATCAGAAAATCTGAAGTTATCACCACTAGGGAAAACAAATAACGACGAATAGTAAAGTGGTCAACAAAAACAGAACTAGGTAGTATTTTAGGTAGACATTCAAGTGGTCATGAAAATAAGAAACAAAAGAGTGGTAGAAGATTTCAAAACTAAGGGCTTCTACCTCTGCAGGAACCATCGGAGCATTGACGGCAGTAGCCGCAAGCTCCCCTTTCAAGGCTCCAACAACAGCTTCAGCTATTTCAACAGCCACTCCTTCCTACATAACAGATGCAAAGATGCTTAAAAATCACAAAATGGAAAAATACAAACTTTGAGTCCTTTGATTTAAAACACACACCTGAGCCTCCATTGTGCTAGCACCAAGATGAGGAGTTACGGTGACATTCTCGTGCTGAATCAACTTGCTATCCTTAGGAGGTGGTTCCACAGTGAAGACATCAAGTGCAGCCTACCGGGAAAACAAACGTGATACAACCCTTACGTTTTATGATAATTAGGAAACTTCAACTTTAATATAGCAGGAAGAAAAAGAACCTGAGCAACAATGCCAGCATCCAGCGCCCTCACAAGAGCTTCTTCATCAATTACTCCTCCGCGAGCGACATTCACAATCCTTACTCCTTTCTTCATCTTTGCAAAATTCTCATCATTAAGGATCTTTGACGTGGCTGGAGTTAAAGGCATATGTAAAGAGATGAAATCAGCAGTTGCAATGGCTTCATCAAAGCCCACAAGCTCTACGCCTATCGCACGAGCACGATCGGCTGGGGCATATGGATCATGTGCAATTACATGCATGCCAAGCCCCTTTGCACGACGAGCAACTTCAGATCCGACTTTGCCAAATCCCATTACAGCCAGTGTCTTCCCCACAAGTGATACACCAACATATTTGTTGCGTTGCCACTTCCCTGCGGTGGAGGAGAAAATGTAAACCCATAAGAAGTTCCTTTGAACAAACGCATATCTCGTATACAACATCACACCCAATAAATCTACCCATCATATCATCGACGGGTTCCCATAAGGGAAAGAGATCGTCCGATGCGGAGAGAAATTGTTTATTTCTTCGCTAATTACTTCAAACCATAAAGTTCAAACTAAACAGGCATAAGATAGGAAATTTCTAAATAAAACCTCCCGACATGTTTCCACTTTTTAAAGCGCGCATCGATACTTAAAAAAAAAACGTAAAATGAATTCTTTTAGGGCACATTCGCTTTAAACATTAAAATAATTCTTCAGACAGATTTAAATGAAATGCTTGTTCAGTATTAAGATAAAAGGCCGAGATCTTTCCGAAGTTTTTCCACATTCCATGGTTTCTAGCAGATCCAAAGCAAACAACAAGCTACACAACACAAAGATTCTACAAAATATTTGCGTCAAACAAAACAGAAAAATAAAAAGGTACCAGCTTTAACAGATGCGTCGGCTTGGGCAACATTTCTAGCCATTGCAGTCAAAAGCGCAATTCCGTGCTCAGCGGCAGCTACCGTGTTAGCAGTGGGAGCATTCACCACTAAACAACCATGCTCAGTGGCAGCTGCCAGATCCACATTGTCAATGCCAACACCAGCTCTCCCAACGACCTTCAACCTTCCTCCAGACGATTCAAACACTTCACGGCTAACCTTAGTCCCACTCCGCACAATAAGCGCATCACAGAGCGAGATCTTGGTACAAAGCTCCTCAGGACTCAAATTATAGGAACAATCAACATTAGCAAATTCCTTAAGCAAATCAAGACCCGCTTCCCCCAGCTTCTCCGCAACAAGGACCGTGGGTTTCGCATTAAGAGACGCAGATACCAAAACTACAAACCGTGGCGCGCCAACATTTCGTGGACGAAGATTAACAGAAAAGGCGGAAGGAAGAGGAAGCTTAGAAGAGAGAGAAGAAAATAGGGAGTTCCTCAACGACGGTGTACGGAGGGTAGGTGAAGCGGATGCAGCCATTTGAGGTCGTGGGCGGTGGAAAAAGTGAAAGCACCGGGGGAGGAAGATCTAGGGTTTAATAGGAAAGTTGAGAGGTTTAAGTTTCGTGATGAAAACAGAGTGACAGCCAACGAAAGAGATATGTAAGTTGGCGGAGGACGTGAATAGACGCGCTTATGATGCGAGTGGAATATGGTTTTAATATTATTTTGCTTAGTGGAATTGCCTTAAATTGCAAGCAAGTTGGATTAATTAACGCTAAATCACTCTTAATTATATAATTTAAAATGAAGGTGCGAGTAAATTGTTGGATTTACTTGAAAGTAGGATAAAATGTTTATTTAGTACCATTCATTATTCAATTGAGATCCCATTTTTTATATCTTTAGAAAAAAATTGGTATTAACGTTCTTAATTAATCAATCTAAGTATTTAATTAACTCAAGGTAATTGTGATTGAGTAATTACATCATTTAGTCTATGTTCATTGATTAATCTCTAATATAATTATATGTTAAATGAGATTGTTGGATTAACAGAGCATTTAGAGAAATTGTGGCTACCATTTCCACTATAATCTGGCCCAATAATTATGTAACCCAACAAATATTTGGTGGTTGTTAAAGAAAACTACTAGGATATTCTGAATTTTAGGTAAGTAGTCGTTATTGTTTGAACCATGTTTGAGTTGTAACTTTCTAATAATAATAATAATAATAATAATAATAATAATAATAATAATAATAATAATATATGTTATAAATGTTGAATCTCAATTATTATTGATCAATTTATCAACATATTTTTATGTTATAAAATTTATATGGTTATTATTTTACAATACCTCATAATTTATAATATTTCATATTAAACACATTTTAATGTAACATAGGTGAAATTAGTTTATAACATGAATGTACTATCTATAAATACTCTATGCAATTTTACATTTTCAATTTTCTAATTAAACATTCAAATACATTAAAAAAAATTAATATTCATTTCAGTTAAAA
The DNA here is from genome assembly GCA_037974625.1 of Cucumis cinereus. Classification (NCBI taxonomy): domain Eukaryota; kingdom Viridiplantae; phylum Streptophyta; class Magnoliopsida; order Cucurbitales; family Cucurbitaceae; genus Cucumis; species Cucumis cinereus. The sequence continues at coordinate 10,309,214 of JBBPDJ010000020.1, forward strand.
AATTTTGAAAACATAAAACCAATTTTAGGAGGTATACTAAACATGCTCTAAAGTTTCTATGCAAGAAAACAACGCTTTGTTTATTGGTGGTAGTCTTTTATTAATCATTCAACAAAATTTTGGATTAAAACCACGTCTTTCAAACTGTAATGAAAATTGATGTAATTTGAATGAGATTTTATTTGTAAATTAATAGCAATAGGCAAGAACTGAAAACATAATTGGATTGTTTTTTTTATTGCGTTTACCTAAAATTTTGAATTTGTCCCGTTTTCACTGTTACCTCTACATGGTCATTACTACTTGACCCTAACGGTAGGTAACAGTAAAAAGTAGTGAGTTTCACGGAATTTTCAATTACAATTTGATTGAGCACCTCTCTTCCTCAATTAGATTGCTTGATTTGGTTACATAGGCCCATAACTAATTACGAACACATATAAACAATAGTAAATATAATCAAATAGAAATTTATTACCAAATTTCAAACCCAAAACAAGTTCTTGAAATTTACTTTTTTAAGTTTTCAAAATTTAACTTTGGATTTGAAAATATTGGTAAAAGGAATAAATAATAAAATAATAAATTTAGATGTAAAAGAAATATTTATAGGATTAGCTTTCAAAAACTAAAAAATGAAAATCAAATAGTCTAAGTCTAAAACTTTTTAGAGGTTGTCGGGGTGTTGGTTGATATAGAAGGTATGAAGGTATGAATTTAGAAGTATCTAGTGCAGTTTTTTTAGCTCTTCGTAATCTTTTTTATGGTTACTTTTTTTTTTTTTTTTTTTTGAAACTTTTTTTATTCAATAATTCTACCTCTTTTTGTTTGAATAAAATATGGATCACATTTTTTTTCTTTTATTATTTTTTTTTAAAGTTTTTCTTTCTTTCAATATTTCTTTTTGTAATGATTCACAATTAACCAACTACATTTTTTGCAATAATATAGTTACATATTGAGAAACCAAGGAGAAATCAAAACTTTTGATCTAAATTTTTCAAGAATTTCATTATTATATTCTTCTTTTTTTTCCTTCTTCTTTCTGACGTTGCTCTGTATTTTTTTCCTTTGTCATTAAATTTTTTAATTGAATATCCTCCCTCATCTTAGCAACCTATGAAATATCACCACATTTTTCCAACAATTTCACTTTCAATTTCTTCAGATTTAGATTTGGAAGAGCATCATAAAACAAATCTATCATATTTCATTATCTCTGGCTAGAAATATGCTCTAGAAAACAAATCACTATTTTATGCTTTTTTTTAGGAGAATGATACAAGAATGGTCAATGGGTGCACCTAGACATTCCAACTAGATAGACACCTCATTAGTACCCTCATCATATCCATAAGAATGTTTTTTTTTATTATTATTGGTTATTTTTGTATTGAGTTTCTTCTTTTGTTTACTTTTTTCTTAACTTTTTGTTCCACCATTCTACTATGTAAATACTTTTTCAAATTCTTTAATAGTCATAGAATGTATGAGTTAAATGTGCACAAAAATAGGGTTGTTATTAGGGTTTATTTACACGTTCACAAATAATAGATACCGAAATTGGTTGTTGAAGTTGGTTTGCGTGAAGATGGTTGTTGGAGTTGGTCGTCAAAGTTGTTACTAGAGATGATTATCAAAGCCCAAATTGGTCAGCGAAGTTGGTCACACGAATGTGGTCGTTGGAGTTGTCGTCGAAGATGGATGCTAGAGCCCCTAATTGGTTGTTGGAGATAACCACGCGAAGGTAGTCATCGGAGTTGGTTATCAGGGGGCTCAAAATTGAGCATTGAAGTTGGTCCCACGAAGGTGGTTGCCAAAGTTGTAATCGAAGTGATTATCAAAGCCTAAAATTGGTCATAAGAGTTGTCGTCAGAGGTGGTTATCGGAGCCTGAAGTTGGACGTGTGAAAGTGGTCATCAGAGTTGGTTTCCGAAGTGTGGCAACGATAGTTACCGATAATGACTAATAAATAGAGCATTGATGAAAACAATGGAAGAATGGAGAATTGAGGTGAGGTGGTAAAATATATCAACTCAACACCACCAACATTTAAAGTTGATGGACCAAACAATGAGTTGGTATATTATAACAACTCAACTCAGCTGTGAGCCAAATGCCTTCAAAGTTTAAAAATAGACACAAACTAAAATTATATTTTATCCAATTTAAATATATAATACATTAATAAAAAAAAAAGAGTTATGTTTATATGTAGAAAAGTTAAAAATAATTTTTTTAAAAATAAATAAATAAAAATTAAACGTACCAAGTTTCATGCGTTATTTTGTATTTATTTATTATTAATTAATTAGAAAGCATATAGCAAAGCAAAGCATGTATTAATTAACCTTCCATTTGAAAATAATAATAATAACCTTTCCATTTAAATTTAGTCGTAAAAGAAAAAGTATATATGTGGCTGCCATTGCCAATACACCATCGTCAAATCTTAACGGTAAACTGACGTCACCCACAACGTAACATTATCTTCAACCAATCCCTATTTTTCTTTTACTAAATTCTCAATCGTTTGACTAAAATTTCTTTAATAATACAAAAAAATACTTTTTAAAAATTAATAAAAAAAAATCGTTGGTACCTGTATGTACCTAGGAACCAAGAGATTTTAGATTTAAATCTCACTCTCTACTTAAAGAGCATTTAGAAAAAAAAAAAAAAAAATCTTGAACTTTTGCACTTTACCTAGAGAATACTCGGTGTATTCTTGAAAAAATTAAATGTTCTTAAACTTTAAAAATAGTTCAAATACTTTTTACCATTTGTTAGGGGTGAATTTAGACTCGATGAAATAGACCAAAAAGCAGATAAATATAAAGTAAGATCATAGCTTGTTTGAAATTTTTGCTAATCTATGTATGATTAAGACAAACCCTAAATTAAATCTTCTATAAATACATAATTATAGCTCTATATAAGATTATTTAAACTTTTGACTTTTATTAATTCTACCATTATCTTTGATTTTGGCATAGAAACTTTTTTTTTTCTTTATTTTGCAGATTCTCAAATTTACAGGAGTTGTCAAATGAAAAATAAATGCATTTCTCTATCCAAAATTTGGCATCGAAACTATTAGTTTTGGATAAAATCGTTAGATTTTTTTTTTAAAAACAAAAAAAGAAAACACGGTTAAGTTTCAAGAGCTTCATTAATACCTTAAAACTTAAAGAAATGGATTTAAAAATAAGATGAAAGTTTGAAGAAAAGAAGGGAAAAAAAAGATTCCCATAATTCATAAAAATACAAAAATTGTTGTAAAAATGAGACACAACGAAAACACGGATATTGATATTAATAATAAATAAAGTAAATAATAAATTAAGAAAATATAAATTTTTTCAAAAATTTTCACTATCTCCAATTTATTTGGAATTTCAACCATTATGCGTGTTTCTTACAAAGCCACACGGCAATTTGACATGTCACATATGACACTAAACCGACAATTACAAAAATATCAAATTTATTTGTTAAAATTAGGCTTATGTACATTTATGATTTTTAAAAAATTACCAAATCTTTAAGTTAAGTCTAATTGAAATGCTCAAATGATCAAAATGCCTTTCACACTTTAAAATGTGTGATTGTAGTGATTGTTCACTAATTACTATATGATTGACATTTGATTACCATATAACTGCAATAATACCAATTCATATTTGATTGTTGTTTGATTATTGTCTACTTGTTATCTAACTGTTAATAATCTTGATTATTGTTTGATTGTTATTTGATGTTGATTGTAATATGATTGTCAATAATATCAATTGTTATTTGATTTTTCTCTAATTTACTATATGATACTAGTGGTCAATGATACAAATTGTTATCGTATTGTTGTTTGACTGTCTAAAAAAAGAGAAAAAAAACTAAAAGATGAACTTCTCTCTCTCTAACCAATGATATTGAAATTTTGTTAATGTGTTATAAGTATTTCTCTCTTATATTTATATTTTATGAAATATACCATCATACATATATTTGTAATGTCATATGAGTACAATTATCTATTTCAGTATATTTAAATTTCATATTTCAGTTAATATATACAATTTTCTAAGGTATATTTAAATAAGGAAAATAAATGTAAAAAGCGAATTAAATAAAATGGAAAGTGTATTATCTCTCCATAATAAATATATTTCTCTTTCAATTGTTAAAGGAACATGAAAATAAATATGAAAAGGGAATTTAAATAAAATAGAAAATATGATATTTATCTTCTCATAATTAAAGTTTTTCTTCCTCCAAAGCCTTGAAAATAAAGAATTATATTAAAAAAAAAACGAATAAAATAAATATAAAAAGGGTAAACCTGTCCAAACATAACACCAATTTTTTTTTAAAAAAATTAATTTAAAGACATTTATAAAAATATACAGTTAAATATCACTTTTAAAGTAAAAGTTCACTTTTTTTCGAAAAAAATGAATTGGGCTTGGCCCATGAAGCTCAATTGGGTTGTAAGTGTTCGAAATGTTAAATTTTTGGGATTCTACCTATTTGGCTCAAATAAGATCTATATTTCAGTACAATAACATTATTGTTTTGGATTATTTACAATAATGTCTAACTTTTTTCAATAATTACTAAAAAATAGGTCCAAATTACTATTTAAACTCTACCCTATAGTTATTTACAAGATTTTCTAAATTAGAAATCTTAAATTCACTTATTTTTATAATCTTTTAATATTTTATAATTTTTTAAAATAATTAACTAGATTTGGAAATAAACATGTCTTTTAAAATAAAAACTTCTATTCCATATATTCCTCTTCCGCTACCGATTCCTTCTCGCATAAAAAAATCCTTGTACCTGCCGGACAAGAAGTCCTATTCTATTTGTGCTGCCAAAATTGATTAACAAATATTTGTTGCCGTCGTTGTGCTGCCGACAAAAAGAAAAAATATCCATTTAGTTGTTGCCCTAGAAGATAAAGGTATGAACTTCGTTTTTTATAAAACTCAAAATCTATATTAGAGTTATTATTATTTTTTCTGTTAAAATTTGATATATATATATATATATATATAGAACTTTGGGTATATTGCAGTATATAGTCATGTTAATATTTAGTTACTATTTAGTCAAAATCTAATATATTGTAGTATATTTAGGGTATATATCATAAAATATATGAATTTATTATAAATACTAGAGTATATTTTTATAATATAATGTGTGATATACACCAGGGTATATGCTTGTTAAAATTATATTACATTTATGCATGTAGTATATACACAAGGGTATATTATATTTTAGGAAAATATAGAAACATATTATCAATAGTAGAGTATATATGTAATATAAACTTCTAACAAATTTATATTCTACATCCCCCAGTATAATTTAAATAATATGTATAAAAATCAAATAAAAAAACACAGTTATGACCGATCAAAAAAAAAGAAAAAGGAGTATGAAAAATTTGATAGCATTTAGATAGATTGAAAAGGAAAGAAGCTGCCATTGAATTTGTAGTGGAATCCAAAATCAGTAGCTTGGAGCAGCGAGTTAGTTGAATTAGATGAAACCAAGAAAAATTTTGTTGTATGGAAAGGGCGGTGTTAGAAAATGGACAACATAGAGTCTGTCTAGTCTCATTTAAACATTTTGTGTGTAGACTAAAATCAGAGGAAGTTGTACATATTACTAGCTCGACACAGTTCTCTATAAAGTCATGCATGACAAGCAGCGACCCAAGAGTACATACCAATTTAGTCGAAATTGCCTAAAAGTCGCAAAACATACAATGTACTAAGAAGTTTGACTTGTCGGCGAACAAAAAACCTCAAATGAGTTGCATTATATACGTACGAGCATATCTATGAACGCTGACGATGTCAGCATTATGTGAACTGTTCTGCTAACCATGAAAGACTTAATCTTTGACCTTTTATATGATGAGGTAGAACTCCCAAGAAATCTGTTTTAGAATACTTCTCCCACCATCCTATTTTTGACAATAATTATTTAAATACCATTATTTTTTTTAAAAAAAAAAAAAAATCTGTTTTAGGTTGATAATTGAAAACTTTGATCAAGTATCTTCCAATTTTGGATGGAATACAAAATGTGTTATTCCTGAATCCCATGTTTAGGGACACCAACAAAGTAGTATAGTAGTAGTAGTAGTGTATTACTATTACACACAACACACACACACACACATTTGTGTGGCAATTTCTTCAAAAATCAATATTCATTTTGATCCACAAAAACTCTCACACACACTTTACATCAAAACCTAAATCCTTCCACCCTAAACCAAAAAAAAAAACAAAAAAAAAAAACTCCATAATTATTCAAATGAATTAGGTGATGGAAAAAGCAATTTTGTCAAGAACTTGGAGAGCCTCTTTCATGGTGGGTCTCTTTTGAGGCACCAAATTAACGCAACTAAATCCTAATCTAAAAATCCCCATTACCGCTTCTTCTTTCCCTTCCACTTCCCCTCTAATCGCCAAATCCACCATCTTCTTAATCCTCCCTTCCTCTTCAACGCTCCTAAATTCCCTCTCCGTTGCAATCTTTCCACTCACAAGCTCCACCAGAATCACTCCGAACGAGTACACGTCCCATTTAGAGCTCCATTTCACATTCTTCAGCGATTCCGGCGCCTGGTACGTGGATCCCAGGCTCAACGACGGGCTTCCGCCGCTCCCGTCTTGGTTCTCGCGATTCGGAGTGGATCTGTGGCTGCCGAAGTTCCGTGCAGAAGTGGAGGCGATTGCGATTTTGGATCTGCATGAGAGGAGCTTGTCGAGACCGAGATCGGCGATTAAGGGCTCCATTTCGGCATTTAAGAGGATGTTGGAAGGCTTGAGGTTGCCATGGACGTGTTTCCTGTCGTGGATGAAGGCAAGTCCTCGGGCGATTCCTCTGGCGATTTTTAATCGGACTTCAAATGATAGATGGCTCTGGGAAGAAGAGGATGAACTCGGTTTTCCTTAAAAAAAAAAAAATAATAAAAATAAATAACAATAATATTATTAGGGAAAATTGAGTTGTTTATAAAATATTTATATTATAAGTAAATTGGACATTTTCTGCATTAATAACATTTCACCATTGTTTTATTATAAGTGAATGAGTCTTTTGGTTGATGTGACAAAATCTCATAGCTCATCATGTGACTTTTATTAAAAAAAATAAAATAAAATTAATAAGCCTCCACTCACAAATAAATACATGAAAATTAAAATATTTTATTAAAAAATATTGTTTTGAAAAATACCAAAATAAACTAAAATATTCACAAATATAACAAAATATAGCAAAAGACTATTACTTGTACACATAATAATTTAAAATGTAAAACTCTGGTTGTAAATAGAAAAAAAAATAGTAGTTTACACCAAAGTGATTGCAAAGAGTAGAGGTTCAAATTTTGAAAAATGTATATGTTATATTAAAAGAAATAGAGGATATTAGTTAATTTAGTATTGTTGAAAAGAGCATGGAATATAGTTGGACCTAGCTATTGGGGGTATTCTATTAATGATGATGATTGAAATAATGAAATCAGAAGTATCTCAAATATAAATGATGGGCTAAAATTCTGTGAGATTTAATAATAAATAAATAAATAAATTAATTAATTAATTAAATTCTGTGAGATTCCAGGGTTGGTATGAGTAATTAAATCATACAAAAAAGCCAAAGTTGTCACGGGTCAAATTTCTAAATAACTACAAAAAGGAGGGACAATAACATGAATTTGGAAATGAAAAAAACATTATTAAAAAAAAACATGTCTGAATAATATTGAAAATTTGGCTCTTTAGTAGTCAAACACAGATGCTCTAATTAATTAACCCTACTCCTACTATATAATCATTCACTTTTTGCTTTTTGGATTTATTTAGATTTTATTATATGCTATAAAATTTTAGGGTTTAAATCATTTTTTAGCCATCGACTATTCTTAAAATTTTCATAAAGAATTTATTAAACTTTTTTGTTTGTTTGTTAATGGTTTATTAATTATTTCTAGACAACTGAATTATGATTTAATTGAAATCTAACACTTTGACTAGTCACCTGTGAAACAAAATGCCTAGGTTAGGTTGAAAATATATATATATATATATATATATATATATATATATATAAGAAGCCAACATCAAGCTAACTAACTACCTTAAAGTTTATGTATTTTCAATCCAATAACACAAAAGTTGGATTACACTGGTGTCTTTTTCAATCAAATTTGCAGTTAATTAGCTTTTTTTTTCAAAGAAAACTATAACTTTAGAGATGATAAAAAGAGGAAAAATTGATGAAGTTAGAGTAAAGAATGAGTGGAAGCTAAAATAAGCACAAAACTTACTGTGAAGGGAAGTTGAAAGGCAGCCATTGGAGACATAATCATAGATGATCAGCTTCTCATCTTCTCCCCAGAAGAACCCTCGAATTTTCACCAAATTTTCATGTCGAATTTTTGCAATTCCTCTCACTTGGCTCTCAAAATCCCTCAATCTCTCCACACTCACCTCCCCCATCCTTCTCACCGCCAAAGCCCTCCCGTCCTCCAGCACCGCCTTGTACACGATGCTCCCCCCGCTTGCTCCAACTATATACGCCGATGCCTTCAACAGAGTTTCCAATTCCAGCTCTGTTTCTCCGTCCACTGTTACTAGTACCCCCTTTTTCTTACTCTCTCTCTTCTCTCCCTCCTCCCTTCTTCCCGGTTTCTCTCTCTGTTCCTCGCCGTCCGAAGAACTCGTCGCCTCTGATGTCTCTTCTCCTTTGTTGCCTAAACAGAACAACACTGATGATGACGCTTTTTTCTCGTTAGTTTGAGGGTTTTGTTCTGACTCAATCCGCAGTTTCTTCTCCGCGTATTTACCAGTTTTCGAATTGGTGGTTTTTCTTTTCCGATGATGGTACACGTAGAGAGTCACGACGGCGAGAATTGCGATTCCGGCGACGTCTCCGACGGCTATTGCAACTATTGTGATGGGTTTCATGGTGTTTTGTGGCTGAGAAGTTTGTGTGTCGTGTGGACCTCTGGGGGACTGTGTTGCCGGAACAGAGCCGATTGTTTTCGGTATAGCGGCGATGGCTGGAGAAGAAGATGAAGTTTCAGAAACATTTGGGGGAGTTGTGAGTGAAGAAGGAATTGTACAGAGATGCTTCAATGGCTTCCCACAGAGATCTTCATTCCCGGCGAACGCCTCTGTTTTCTGGCTGAGCAGAGCAATCGACTGAGGAATCGCTCCGGTGAGATTATTGAAAGAAAGATCCATACTCACATTCACCGGAATCCTCTTAGCGAACTCCAACGGAATAGAACTTGAAATTTTATTGTAAGAGAAGTTCAAATACCGGAGTTTCTCCCCACAAAAATCCGCCGGCAGAGACCCATTAAACAAATTAGAAGACAGATCCAAAACCTCAACGGAACTGAAGTTCCCCGGAATCTCTCCGGTAAAGTAATTACTCCTCAGAGAAACGACAGTAAGATTCTTCAGAGCAGTAAGATTTTGGGGCACTTTTCCAGCCAACGCATTATCAGAGAGATTCAAAACCTGAAGATTCTTCAAACCCCCAATATCGACGGGCAACTCGCCGGAAATAACATTGTTGGAAAGAGAGAGAATCTGAAGCTCTGAAGCATTAAAAATAGAAAAGGGAAGAGAGCCATTAAAGAAATTACCAGAAAGATCGAGAAGACGAAGGTGTTGGATCCTTCCAAGCTCATCAGGAATGGAACCCAGAAGCTGGGTGTTGGGGAGAGAGAGAGCAGTGACTCTGAGGAAATTTGACCATCCGCCGCCATAGCCTCGAAGGTCGGTGCAGGTAACTCCAAGCCAGGAACAAGGGGTGTCGTCATTGACATTCCAATTAGCGAAAACAGACAAGGGATCGCCGAGAATGGAGCGTTTGAGAGAAATCAAGAGAGTGGCATCGGTGTTGAGAGCAAAAGAAGGGAAAAAGAAAGTGAAAGTGGAAAATAGAGCAAGGAAGTGCCATGGTTTGTTGGTGAGAATCATGATTTTTTTGGGTTCTAAAACAAAATCATGTTGAGAGAGAGGAAGAAGAAGGAGGAGGAAAGAGACCCACTGAAAAAGAGAGAGAGAATGGAGGAATGTTGAAACAGAAAAGTGTTGGTGAAATGAACAGTGGTGAGAGGAAATGAGTAATTTGAAGAAGAGAGAGAGAATCTTGTGGGTGAAAAAGCCAAAAAGGACATGAGAAATGAAATTGTAAGGATGCTGCCTGCTTCCACATAACTCCACCTTCACTTTTAATGCCTTTCTGCTTTCATCTTCTTCTTCACCAATGCCCAATGGCTGCTCTCTAGGCCTCAAATCATAGACCCATCAACTTCTTAATAACTATGTTAAATTATAATAAATAAAATATCTAACAAATTACAAAAAATCACACCTAAAATATAACATACTTACTTACGGTGCTACATATAATTGTAACTTGAACTTTCGATACCTAAAATATGGGTTCTCAAATTTACAATAACCGTAAAAATTGATGATAAAAATTCAACTCTCAAACTTATACAATTACCTAAGTTGAAGGATCCAATTTTAACATGTATAAAGTTGAGGGTTTCATTTTTAAATTCAAAAGTTTAAAAGTATAATTCAACTGTCACCCACATCTCTCTCCTTTCTTTTTAACCTAAAGGGCAACAAATAGATATTTAAAATAGGTAAATGGTAAAAAATAAAAAAAACAAGCTCTTCCATGGGCATTCTTAAATATGATATGTTATGGGCATTCTCATAGATGTAAGAGGTGGGAAGTTTATTATTATTTTAGGGTATTAAAGAAATATAAAAAAATTATTAAATATTTAAATGTAAATAAACTAAAGATGAAGGCCTCCTCACTCAAAAGAAATAAAAAGTAGTGTGTGAGAATTTCAAGACACACTTGATGACACCCACAACAACACAATCTCCAAAATCCAAATTTTGCTACACTTTCAAACATGTTTCACACACTAAATCTTTTTCTTACCATAAACAAAAAATATATATATCTATATATATATATATATATATATATAT
>JBBPDJ010000020.1:10325213-10336288 GCA_037974625.1 Cucumis cinereus
TATTTTGAAAATCAAATCTTTAATTTGTTAGAAGGTTGTATCCTAGATTCAATCAAGATAGTTGTGATTTTAAAAATTGATAGTTTGATCTTTTTAGTTTTTGAGTTTCGAAAAATACGTGTGTTTAGTCCTTGAATTTTGAAAGCATATTACTTTAGTTTTCAAATTTTTAGAACATTTATTAGATACCTAAAATGTGCTTTTTTAGTATCTGTTTTTGCAGTTCAAAATTTTATATAGTTAAATAAAATGAGAATAAAAAAATAGTTCATGAACTGTTTAAATTTATTCTAAAAAACTCAAAGGTCAAGCAAGTACATTTTGAGAACTTAGAGACTTAAACGAACATGTTCCAAAAAGAATTGAGAATTAAAAGGGAAAAGGTAGTTTGACCTTTAAATTTTGATTAGTTGAATTTGTTGTTATTGTATCAACCTGGTTTGGGACCAACTCTCCCACTTATTCTATCAAGTTGGATATTCAACTCAATGTAAGCTTAAGATAAAATATATGACGAATCCTTTAAATGTTTTCATTTATATACTTCTTTCTTTTAATTCATATTCATTTTTGTTAAATATATATAAGAATAATTCAATAAATAAGACACCAATTATTACCTTAAAAATTGATAATTCGATCTCCACTAAAATGATTTTGTTAGAAGTTAAAAAAGTGATTTTTTTTTCTAACAAGATTGTAATTTACATTGGTTTGAACCTCAAAAAATTGCAAATGGTTTTATGTTCCAAACATATAGTTGGCATTAAAAAAATAATTATTATCCAAAAGAAATGGAAGAAAGATATGGACCTTGGGAAGATGATATATACGTGTGTGTGTGTGTATATAGGACGATGATCCTATTAGCCTAAGGACCACCGCCCACCACCCACCACCAACCCTTAGATTCCCACATTGCATTGTCAAAGATTCCACCCCAAGATCTTGTCTTTTTTTCCAATATATTTAAACTAAGTTACCAAAATAATAATAATAATAATAATAATAATAATAATAATAATAATAATAATGTTGAGCATATTAAATTACCAAAATTTAAACACCTTCCTCTCAATGTGTTGTCAAAACAAAAGATTCAAAAGCCAAATTAGAGAAGAAGACTTATTAGTTTAACAATTAATGTGTACAAAACAATATAATAATCCTACTATAAGTATCTCTATGCATTTTATTAATATTATATTATGTTGGAATTTATATTTGATGATCTTTTTTTTTTTTTTTTTAGATTATGAAGCTCCCCTATAAAAGAGTGAATCCAAATTCATTTTCATTTTCCTTTGTTTCTTTCTTTGTATCATCAAACAATGGTTTAAATTACCAATTGGGTCCATGTATCTTCTTAGGACTTGTTCTATTCTAGCTTATACTTTCAAATGTACAAACCAGATAGGGAAACCTGTTGTTCACCAACTAATTGGTCTCCCAAAGAGATGCATTCATGCATTGTTCTTTGTCTTCTTCACCTTTCATCCTTTGGTTCTAAAAACAGTTTTGGACAAAACATGAATAATCATTATTCCCTCTACTTAAAGCATTATTTTTCTATATATATATATATATATATATATATATATATCACTCTCACTATCCACCACTCTGCAATATACACAATCACCTTCACATTCACTTCTCTTCATCCATATCTTATTCCTTTTACTTTCTCCCAAAACCATTATGAATACTCCATTAAAGCAATGAGTTTCTAAGCCCTTAAAAACACTCATTTTCCATACCTGTAATTGTGAGTTCAAAAACTTGGGGGGTTTTGTATAGGCTACAACAATGTTTCTAAAGCTCAAGATAATAAAACATATTTGATCAAAAAAAAAAAAAAAAGAATATCCTAAACACAAAAAATGTTGCATTTAAGCTTTGATGTTTTTAGTTGATAAAGAAAGAAAACTCTTTATTATTACTACTTTTTAAAATGATGAAAAAGCCCCAAAGCACCGGGCTTGAAACCTTGGGACTTTACAAAAGGAGCGTGCCTTAGTCGCACCTTGTTTTGTGAGCCTCACCTAGTCACACAACCAAGAGAGCTTTTTAAAACACTCGTATAGAATGAATCCATTTCGTTTATGAAATAAATACTTCAAACCACTCACTTTCCTTACCTGTAATCCTAAGCTTTGGAAATCTGGGGGTATTGTATAATCTAGAATGGACAAATTTCAAAAGGTTTTTTCTATGTTATTTTCGTACTAGATATATGAGTTGTATGAGGTTGAGATCTATGGAAGGATGTAGCCTCAGGAGTAGGTTTTCAAGAATCTAACTTAAGTAACTTGTAAGATTGAAACGCACCTAAAACTTCGAACTAAGTAAACTATCATACCAACCAAACATTGATCTCAATTTCTAATTAAATAATCTGAAATGAAAAGACCAAACACACCCAAAAAAGTGTAATAAATTCTGTATCCTTTTGGACTTTTTTGCTTCCTTTGGTTTGGCACAAACAATACCATGTGCTTGGTACTAGAAATTTGCAGAGAAATATATATAAAATTCAGTGTGTGCCAAAATCACAAGTCATAACTAAGATGCACTTGAGAATTTTATAAAGAACCAATAGTGATTTAGACAGCTTAAATAAATATATAGAAACACTTGCGTCCTTTGCAAAACCCCATACATACCACACAAACCGGGGGACAAAAATACATGTGCTTTGGTGCAGAAGTGTCCCAGTAACAATAATTTCTCTATTCCATGCGAACTCTTTCATAATCTTTTACTCTCCTAAATGTTTACCATTTTGCCTTAAAAATGAGGTTCAAAAACTTACATTTGCTTTACATGAGATGGAGCATTTTCTCTGTCATTACACCTGACAAGAAAAATAACTAATCAGCCTAAGAAACATATTGAGATTAAAAAGAGAGAAAAATCACTTGGGACTTCTTCCTTCTCATTTCCATGACAATCCTGGATAAAAACATTCTTGAACCATAAACCATTATGTGGCTATAGTTTCCATTGTATATGAGAAGCTAACTTAGAGTATTTGCACTGAAGGATAATGCTAGATTCCGAAGCAAACCAAGAAACTTCATCACCAAATCTCGTTACTATTACAATCCAGGGACAAATAACAGCCATGGTACAGAGATGACAAAACAAAATTGCCAAAGTTAAAGAAAGGTTCTAATCTATAAAATTTTATTGTCATTTAGTTCAAATAACAGAGGATAATTGCCAAAAAAAATTACAAACCCAGAGTGGGAAACCAGGATAACCAAGACACTATTCAATCCAAAATCAAACACTATTGATTTCAGTTTTCACCCCAAAGTTGAAGTCAGAATACATTTCTGTTAAACTATATACCACAGCTTTCTAAAAGATCTAGAATTCTGAAGTACATTGCTTTTAAAAGCAATCTTAATGCCTCTGATCAAAACCTTCAGATCTACTCATCATCCTTTTGAAAGCCAGCCAATGCGCCTCTGCATACTTCAAAGTAGCAACAAGTAAAACCAACGCAAATCAGATAAACAGATGAAAATATTGAAAACCAAAAAGAAATAAAATAGAAGAAGTTATGGTCAGAAAGAAAAAGAAATTAAAAGAAGCTAAACAAAATTTCTTCAATTGAGAAGACAGTGACCTAGTCTTTTGAAACAAAAATTATAGTATAACAAGACTCAACTACACTATAAATAATTCTCTCTTTGCAAAGTTTCTTACCATACACAACAACTTATCATCCTACATCCTATGAAGAATTGATTAGTTGAACTATATTGGATTGACCATTGTACTCAAGAATCAGGGCAGCCCATCCAAGAATTATGTGAACATATAATATTACCCACATCTTAAATCTTTTACCACAAGAAAAGCACATTCGACAGATTGGTTACTTTGGCCAAGAACATAAAGCCAGAAGTCAACTTCATTGACAAGCACAGTTTGAAGAAAAAATAATAGTAATAATAATAAAGATGTATATTAATTAAAAGAACTAAAGAATAGCCTAGGAGCCATGGGTACACAGAGCCCCTTCACAAAGTTCTACCAAAGAAGGGATTTCTAATTGTAATTACAAAAGGATTTTGCATGGACGACGCACCACCAAGAAGCATCATGAGGCATGAAAAGCCTAAAGGACTTTAAAGAGAACACTCGTCTTCAGATAACCGGCTATTCCTTCTAGATATAGATATTTTAAAACACCTCAATGATCAATGGTTAAGGAAGGATAACTATGATGGGTAGTTTTGCTAGAATGGGCTATAATGAAATCACCATTTACGGAAATTACCTGCAAGTGGTAGCATTGAGCCATAAGAAGATCAACAACTTCACTAATCTAAGGCAGGGGATGAACAATTGAGACAAATCTATTTATCAAATAAACAAGGACAAGAGGAGATGAACGAAACTTGTAACTAGTTAATGTCTCTAACTAATCAACAGAAACAAGTGTAAAAGAAAAGATACTAAGAACTAATTTGTTAGCTGTTGTGTTTCTAAAAAGTTGAAAACTAAGTGACCAGAATTTTGTGAAATCTTATGAGATGTTAATGTGTAGAACATTGAAACTTAAGAAGTAATAAACTAATCTCATAACCTACGAGAACTTATTCAAAAACTTCAAGATCTAACAATCCTTCATCAAGAGAAGTAGGTGGCATTTAGATTACAACAGAAAGAAATGAATTGATGCTCAAATTAAAGGAAAGAAAACACAAAAAAAAAAAAGAGTAAATAAGAGTTTTTTTTTAACAAGCATTAGAATATTGGTACATAATAATCACTATGTTAATCGGTAATAATTTTTATGGTTCGAGTCAAGATACAAAAATGTAGTCAAACATTACGGAAAAAGGTAATCCAGCTCACTTCTTTTGAAGCTACCGATCACAAAATGAGGTACTATGCCTATTGCATCTTCTTCTCCTTATTTAAGGGCAATGGTATCTTCCTTAAAACATTCTCATCAAGCTTCCTGTATTGCATCTGTGCATATCTATGTGTTACACACAACTTTTCATCGATGTGATCTTGGTATTTATCATACACTATAGGAGCTGAAAGACTGAGAAGGACCCCTGCAAAAATATATTTGATAAAATGCATAAACTGTTAAGAAAACAACAGCTATGATATTTGAACTGCTGATTAGAAATAAACGAAGGCCCCACAAAACTCACCAATATAAACCAGTGTAAGAAAATTGAAGAAACTGCCAATGAATGACACAAACCATAGTGCAAGAGCAACCTGAAATCATGAATAATTAACACAAGACCCAGCCATCACGCAGACGAAAAGACAAGTGATGATACATTCGTTACCTGAAGAAAGAGCTTAAGGTTTCTGCCTATTGCAATATCACGTGCTATAGAAAGTGCAAAATTGATCCAGAATCGCAGTTCATTAGCGACCATTGAAACAGATTCCTCAGAAATTTCCAGATCAGGAAGCGGAGGTAGAGGTCTGAATCACAAAGGAAGGTAACTTTTACTCTACGTCCATTTCAATTCAAACCTTGAGATTGTGAACATTTGATCAGAACTAACCTAAAACAATAAATCTAAGCCATATTAATTATCACCTAAAAAATTTTCCAACAACAAATTTGAAAAATCTTCCTCTCTTCAAAAAGGAGTTCAACTTTGTATGGAAATATTTATTTGAAATCCTAAAAATTACCATCTCATTCTATGAGATATGATAAGATTGATACAATGAAATGGGTCTCTAATAATGTATGCTATTTACTTTTGATTCATCATCCATAAAAAAAAACATTAACTCCACAAACTTCGACCCATAAAACGGAGATTATAAAATGAAGCTACATCTAAAGCACCGAAAGCTGGCAGAAGGAAGAGTGAAAATACCTATTGAGAAGGGAAGCAGATTTGGCCCAGAAAAAAAGAATGATGACAAGAAGCAATAGAACATTGGCAACAAAAGATAAGAAGCTGTAACCGGCTCTTTCAAACAGGTACCACAAAGCAGTTACAGAGGTTAGCATCACAACTCCACCACACCATTTCTTCCACAACAGCACATCAGCCACTAACAACATTTAATAGAAATAAAAACAAAGTCAGCAAAATAAAGAAGAAGAAAAAGAAGAAGATCGGAGCATTTCTTAAAAGAAATCAACCCAAGGAAACACATAATTCAGATACAGATTGCAATAAAGAATTGATTTTCCGATCATGAAAAGACAAACCCTGAACGAGGAAGGAATACTAAAGCGTCAATGTAAGTACCAAATGAAAAACTGAAAGATGAGGAAACAGAGAAGAAAGGAGAAGGGAAGTACCATGACCACCGCCAAGAGCTTGATGAACAGAAATGCGACGAGAAGAATTAGATCCTACCATGGAAATGTGATTAGGGTTCGAGAGAAAAAGAGAAATAGAGGGAATTGAAAGGCAGAGAGAAAGGATTTCAGATTGAAGAACTGAAGGGAGCAAACGGAGAATAGAATACTAACAGCCAAAAATTTCAACAAAAAGTTGAAAAATTTATTTATTTCTCATATTTATTTTCATTTTGGGCTGGGCTTATTTTCAATTTTTCAGGAGTTATTTTATTCCTATTGAATTAAGTATCCCTTAAGGTTATTCTGCGTCATTTTCCATTTGATTGTAACTATTTCCAACAATGAGTGATGGATATTAAACTTCTAATCTCTACTTAAATATAAGTTGTCTTTAACAATAATAGGCCCTTACGTTATTATTACTCTTTCATAACCCATTAAAATAAATTTTTATTTTTATTTTTATTTTTATGATAACCATGGAAGTTTGTAATATTTTAAAAAATGACTGATGAGACATAGATACTTAGATGACTATAACAAATTTGGAATATTGAAAATTTGAATCTTAAAACATATTTCAATTATTGTTGAGGCCTCCAAATTTAAGAAAATGAATAGATATCAATTATGGTTGAGTTGGCTCAAGTTGACCTTACTTAAAACACTTCCAAGCCATTTTGGGACTAAGATACTTTTTTTTGTTGATATGTTAGTTATAATAATCTATATAACAAAGAAATATTTGAAATTGTAATTCTGGATGTTTGGGTCGTATAACACCCTTGATTACTAATAATCTGATTATCACAGGAACAACCACATTCAATTAACAAATACTTATCATTCAAATACATAGTCAAAGTATCCCTGCATCATTAATCTTCTTCATTCAATATTAATTGTAATGGCAGGACCAAATTTTCAGTCCTCATTCAATTCTAATGCTCAATCATACCTAAGTTTTGTATCTCACCCATAATATCCTATATCAGTTTCTAGAAGTGTAGGCCAAATAATTGAGTATGAATCACATTTCTTTAATTTTGCATCTCTACTCCTCTTAGAACAACATCCATTCTGTTCATAAATCATTCATACATATTAAGTAACAAACACCACAAGTATCCCTCAGACTAAACAAAAATTCTATCAATCTGTTCAACATGTAAGTAATAGATATTCTGCTTACACATTGATTGCCATGCAATTGAGAGAGAGAGAGTGGTGTCCTGTGGGAAGATAGCAGAATTATATTCAAATGATCTATTCTTCCAACCTCACCTGCAATAAAATCACAAAAGCCAACAGATCCAGGTACTACACGGCTTATAAGGAATTGTGAACCAGCAAAATGCCAGGTAGGCAAAGTCGTGGCTGTCATCTGGTTCGATGCTCATCTGAAAAAGCTTGGGGAGAGAAGTTCGAACTTCAAACTTTGATTCTAGGTGGGAAAGATCCAGTCATGTTGCTTCATCCTCACCTTTATCTGTATCCCCTTCATCATCAGAGGATTCATCTTTCTGATTCTCATCTCCACCTGAATTCAATTTGCTCCTCTTTTCTTTTCTTCTTTGCTTCTTCTTTTGTCGTTTTAGGCGCTTCTTTGCAGTACGCTCCTCCGCAGCTTTCATTCTCTCTTCCCTTCGTATATTGAATTCAGCAATTTCTTTCTTTTTCTGATAATCAACGTCCATTCTAGCAAGTCTGTCTTGCTCTTTTCGCCTCATTTGCCTATACTGCCATTTGAAAATTTGATGGCACAAGCAAGATATTACTACATAATCCAAGGGTTGAGACATATTACCATAAACTCACGAATAGCTGCTCTTTATTAAGAATGGAGAGGAATATAAATACATTAAAGGTAAACAAAAAGATATAATGCATTCTGAAGTAAAAATTGTAGACTTAACTACGCAAGTGGAGACTTTCTTTCCTAAACACATCAGTGACAATGAGCCAGATTGAAAAGGATCGATTCCCCATATTAATACATGAATTTTCTTGACTCCTTAAAATATGGAAGACCAATTTAACAACAGACTAAAGAGCCTTTTTGTTCTGAATAGTATTTTCATAAACCTGTCGGCTATCCTGTCACTTCTATTAAATGACATTAGCCTTTCTTAGATGACATGGGAAAATCAACAAAAGCAAGGAATGAATTTAAATTGACCAAAATTTAAAGATTATTTTTGCAAACAGGGAATTCATCTCCCTACTACTGTTAGTCCATGGTCAATTGGTACACTCTACTACAAAACCTGAGTGATAATAACCATAGTGACTTGATTTCGGTAGGAGACAATCATAGCTATATCATATGAAATATGGGTGCATGGAACACAACATTACTCCAACTTATTTCTACCTCTCACTGTGTGAGGATAAGATTAATCCATTATGTCACCAGAAAATTTTATCAATGTATGATCTTTCATTCGAAGGTCGAAAGTTTACAAAATTATTAAAATAAAACAATAGGCATCCCACTTGTAGATAAATCCACAATTCTAAATCCATCCGAACGAAATTCATTTGGTGGATAGTTTCCTTGTTTTCTAACACGGCAGGGCATCTTACAAAACCTTGCCTTTCTCTTCAACTATCATACCATTCTCAACATAAACTAGATGCCCCAATTTTCCTATTACCTACAAACATGAAACATTTAATCAAAGTAATCTAACCACATCCTAGTTGTACTCCTACAATGTAGGTTGTCTTTCAAGAATGCTTTCGCAATTGTTCCATCAACCCTAAGACCCTAGCTACGCTCTTTCACTTTATACAACATGATTTTATTTACAAATGTCACAAACTCGCTTGAACAAGGTCAATTCTATAGGTTGCACAACTGAGTCCTTGAGTTCTAAGGCATTTCTTTGCAGATGTCCGTACATTCAAATAACTGCTCCATGAGCTAAAATCCCAATCTAGGGATTTTCAATACTCAAATTTCCATCAAAATAAGAGACATCAACCTTCATTCAACTCCCCTGTTGTTCACATTCTGCCTATTTCCCCCCGATAAAAAGTTCTTCCACTCATCATCCTTTGCTCCCTCAATAACTCAAATAATCTAAAATGTCCGGAAACAAGTTTGTTAGCGAATCCCAAGGCCTAAGATACATTTCATACTCCGTCAATAACCACTCCAAGTAATGCAATTACAAGTTTCCCATCAACGCATCAAACGTTCATCGTAAAAACATCCCACAAAGTAATACGAAAACAAAAGTCATCAACAAGATCAACCCCAGATGAAAAAAACAAGATAATTCACTCAAGTACCTGGTGAAAATCACCGGAACCAGAACCAGCAGAGCTGCCAGACGTGTTGCTGACACGAACAGGAACATTATCGATGATCCTCCGAAGCTTGACCTCCAAATCCTCATCTTCCTCCTTCACCGGCGGCGTATATTCCACAAGCGCGTTAGACTCAGTCGTGGCCAACTGTGTTTCAGGTCTTGGTTTGGGAGGCATGGGAATCACCAGCCGACGTTCCCCGTCCTTCAGCTTGCCGGTTGACATGGTATTCCAGAAACCCTAAAACCCTAATTGTAAGAATTTGCTCAATCAACTCCAAGAAGCTCTAATGGTAACTGAAGCAGCAATGTTTATCCGACCTTCAAGTGAATCGCGGATTCTTTAACTTCATCTCTGTCGAGCGTCGCAGAGCAGTGAGTTTATGCCTCTCCCGGCGCCGTACGAATTCAAAGTTGTTCTTTTCGAGTTTATCGGCTATTTGTTGGTTTATTTTGGAGTTTTGGACCCGTGATAGAATCATGTTTTTTTTTTTTTTTTAATCTAGCACTATATTTAAGGTCATTTTGATGAATGACAAATCAGAGAAAATATTCTCATTGTAACTGTAGTGTAATTATTTCGTTATTTGCGCTTATGATACCGTAATTAGTTGCTAAAGATGTATCTCATTGTTAATGCAGTGTAATTATTTCGAATTGTGCACAAACTGTAATTAATTTATATGTATTATATCGTCAGCTATCAAATTGTAACTGTCTCCTCATAGTTTGAGATTTAAAGGTTAGTTTAAACCCACACATTATATTAATAAAATATAAATTTGTTATGCATTCTATTAAATCTTGAGATTTAATATTATTTTGAAAATTAAAATTAAAATGATTTGTGTTAATATATTTTGTTTTCCAAATTTTGTTAATTCATACTTGCTTTCTTCATCCAATAATATTTTGTCATGGATAACCACATATTAACCAACATGAGTTTGAAGTCCATAATGGGACCAAACAGTTTTTGGTAAACATCCTCACCCACAGTTGTTTGTGCCATCGTTGAGATCTAGATGATATACCATGCTCCTATGTTTGTTGTGTCTTGTCTTTTCGGAGCTTTGGATTGGAATCATACAGACATAATGTTTATCATGTTTCCAATTCAATTTTATTATATAACAAGGAGACGCGACCTATTGGTAATGTGCAACAAATTTCCAATCTATATAGTTCAAATGAGGATCCCATATGTTCTCTTCAAGTCAAACGTCAATCTAGAAGACCAAGCAAAAAGAGAATCCTATCGTGCTTAGAGAATAGGAAGACAATACGATGTTCTCATTGTGGAGGCATGAGTCACAATTTAAGGGCATATACAAATCCAATACCTAGTTGAGTTTGAGTTTTTATTTATTTTTTGCACTTTTAATTCGTATTTTTCGTTTGAATATTTCTAGATATTTTGTGACAACTACTTATGAACTTTGTTA
>JBBPDJ010000020.1:10336388-10364587 GCA_037974625.1 Cucumis cinereus
ACAATACGCCACACAGGCTTGTCCGGTCAGAGCAATACGCCACACAGGCTTGCTAACTGACCTTGTCGGAACAATACGCCACACAGGCTTGTTAACCGACCCAAGCTTGTCTTTTCGAAGCAAATGCCGAAAACCGGCAAAAGAAAATAAAGAAAACTAAGGGGGGGCGGCTGCTGCTGGAGAAGAAGAAAGAAAAGAAGAATTTTTTTTATAACTTTCACGCTTTTCAATGCAACCCTAAATTTATAAATAATAATATTAATTTATAAATAATATTATTATTATTTAATAAATAATAATAATCTTTTTTTAATTATTATTATCTTTTCCAAATCAAATAAATCTTTTCCTTTTTCTATTCCAAATCAATCAAATCTTTCTCTCTCCTCTCTCAATTATCTTTTAGTAAAAAAATAATTAAATATATATACCTATAGATATATTTAATTTCTTAACCAAAATAATTAACATCCCAAAACAAATTAGATCCCAAAATAAATTCAATTTTTTTTTTTTAAGACAATTAACCTAAAATTATCTCAAATTTTTGGGATGTTACAATAGGACTAAGGGTATCATTGACTTTTATTTATTTAATTTAATTTAATTTTTAATTCGTTTTACCATTTTTGCAATGTAAAAGTCAATTTGTTATTTTTTCAAATGAAAACTACAAAAATGTTATTCTTCAAGTTGACCCTTGTTTTTTACCCTCAAAAGGATTGAGGTTGCTCTTTTTAGTGGTCCATTCGATTTTTGGCCAAAATTCAAAAGGTGAATGAAAAATGACTTTCTGATGATGACAACACCATGTGATTGTACCGTTTTGTTCCTACATTTAGTGTGTGCGTCTTAGGGCTACTCGATGCACGTTACACGTTTACTCGATGCACGCTGCTCGATTGCTCGATACAAAAGTCAAACAATAAATGCACCTTTGACTACTCGATGCACGCTAGACGACGTACACGTTGCACGTTACTCGACATAATCGATGCACGTTACTTAGAAGTTTGTTCTGCAATTTGACGTTAAGCCACAATTTTGACTAAAAGTCTGACAATGGGTACAATCCATTTAATGAAAAGTCATTTTGCATAATAAACTACCCTTTTGGTTTCTAACACTTCAAAAATTATATTTTTTTCCCTAAAATATTTCAACAAACAAGAAAACAAAACTCATAACATCTCACAATCGATTGTCTTTGTCCAAGTCAATCACGTAAGATGCACTTAAACTCTAGTTTTGGATACTTACCAGCTTATATAATAATCAGTTTGTGTATGAGTCAAACTCTAGTTTTGTATACTTACCAGCTTACATGATAATTAGTTTATGTAAGATGCACTTAAATTTCAGTTATTTTTCATGTCAACTAATGAAATGGTTGCACTATCAGAAGCTATAATGAAGCAACGAAATACATTCGTCGAGTATCTTCCAACGTGCATCGAGTGTGGCTTGTAGCGTGCAGCGTGTAACGTGTATAACGTGTAGTGTGTAGCGTGTATTTTATAGAATGATGAATGTTTTTATCGTAGAATATTTTAGCTAATTTATGATGTTTTATTGTATTATAGGATGAAAAAGAGGTATATATTCATCCAATTCGGCGGTACATGGGATGAAGAGAAACAATGCTACCGTAAAGGTCGTCAAAAGGGTGTTGAAGTGGATTCTACAATCACGTATGATGCATTTAAATAAGAGATATTTATACATTGAATACCATTTCAAAACTTATTTTCATAAATGTCTAAATATTCAAATATTTACATTAATAGTATTTTATTTGATTTTTAGTCTAAAATACACTTTTAATAAAATTTTCGATATTTAAAGGATTTTTCTAATATTGGAGAGAGAAGGTTTAATTATTTCATTGCAATAATTAGTATGAATTTATTCCTTTGCATTTGGAGAGATAAACAATATATTAAAATTGTAATTTTATTCCTTTCGAAAATTTAAAATTGAATCGAATCAAAATCTTAGGGTATATAATGTAGCCAAGTTAATTTATTATATGTTTTCTTATATATTGTAGTATATTTAGGGTATATAGTGTAGCCAAGTTAATTTAGTATATGTTAGTCGTATATTTAGGGTTATGTTGTTTGGGACATAAAAATATATCAATTAGGGGTGGAAACGGTTCGGTTTTTGTTGTTTGAGGGTCAAACCGAACCGAACCGCACCGTTTGTGCGTTTGCACCAAATAGAACCGAACCGTTTTATAAATGGTTCGGTTCGGTTTCACCAATCGGTTTCAATACTTTATGTTTTCTTTGTTGTTTAATTTCTTGATTTTACAAGGTTCTTCTTTCTTCTTCTTCTCGTCAACCTAAAGTAAAAACATCCATAAATATACAACTAAATGACTACAATTACACAACACTATAATATACAAAAACCACAAATTCAAATACACATTACACAACACAAATTTCAAATGCATTACTCATTGTGTTGTAATTGTACCTATAAAACAATAAAATTGAAGCACAGTTTCAATAAATAGTTTCAACTTTCAAGTCATACCAAAACCTAAACTTTATTTTTTCATAAAGCAAAATAAATCTTTTGAATATTTATCTTCAGATTTTTCATTCTGTGATACTGGTATAAATCACAATTTGTGAAAAGAAAAAGAAAAAAAAAAGGTTAGAAAATTTTAAACCGGATTGCGTTGGGAGCGTCTGGCACCGTGGCTGTAGTTGCGTTGGGAGCGTCTGGGTCTGGCGTCTAGCGCCGTGGAGCATCTGGGGACCGCAGTCCTGTTATCAAAGCAGTCGTAGGTGAGATTTCGAGAGGGGGAGGCAGTCGGCAGTCGACAGGCAGTGAGCGTTTGGGTCTGGGTCTGGTGGCAGGTGGAATTTCGAGAGGGGGAGGCAGTCGACAGTCGGTGAGCATTTGGGAATGGGTCTGGTGGCAGGTGCGATTTCGAGAGGGGGAGGCAGTCGGCAGGCAGGCAATGAGCGTGTGGCGGCATGTGGGATTTCGAGAGGGGGAGGAGTGTGGCTGAGTCTGCGACTAAACCCTAAAGGTAAAGAGTAAAATAATATAATAAATACATATATATAAATAAATATATATATATAATATAATAAAAATATAATTTTTTTAACTAAAACGGTTCGGTTCGGTTTGAAAGCGGTTTTTTGAAATAGAAACCGCAACCGAATCGAATAAAATCGGTTTCATAAATTTCAAACCGCATCGAACCAAATTTTTCGGTTTTGAAATCGGTTCGGTTCGGTTCAGTTTTGAAGTTCGGTTCAGTTTCAACGGTTTTAATGTCCACCCCTAATATCAATCTTGTTATAAGACAACATATACTAAATTAACTTGGCTTCAGTACAATATATAATACAACATATACTAAATTAACTTGGCTACACTATATACCATAAATATACTACAATATATAAGACAACATATACTAAAATAACTTGACTATACTATATACTAAACACGCTACACTCGATACACGCGACGCAATGTTCAATTCGGTGATGGTGGTCGTTGTGATAAACCCTACATTTTCCTACAGACGATGAACTAGAAGAAGACGACGGAAACGCTAAACCCCAATGCAATACCAAAATTCAAACTTTACAACATCGAGTCGTCGAAATGCAAAATAAGACGATGCTTGCGCTAAACACTAAACAAAACATTACAAAGAGAAGATGAATGCATGAAGGGATTAAAGGATGATTGTTACCTTTTCAAAGTACGAGAACACGTCGGACACTGCGAAACACAAGAGAAGAAGTTTAATCGACGCCAGAGAGCAAAGAATAAAAGCATAGGAAAGTTGGAAAGAGTGAGAGTGGAAGAAATGTCTAGAAATGGTTACTTTAAGCGTACGTATGTTTTTTAAATTTTATGGGTAACATACACCGAGTATGTCGAGTAACGTGCAATGTGTACGTCGTACAGCGTGCATCGAGTAGTCAAAGGTGCATTTATTATTTGACTTTTGTATCGAGCAATTGAGTAGACGAGCAACGTGCATCGAGTAAACGTGTAACGTGCATCGAGTAGCCGTGGGACGCATGCACTTAATTTAGGAACAAAACGGTTAAATCACATGGTGGTGACATCATCAGAAGGCCACTTTTTATTCACCTTTTGAATTTGGGCAAAAATTTTGGCAAAAGTGTTCAAAAAAGAAAAAAAAATGAAAATACAACTTTACTCTCTGAAATATAATCAAATTACGTTTTTACCCTCTGAATTTCAAAAGTCACAGCTCACCAATTCTTTCTTTTTTCACCAAAACCCACTTCCCCTTCTTCCCCTTCTTCTTTACGTTACCGTTTTCTTGATTTCCAGGCTTATTTTGTCAAACATTTTCGCACACTTTTCGAATTCTTAGGTTCATCAGTCATCACCATACTTTTTTATTTTTGAACTTTTATTTTTGTTTTTTTCTCAGATTTGGAAATTGTTTTGGTTTGAGGGTATTCTAATTTGTAGGTTGAAAGTAAAACTGAGTACCTTGTGCATTTTTCGTTTGATGACGTTTTGAAATTACTTTTTATAGTTTAGGGTTTCCTGAGATTTGTTAGTATTTTGATATTTGGTTTGAAAATGTTTTGAATAAGGTCTTGTATAGAGATGTCCAATTTTTCCATGGGGTTGGGCCCTACGTGGACTTGCCCCGAACGGGATGAGGATTCCCCGATTCGGTGGGAAATGGGGGAGGGAATGGGGAGAAAAAATTCCCATGAGTTAAATGGAGACTAGGACGGGGAATGCATTCCTCGACCCCGACCCCAACTTCGTTCCCGCTTCATTCCCCATCCCGCCTCAAGTATAGTTTATTTATTTATTTAGTATAGTTATGTAAGGTTATGTTATTATGATTATATAAATAATACATTTAAATTTAAAGTTTTATTGTTTATTGGCCAAGACAATAAATATGTTTAAATTCAATATTTAAATATAGATGATATATGTTAATAATTTGATTTAGGTTTATTTATTTTTACTAAAAAGTTGGTTAGTTTTTTAGGCCAAAACTTACAAATTTATCTTTGAATTCAATTGTCATATAAAAACTTACCATACTAAACAATTTAGTGATATTTTTAATTATTCAATTAGAATTTTTTTAATGATTTAAATTGAATGGTTTTTTTAAAAAAAATAAATTAAAAAAAATTACGGGAAAAAATTCCCCGTGGGGAACCCGATCCCCGCGAATTCTCCTTGGGGAATCACCGTCCCAATTCCCGTGAGGAATTTCACGGGGATGGGGAATGAAATTGGGAGTGGGGATGGGGATGGGGAATGACATCCCCGGTCCCGCCCCGCCCCGTGGACATCTCTTGTCTTGCATTTCATAAACTATTGAATTGTCTTCCATGCTAGACTACTTTATGCATTATTTCTTTATTTTTCACGATTTCTTAATGATTTTAACTCTAAAGAGTCGATGTTTTGCATGAAAATCAGATCTTTATTTTCTGCAAAACGAAGAGTCCTAGCCATGCTTCATAGAAGGTACATCGTGCAATCACCGAATTTATTTAAAAAGAAGAGAAATACTAAGCCCGATCTTAGGCCCGACCAAGCGTCAACTAAGTAGGTCCAGTGTGGAGCAAAGATAGAGGGTCCATCTATACCTTACTCGGGTCTTGTCTAGTGGCCAGGTACCATGTTACGTAGGGGGCCCAAGCCCATTCAATTTTTGTCGATCTGGGTATAGACCGAGTTATGTGGCCTGATCAGATAGATGTACGTGTTCGGTCTTTGCCCCTGGCAGAGTGTAGGATCGAGTGTAATGGATGGTCGAGTGTGGCACCAGGGTTAAAGTAGGTGGCCTGAACTTTACCTTGGCCAAGTGAAAGACCGAACGATATGTCTCATTTCTCATGCATTTTTGGCTCGGTCTCTACCTTGGTCGGGTGGAGGATCGGGCTTCCATTATTGTTGGTCTCAGTTTTTTGCTCGATCTCGCCCTTTGTTTGTTGGAGGATCGAGCTTTTGTTGTCGTAGCTTTCAAGATTTTGGCCCGGTTCTGACTCTGACCTAATGGAGGATCATGCTTTTGTTATAGTAGCTCTCGAGTTGAGGTAGGTTACAAAATTCAATTGTGGTAGATGGTAGATAGGTATGAGTAATTAGAGCATTTAGTTAGTTGTTGTGATTAATTGAATGTAATAAGTGTGAAGGGTATAAAGGTAAAATTAAGGGAAAAATACTATTTTGGTCCCTGAGTTTTTAACAATTGGTGTGTTTGGTCCTTAAAGTTTTAAATTGACCATTTGATCCTTGAGTTTAAGGGTGTTCAAAAAATCCGATAACCCGACCAATCCAGATTACCCAACCCAAACCGTAAAAGTTGGGTTGGGTTGCAAAATTTTTTTAAAAATATATTTCGGGTTGGGTTGGGTTATGGGATTTAGTAACCCGTCAACCCGACCAACCCGATTATTATTATTATTATTATTATTATTATTACTATTATTATATTGAATTTAAATGTAGACTTAAACTTTGCATATAATGTTTTTGAATGTTTTTTACTCCTATTTTGAATGAATTTGAATGTAGACTTTGATTTTACATGAGCTTAGGTTTTATGTATTTGAAGGTAAACACTTGTATTATACATTAAATGTTTGTTGTTTGTTTGATTATAATTTTTTTTTAAAATTGATGTACATATTTAGGTCATGTACGTAAATATAACATTTTGTTCATGACAAAAATTCAACTTTTAGTGGACAATGAAAGAATGAAAATATATTTGAAGGAAAAAAAAAAACAACCTGTTGACCCAACCCAACCCAATCCGAAAATTATGGGTTGGTTGACCCTTTCACATGAATCGATAGAGTTCAATTTTTGCCAATCTGAGGACCTCGGGTTAGTTCATAATTTACCTATAACCCGACTTATGTACGCCCCTACTTGAGTTTTTAGAAATAGGTTTCAAAAGACCATCAACATAATAAAACTATTATATTTAATAAGAAATTTTACTAAACAAGTTGATGTGGCAAGATCAGTTAAAAAATAAGTTGATCGGGCCAGATCGTTGAACAAAAATATATTTTTAATCATTCCATCATCTCTCACCTCTTCTCTCTCTCTTCATTCTTACTGAGCATTCGTTAATTTGTTTTTTCCAATATAGTGCATTTTAGGCTATTTCATTCTTACGACATAACTCTTTTCATTTGTTGGAGTCTTAACTTTTAAATCAGGTAGGATTTTATATGAGTTAGGTTGGATTGGGTTAGGAAGATTTTTTGGACCAACTCGAATTTTCGAATTGGTCAGATTGGCAACCCAAATGACCCAAATATAATCTTCAACCCAACCCAATCCAACTCTTAAAATTTGGGTTGGGTTGAGTTGTCTTGTCGAGTTATTTATTTATTTTCTTTTTCTTTTTTAAGTATATTTTTTATTAACTTAAAATACTTAAATTTGTCTACAACACATATTAACAACTACAATTTCTTAAAACTCAAATGTTAAATATCAAAATCCAACATATCTATTACAAACTTCATAATAATAGGTATGAATTCTAATATTTATAAGTTGTGATATATATATTTTAATAATATTTTGAAATTTGGGTTGGGTTAGGTCAACCCGAAATTTTAAAAATGCAAACTTGAACCCAAACCAACCCGAAAAAAACATAAAAAATTCAACGCAAGCCAACTCAACCCTCATTGGGTAGTCCGAATTGTTCGGGTTTAGAGTTATTTGAACACTCCTAGAATCAAGAGTATTTCATTGTCTTCCTCAACCTAACCTTAATGGTCACCGTGGTGGGGTTTTTGTCCTCTCTGTCTCTCTTAGCTCTGGCGGTTTGGCTGTTGTGGGTGTTTTGGTGGTGCTCAAAAGGAAAGGAGGAAAGGAGGAGGAAGAGAGTGATTATGGGTGCAGTTCCATCCACTTAAGAGTTAATCAAAAGGAGTAATCACTAATTGTGTTTCTAGGTTGAATTTGTTTATGGAATCTTGAAGAGGGTTTTGTGATTGTAGGTGACGAATGATGTTGGGGGTAGGCATGAATTGGAATTGGGTATAGCCAGGGATAAGAATGATCTCGGAGCTTGTAAGGGACCGTTTGGGGCGCATATTGGGTTATTATAGTCTTTGGTTATAATAGTCTGTGAGTTATAATAAACTGGGTGTTATTATAGTCTGTGTTTGGGTACAGAGTATTATAGTTTGGGTTATTATTATTTGTGTTTAGGGTGCAGAGTAGTATAGTCCAAATTATAATCTGTAAAATAAATATTGGTCATCTTAGATTATGTTTATTTTTTTGCATTATTGTTTATGTTATATATATATTTAGGTACATGAAATATCATTTTTGAAAAACATGTTATAAATTTAATATTATATATCTATGATATTTAGATTTGTCTAGATTTTAAAATAATTTTTTTTTTTACTTTTGTCACTTTAACTAATTTGAAAAAGATCATGGGATTTTAAAAAAAAATATTATAATATGTTAACTTCAAATTGAATTAAACTAGTATTTTAATCTTGAATTCAATTATTGAAAAGTTACAATTTTTTTATCAAATTAAATTTTAGGAATAAAAGAATATAAAGTTTTGAATTTTTATTTTTATTTGGCTGCTAAGTTTTTTCTAACATTTTAATTTTTTAAGTTCAAAAAATAATTCTAGGTCTTCGAGCCAGTTAAATTGACCAACGAAAAAAAATGAAAAATATTATTAAACTAAAATAGAGATTTCTATCCATATAGCCTAAATAAATAGACTTAGTTATATATATATATACACACACTAGCATTATCTCCTAAAATGAAGAAAACATTAGTTTAAAACAAAAAAGAAGAAAGAGATAGTTTTTTAAAAAGATAACTAAATAATAATAATAATATAGAAAAACCTCCAAAAGAAAAAAAAAAAGAAAATATATTTTTAAAAATATTAATATAATTAAATTAAGTACCTATTTGGAATGACTTAGAAAAATGTTTTGCAAAAATTCATTTTTATTTAAACATTTTTATAAAAACTTCTTAAAATAAAAACATAAATGGTTTCAAAACTTTTTTTAAAAAATATTTGTACATACAAGTTTATTTAGTTTGTTATATATCTTCAAAATATTTTTATCAAAATTTTTAAAGGTTGATCGGTGGCGATCGGAGGTTGGTTGGTGGTGGTCGTCGGAGTTGGTTGTTAGATGTTTGTCAGTGGAGTCAGCGAAGGTGGTGGTAGGTGATTAGCCGGCGACGATAACCAGAGGTGGTGGTCGGAGATTGATCGACGATGATCACGGGAGGTGGTGGTCGAAGATTGATCGACAACAATCACAGGAGGTGGTGGTTGAAGATTGGCCGAGGACGATCATCGAAGGTGATGTCCGAAAGTTGGTTGACGAACTTTCCAACCCTTGAAACAAATACCCATTAGGGTTGAAAAATAGTAAAAACACATGAGTTATTTTAATTCTAATCCTAATTTCCAACTAAAAGAAACGTTACCATAGACATAAAGTGGACTATTATAACCCACTCCATTTCACTCCACTCGATGCTCCAAACACACCCTAAGTGTTTTGGTGCTATGAGTTTTTCAAAGAAAGTGAACTAAAAATAAGGAGGAACCTAAGAGCAGTTAACATTCTCTTAAGATGGCTTCTAATCTTGAAATGGTAATGCATCAACCATGTAAATGATTCAAAATCTCGTGTAAAAACAGGAGAGAAGAGAGGAGAGAGTAGAAGGAATAATTGGAAATATAATTTTTTTCCAACAATCTGGCCACATACTTCTTTTTCAACTGATCTTCTCGCATCAACTCGTGTAGTCACATTTCTTATTAAAGTTTAATACTTTTATTATCATGGGGACCTTTTGAACTTATTCCTAAAAACTCAAGGACCAAAATGTCCAATTTAAAATATTAGGGACCAAACACATTTATTATTAAAAGCTCAGGGATCAAAGAGTATTTTTTCCTAAAATTAACCCTCCAAAGTTTTCTTTTCTTTTATTGTGTACTCATAAGTGAAAATTAATCCTACTACCTATAATTGCTCTTAAGGGCAACATAAAATATAGCAAAATACAACGTTTCATTTTGAAAAATAGTAAAAAGTTTTAAAATTATAAAAATGGCAAAATGAATTTTAAAATTATTAATTATGAATTAATAATTGACCCAAATACTCCTAACTTAAACCACTTAAGATTCAAATATTAACCTATTTTTAAAATTCAAATCCTATCTCTGAAATCTAAATTCTATTCCTAAACAACTAATAAAATCTTAACAAGTATTTCTAAGATTCAAATCCTAACTATCAAATCTTAACTCTATTCCTAAACAACTATTATTAAAAAATCGAGTAACTAATATTTTCAAAATAAAACTTAAATTACATTGAACCGTAAATCGCCCAAATTATATTTAAAGAATCTAGTAACTAATATTTTAAAAATAAAACGTAAATTACATCATCCTAAAGTCGTGAATCGCCCAAATTTCATAGAAATTGGAACCATAATATAAAATAATTATTATTCATAGACATAGACCCACAAATATCGATATTAGTCTTAAACTTAAGACTCACAAATACTTTATAGAAAGAAATATTAATGATGGACTTAAGACCCACAAATAAAAAGAAATAACTAAACACAAGTATCATTGTATTATTCAAATATGTTGTATTTGAAAGAAAGAAAGTTTGACAAATTAAGAAGTAGGTCTAAATTACATATTTGAAAGAAAATAAGTTTGACAAAATACCTCATTTGATTGATTTTAAAATACATGCTTAAAAATTAATTCTTCTACTACTATCTAAGCACCAAGATATCACCCAAATATAATTAGAATGATTTTGTAATTAAAACAATTGAACTATTAATAAAAAACTTAGTATAGAAGGAAAAATTAGCATACCAATAAGTATACTGACCTATCTCCTAAAATAGACTTTGTTATAAACTACATAAAGCAAATACTATGTATTTGTCGTCTATAACTCTGTTATTTGATTACATAAAATAAATACTAGGGGTGTAAAAAATCGACCCGAGCCGATGGGCCGAATCGGGTCGGGTCGGTTTGGATTGGATTATAAGTAAGTTAGTACCGAACCGAATCGAACCGAACAGGATCGGTTTGGTTTCGTTTGGTTTTCGGTCCGGTTCGTCTAATTAGGTTAATGATATTTTCATTTGTTTCGCCTTCATCCGCAGTCGCACATGTCTCTGTCTCTCCCTCAGCTTCATCCGCATTCTAAACACGTCTCTGTCTCTCCCTCGGCTTCATCCGCACACGTCTCTGGGATTATTAAAAGCCATTACGAAATTACCTCAAACCTTTTCTGTTTTTGGGATCGAACCGTAAGATCCGTTTGTTTTTTGGGGTGTAAGTGTTTTGATGTTTTCAGATTCATAACTTGGCACCTTGTTTGATTGTTATTCTTTTTGATTGAGTGGTTTCTGTCCTTTATGCACCATGTAATTTTAAGAAACAAATGGTTTAGACATATGATTTAGGTTATGAAGACATGATTGGTTGTCTGGTTTTTTTTTAAAAGGAGCAAATATATGGGTTGTTTTTCCTTTAATTGTTCGCTCCCTTTGTAGATCCTTTAATTTTCTTCGATTTGGAGATGATAGTAAAAGAGACTCAACTTTGATTTTGTTTTTCATAATCTACATTTATATTGTACCAAAATGTTATTTTTGTTATTTTTATGATTGAGGTTTTTGAATCGTTCAGTGTATGCTCTTTTGATCTTTGTTTAAGAAGTCTATGGTGGGATGTGGGGATCGAGTGGATCAAAGATTGAGAGTAGGGCATGGGTGGATTATGTTGTTTAGTTGATTTTGAACGAGTTGAAGCTTTTTGTATCCCTGTGGTTTGAACTTAGTGGGCCAGTTATGTTTTGTAGTTTCTGGTTTGTGTAATTGCAAACTATCTCTGTATTGTTTGATATCTAAATGTTCTTATTTACTTTTATACATACATAAACAAATAGTTGTTAATACTATTAGACTTGGAATCTCTATTGTTGTCATCCAGATCCACTTCTTTAAGATTTTGATGCATGGTTTTTGTGGAGCCTTGATACAGAAAGCAGAATATGCTATTTGAAACTTGGTTTAATCCTTCATTTGGTATCCAAACATTTTAATTTTCTGAGTGGCAAACTGATGCTAGCTCTACTTTCCTTTTGTAAAGGGTTTTTTTTTTTTTTTTTTAATTAACTTCGACCTTATGATCATGATCAGATACAGAAAATCAACACAGGCCCGACTCGACTCATATTGACCCAATTCGGGTCGGGTCGGTTAATGTGCACAATAACCCGATTCTTTTCGGGTCGGGTCGATTTTGAATGAAAACCGATCCGCCCCAGTCCAATTACACCTCTAGTAAATACATTGTGAATGAAACTTTTTCATAGTCCAAAAAATATTTTTTCCGGTAAAAATATGCTTACTTGAAATTAACAAAACATACATATTCGGTATTTGACATCCTCACCAAAATATATACTTGGTAAGTTATTGTGTAATTAAAATACAAAAGAGTTTTAAATTAAAATTAAGAAAAATACAAATACCTAGTCATTGAAGCCCAAAATGCACCAATCAACCCACTCCTTATTTGACTTATTTACACTACCTAATCCTTATTAATCTCATGCATTATTATCCTATTGAGAATGTGTCAAGTAATATTTCTCAGAGATAAAGTTTCACAATGCCTCCTGATGAGCATGATACAAAAAAGAAAATAGCCTCATCTATACAGAATGACAAAAATTTCTAAATCCAGTTCCCGTGCCCAATCTGTAAAGAAGCTTTAACAGTATTGAAAATAGATAAATCATACCGAGAAACCAACTTGAAAAATTCGAGCTGTGTTCGAAAAAGGAAACACGCCTTTACTGAATTTATGTTCCTCAAAATTCATGATTAAAGCTATGAACAATCCTTTTTCTCTTCTTTTATTTGAAGAGATTGCTTCTACTCAAAAAGTCGGCTAAATTCAAAGAACCTACAATTTAATATTGTTTCTACTCTAAAAAAAATAAGGACAAAAAAAAGAAGAAACAATCACTTTCTCTTGTTCCATTTCAGAGTCATTCAATCACTGAAAATTTAAACAAACCGACAAATACCTCTAAATCATCAAAACTCTTAAATTCCAAACACAAACAAAAACTTAATCTAATTTCTTCCTAAAGCAACCTCCTCCTTCTCCCACTAGTAATTGACTTTCCGGAAACTTGCTTTTCAAACATTGCAACACCACAAATCAATAAAGCAATAAAAAAATTAAAGAAAAAAAAGCTGAAGAAGAAACACAGAAATATACCTTAACGAAGAAATCTCGAAGCGAAAGACTGTTGTTGTTCTAAAATTGAGAATTCAAATTCAAATTGAACACCACAAATTTTCAGCCAATGGATCAGACAAAAAAGAGTTGGGAGTTGCAAAGTTCAAGCTCCAACTGGCAACCTGCTGAAGTTTGGAAGTAAGGATTTGGTTTGGAATGGGGTTGAAAGCTTTGCTATTTAAGCTCCGACCTCTGCTCTAGCCTTCGACACCCTCCCGCGACTACCCTCCCCTCCAGCCTCCGCCACTCTCCCTTCACGCATTCAGCCGTAACAATTTTTTGCATTGAGAGTTACCTTTTTAAGAAAGATTTTTGGCATGAAAGAGAGATTTTTTTTTCTTTTTAAAAATAGAGATATAACTATATTTCACCTAAAGTTACGAAAATATAATTTAACAAATTTGGGAAAAGATTTTTGGCGTGAAAGAAAGATTTTTTTCTTTTTAAAAATAGAGATATAACTATATTTCACCTAAAAATATAAAAATATAATTTAAGAAATTTGGGGATGAAAGATTACATTTAAAGGGAATTTTGGAAATAGTCATAACACCCTACCCGTGAAATTTTAGTTGTTTGCCATAAATCTTATTCTCCATATTTTTGCCATTAATCAAGATGACTCTTCCATTTTTGCCATTTCCTCCAATTTCTCTTGCTCTTAAACCACTAGAATTTGAATGTTATACAACTGAAACCATAATTCTTGATTATACTACTACAATCCTACAAAATGCCCTCGCCAAAAATATAGAGATCAAAAACATCAAAATTAAAAGCTATTAACCAATGAGAAAGTAATGACATATATGAAATATGTTATTGATTATTCAACTACGTATTTGACCTTATACTAATGATCTATATACTCGTGCATTAAACCATACATGTTTTTGTTTGCTTGATGACAACTCTACAAAGTACAAGTTTTCCAAAGAAAATTTAAGTTGCGGAGAAAATTTGGTTAACTTATTACCATAATTGTGGGTACCATCACAAATTTAATTAATACTTGATGGAATATAAAAGGTGAATTCATGTAAAAGGGTAAAAATGTAAATAATCATGCAAAGAAGTTCTTGCTTACATCACTTTCATCATCATGGTACAAAAAACCTAAAATTATTAAATTTTAGATTTATAAGAGTATTGAGAGTAATTTAGGATTCAATGACGGTAGAATTATTGTTTTTTATAATGTTGAAATTATTATAAATAAATTTGAACAATTGAAATTGGAAATACTAAATTAAAAGAAAATCCAAAGTAAAAAAGAAAGGTTTAAGAAAATACGGTATGTCAAAGCTTGAGAATTAGGACTAATGTTATAATTTAAGCATAATTAATACTTAATTAAGTTTTGTGTTTCTCTCAAACTCATGTTGGATCACTTGCTATAGTGTTCCTATCACCACCCTAACAACTCTCATTTTTATCTTTAATGCACCTTTGTCTTTTGAAAATACGAGGGTGCTTCAAATTAACCTCTGTCTTTTCATTACTCTAATAAATTTCATCTCCTACATAATTATACTAACTTGGAACTATTAGAACAAACAAAAATTAAAGAAAAAGCAACCAAAATGTTTTATTGAGGCATTTCATCAAACACATTGTAAGTTATGTGATGAGACACACTTTTGGACATGTTTTTTTGGACATGAAGGTTTAATACATTTATCTACATAGTTTGTCAAGTTCAACTGAATGTCGGTACTGCGAAGAAATTGAAGAAACGCGAAGTGGCCGAATGGCAACAGAGAAATTGTGTGATTGTTGACGGAGACGAAGTGATCAGAGGACTGAGATCAGACTACGAAATCGCCGGCAACCGTTGAACCGTCGCACCAAACCGGATGGAATTCCAAATTCGATGTTGTGGGCCTGCCAAACGGAGAAGACAAGGAAGGCTGGGGGTTGGGCAAATGAAGGAAAGAGTTTCGGACAGTTGGTATCTCACGAATTAGGAGTGTTTTTTTTTTCTTTTTTAATTATCTGGTTAGGGTAGAAGGTAAGAAAAATTAATAGAAAAAGACGACGCGTCCTAACGCGAAAAAAACGTCATGAATTTTCGAAAATCCAAAAATTTCCTTCATTCCCGCCAAAAACACAAATTTGAGAATAGACGACACTTTTTTTCTCCCCTTTGATTTGCATTGTTCAAAAGTATCATTGTAGGCTTGTAGTGGTGTAAATTGATTATTTGATATGACCAATTTAGAGGGTTAATCGATAAAATCATAGGTCATGCACAATGTTTATCCAAGTAAAACATAATAAAAGATTTAAATTAATACACTTATAAAAAGTTTATATTTATATTGATGCAACTCTTAAGTATAGAAGTATAAGTTGATATTTGTCGTATTATTTTTATTCTTTTTCAATTAGATAATAAATGAGATTAGAGATTCGTAAATTTCTTAAACTTCTAATGTCAAGCTTAATTTTCTTAAATTGAAAAAAAAAGAAAGAAAATAGTATGTTTTTTATTTCAAATTATTTGTGAATGACATATTAAATATATTTATTTTTTATTTTGTAGAATTGAATGGACTTATTCATTTGTGTCAACACGTCACTAAGAGGTGTTAATGGTTCCAAGTTTCCAACATGCATCAATAATTAAAGTAAAACTTTAATATGGAGGTGACACATGTCATTTACACCCATTTTACAGTTACACATAATTAATCACTAAGATCGAGCAATCACAAAAGGAATGGTAAATAATTTAAAAAAAAAAAGAGTCCTAAGCTTAGTTATGTATGCTTAGTTGAACTATATACTCTTCATTTTCTAATTTTGATACAAATAGACTCGAAAAGCAAGGCTAATCGTTTAGAAGAGTTGTAGTTTAGAGTTAAGGCACGCAAAAGAGGTGATGAGGAGAAACACGCTATGAGATATAAGCAACAATAAAATATATAATAAGACTATGTAAGTGATAAAAATTAGGTATAGAAAAAGGGAGAAGGAAGGTTGAGTAAGGAGTGATTGTCCCTGTCTAGGTTACTTTATGATTGAAGAATCATATAGAGAGAAAGAGAAAGTAGTAAATGTAGAGAGAGATAAGAGTGGTGGAGGATTTAATTCCAACCACATCAAACACAATACTAAACCCTAAGAAATACTAAGTTTAGGGCCAATGAGAATAAACCTAGACTCATTACCCAACGCTATTATTGAATATTATAACATAACATAACATATAAAATACACTTTAATCACATTTTTTTCTCTCTCCACTCACTTCCTCATTTCCCCACCTAAATCACAATTTTTCATTCCATCATAATACAACAACAAATTGTTGTATTAAGTTTAAGAGTTTGAAATAACTCAAGTAAAGTTGTTCAAAATAATAATAATAATAATAGTATTATCTAAACCAGTAATTTTTAATCTTTTATAAAATATTAAAATAGTACTTCTAATATCTTTCGAAAAAAGATAATTTTAATAAAAGCAAGTAAATATATTTAATCTGGTCAAAGTGAACCTAGCTAGAAAACGATGAGGTTCGTATCTTTATTGTATTAACAAAATTTGAGAATCAACTTATATCTATATCACTTCCTCATTTCTCACCTAAAATTGAACAAACTCTAGATATTTTAATTTAGGGGAAAGTGTAAATGTGTCCAGGTTCATTTACTTTCAAATTTTTCATTGTGGTCCCTTGATTTTTCACTTTGTTTCTTTTTTTACCTCTACTTTCAAAATATACATTTTGGTCGTGTACTTTTAGTTTTGGTTCATTTTAGTTTTTAAGTTTTCAAATCGTAATATAATCCTTTAAAAATAAAGAGATCACAATAGTTACTGCAACCGAAATGAGCCACAATTAAAAGTCTAAGGACAAAAATGAATACTTTTTAAAATGTAAGAACCAAAATAAACTAAGAATGAAAATATAGGTGTTCACACGAGATTTCTATAGAAATTTAATTCGTGGAATTTGAACTTCATATTTGGTTTGATTTTATTAGAGTGAGTACAATCTCTAATATTTGACCATTTGATTATTTCTTTAAAATAATATATTTATTGATCTTCCTAGATGATCGACCTTTGGACTCATTGATCTTCTTAGAGGAACGTTTTTTACTGTTGATTTTGTTGAACAATTTGGATTAGCCTCTGACTTGTTAATCGTCTTGGATCGACTTTAAAACTTCAGGAGAGTTATATTATTCAAAGCTTTAGAGCTTCGGTCTTCAGAATTTGAGAGCTTCAGAGTTTTAGGAGAGTTATAATCAGGAGCTTTAATAACCTTTGGAATTTTAAAATTTCAAAGCTTGGAGTTATATATTTTGCAAATCTATACTTTAGATCTTTTGGATTAAAATTTCAAACTTTAATCTTCAAGACTTCAGAGGGTTAATCTTCTAAACTTTAACCTTCAGAGAATGCTTTGGCCTTCCAAATATTCAATCTTCAAAAGTTTGTAAACTTGAGGTCGATTTGAGCTTCATTCTTCTCGAATTCAGGGAAGATTTATCTTTTAAGACTTCAATTTTTCAGAAGGTGATAACCTAAAGATCGATAAGAACTTTATCGTCTCGAGAGTTTCAAACTTTAACGTCTTGAAAGTTTCAAAGGTGGAATCTTCAAATCTCCATAGCTTTAGCACTTCGTCGTCAATTCTTCTGTGCAGGGCCTCTATTTATAGAGGATTTTCATGAGCTTTAGATTGGCTTGGGCCTAGTTTCCTGATGGGCTTGGACTTAAGTCCAATGTCTTCTTTGGCCCAAAATTCTACCATGGACTTAAATTGGGTTAGGCCTGAGCCATTTTAATCAGGAAAATTGGAGGAAATATCAAAATTTAGGGGTCCATTTTAATTTATAGCAGAAAACGTAAATTATAAGATTTTTGTCAAAAAACCAACGCACTTGTTAATCACATTTTGTAGTTTCCTTTTTCGCCCCCCATGCATTGGATTTCATTTGTTTGTTATATAGAGTATTTGATATTCAACAATGGTTTAAATATCAGATTGTTATTATTTAAATTATCGGTGATTATGTTCCAAAAAAACGTGCACAAAGTTTGTTATGGGGCACCAAATT
The DNA here is from genome assembly GCA_037974625.1 of Cucumis cinereus. NCBI lineage: Eukaryota > Viridiplantae > Streptophyta > Magnoliopsida > Cucurbitales > Cucurbitaceae > Cucumis > Cucumis cinereus. Next base: position 10,354,860 of record JBBPDJ010000020.1, read on the forward strand.
CTTCTCTGTATCCGCAAATATATTTTTCAGTTTTTAAATTATAACATTTGTTTGTTATGCAAATAACTATATGATATTTACAAATCTTTTACTAATTTTTAGGAGAATATTTGCAAATTTCTTCAGATTTAGAATTATAATATTAGTTTGTTTTGGAGATAACTATTTGCAGAATTTTAAATTGTTTTATATTTTCAAAATATCTCAACATAATTAAAAATTAGATTATTATATATTATATACATTTTTATAATTTATTGACTTAAAAAAACGGCAGATTAGTTTAGAATGTAGGTTTTCTATGATTTTATTATTTAATTTATTTTTTATTTTTTATTACTTTATGTATTTACACTAAATATTGATTCATGAAGATTATGAAAGACATTAAATATTTTATTTTTTAGACTTGTTGTGGACTAATTATAGTTTTTGTGTTGACTTATTTAAAATAAAAAATTAGAAGATATTTTTCCTATATACTACAGTTCTTCGTAATTCTATCAACTTCAATTCGTCTTTTGTTGCAGTGGTTGTACAACAAGTAAGGATGATTTTTCATGGCAAATGGAATGACGACTCACAGTACAACGATTATTGTGTTGTTGAGATAGAAATTCCAACTAATTCTTCGTTCCTACAGTTTCTTGATTGCATCCAAAGTAAGTTGTTTCCTTCTTCCAATATTTTGGTTTGTTGGTTGACTGTTTATTGGGTTGCCTCTAACAATTCCAATCTTATTAGAATTGTCGATGATGGATATTATTTGGCTTATGGTAGTTTTATCAAAATTTTCTCAAAACGATTTGTGTGTTGTTTTTGATACTGTGATGTATGGCACTCTGGGGAATAGAGAGTATTTCAATTTGGATAAAGCACAAGCAGATCCTTCTACCCAACCATCAGAGTTGGACTCCAAAATAATTGATTTTGAAAATTTTGAATCAGTACATTCTGATGTCCTTATTAAAAAAGGTGCACTGTTTAGGAGCAAAGCTGTTTAAAGAAAGTTGTTTATTTGACTGCTCTGAATAATAGTTTTGAACTTATTACAGTTCGTTCAAATCATACTTCTTTTGATATTAGATGTAAGGATTTGACTTGTTCTTGGTATTTACGTGCATCGGTGTATAAGAAGAGTGACGTTTGGGTTATTCATAAGTTTTCCAATGGCCACCAATGTACGGTTGATATTGTAAAAGATGACCATAGACAAGCAACATCCTGGATAGTTGCTGAATGTACCAAATCCTTCTTTAAAATGAATGAAAAACTCTCATTTCGTCCACGTAATGTCATTACCTATATGAAAAGGCATCACAGTGTAAATGTAATTTATGACAAGGCTTGGAGAGGTCGTGAAATTGCATTGAGTTCTATATGTGGTACTCTCGAGTCATCGTATGCTCTTTTGTCATCATTCTCACGTGCACTTATTGAGAAAAATTCAGGTATTAAATTTTTGGTCGAATACGAAGTAAAACAATATAATATAGTTAAATACAATGTATTTATGTTATTAACAAATGTTGAATTACAAGATATTTACAGTTCACTATATATATTACAGGAACATATACATCAGAAGAAACTGATGAAGAAGGGAGGTTTAAGTATTATTTTGTTGCCCTTGTTGCTTCTTTAGATGCTTGGACTTATTGTTTACTTATAATATCAGTTGATGATGCGTTTTTGAAAAATAAATACTTGGGTACTCTATTGACTACATACAACTTCATGAGAGTTATATTATTCAGAGCTTTAGAGCTTCGGTCTTCAGAATTTGAGAGCTTCAGAGTTTCCGGAGAGTTATAATCTTAGGAGCTTCCATAATCTTTGGAATTTCAAAACTTCAAAGCTTGGAGTTATATATTTTGCAAATCTACAGTGCTTTAATCTTCAAGACTTTAGAGGGTTAATCTTCTAAACTTTAGATCTTCATAACTTTAACCTTTAGAGAATGCTTTGACCTTCCAAATATTCAATCTTCAAAAGGTTGTAAACTTGAGGTCGATTTGAGCTTCAGTCTTCTCGAATTCAGGGAAGGTTTATCTTTCAAGACATCAGTTTTTTAGAAGGTGATAACCTAAAGATCGAAAAGAACTTTAACGTATTGAGAGTTTCAAAGGCGGAATCTTAAATCTCTAGAGCTTCAGCACTTCGTCGTCAATTCTTCTAGGCATGGACTCTATGGAGGATTTTCATGGGCTTTAGATTGGCTTGGGCCCAGTTTCTTGATTGGCTTGGACTTGGGTTCCAATGTCTTCTTTGGCCCAAAATTCCACAACGGGCTTAAATTGGGTTAGTGAGTCATTTTAATTACTCAACTCAATCCATTTATAATTTTCATGATGTGATTGAGCTTTTGTTGTGATGATGTGACATAATTTAATAGGTCGAAATTTGTCATTCAACAATGAGGACTAAAATAAATATTTCTAAAGTATAATAACTATAATGATTATTTTAAAATGTAGCAAAATGAACCAATTTTTTTTACAAATATAGTCAAATATTAGTATAGATGCTATATCAATGTCTATCACTGAAAGACTATAAAATTTTGTTAAATTTGTAAATATTTTCAACCGTTATTTTATTTAAAATAATTTCCTAACTAAAAATAGATTTTTTTTTTTTTGAAAAAGGATAAAAAATACAAAATAGTATTATTTTTTTTTTTAAAAAAAAAACCATGTCTCAATTAATATTAAAAAAAGAAAAGAAAGGAAAGGAAAAAGAAGATAAAAAGGGAAAAGGCCGGAAATCAAATATGGAATGAAGTGGGAAAAAAAAAAGGAGAAAAAGAAATGGAAAAAAGAGGAAAGGGAGGAAGGATAATAGTTTGAAGTTTCCTTATATAATTGGTATATAATTGATAATGGGAATGTAACGGCTGAACGGTGTGAGCGGCTAAATTGTCTGCCATTGTAACTCATCCCACCTGCCAACTCACGTCTCCCCCAACATTCTCTTTTCTAAATTTCCCACCTCACACTCTTCTCATTTTCTCTATTATTATTATTATTATTATTTAAATTCCCTTATTAATTTTCTTTTAATCTTAATTGTCTAAAAATAATTTGGATTTTTAATACACCATCACTCCATTATTTATTCACTTGAGTTAGCTTCATATATTTTTTTTTATTATATATTTAACAGTTATCCAAAATAATATAACCGTTAATATATTATGAGTCCACCCAGTAAACACTAATAAGAAATTTCAATATATTTATTCAACATTTGAATTAGAGGTAGATAGTTTGAACGAACAACCTAAAATCAAATACCCAACCTTTCAGTCAAGTAAACAAAACGTCAATGCATTATGAATAAATAAATAATTAAAAATAAAAAATAGAGAGAGAGCTTCTATCAAATTTAAAATAAAATCTCTAAATTAGTAATTGTCCCAATTCAAATATTTAACTTTTATAATTAAATCAATTTAAACAAAAACCAACTCATTCTAAATGGATTCACCTATATGAAATGGATTTTTTTTTTAAAAGAATAATTGAAAATATATATTTTTATTTTACAATAACTTACCTAAATTCAGTTAAAAACCATATAGTTTAAAATTTAACAGAATACAACAATGTCAATAATATTAATATCCTTTTAAAATTGAAATATTTGATATGGAGAACAAACTTGTGATCCATGTAAAACGATTATACATATTTTTTAGACACGGATTTAACCAAATATAAACCAATTCAAAATTTTAAATAAATAAATAATTAAATTGTCTTCCCACACGTAATGCAGTCCAGGCTGCCATCCATCACATACTTATCCTTTCAAAATATCGCGATAAGTTGAATGGTCACCGAGACATTCTCCCTCCTTTCTTTCCTTAAACCAACAATAAATTTTCGGTTTGGATCTCCCAAGATCCACGCCCCTTACGTGGCAGCCGCGTGGTAGTTATCTAGCCGTACACAATGAAACCTGTAACTGGCCACTACCGGTTGACATTATTCCTCTTAACGAAGTCGGTTAACCGGTTCTATCAGTTACCCTAACCCTTAGCTTTATAAACCCTTTCTTTTTCCCCTAAATTCATTCAACCGCCCCGCCCCTCCCCTCCCTCTCTTCCTCCTCCGCCACACACGACGGTCTTTCTCTTATTTACATCTCAACAGTTGATTTCACAATCCAAGCACCGATGGCGTCTATACAGGCGGACATCGATCGGGTGAAAGGTCCATGGAGTCCGGAAGAGGACGAGGTACTTCGAATGCTAGTCGAGAGTCAAGGCGCTCGGAACTGGTCCGTTATCAGTCAATCGATTCACGGCCGGTCAGGAAAATCCTGCCGTTTGCGGTGGTTTAATCAGCTCTGTCCTGGGGTTGAGCGTCGCGCTTTCACGGCAGAGGAGGATGGAATCATCGTAGAAGCACACGGCAAATACGGAAACAAATGGGCGACGATCGCTAGGCTTTTGAATGGACGAACGGACAATGCGATTAAGAATCACTGGAATTCAACATTGAAACGCAAGTATAGTTCGATTAGGGAGAAGAAAAGTGATTGTGGGAGTCAAGGTTCGACGATTTCTGTTTGGAATCAGTGTTTGAGTCCGTCTGGATCGGAGTCGAGCGATTGGATTCCGAGTGGGGAGATGGATATGGAGATGGAGATGGAGATGGAGATGGAACTGGAACCGTCGACTAGGTTAACTCTGTGTCTTCCAGGGAGAGATGAGTTATCGGAGGTGGAGAGGCAGCAGAGTATTTCATCTTGTCCGGTGGTGGAGGAAAGAGAGAGAGGGAAACGGGCGTGTTTTGGTGAGGAGTTTATGTGTGTGATGCAGAGGATGATTAGAGAAGAGGTGAGGAATTACATGGCGGAATATGAAGAAATAATTAGAAAAACAGGGTAAAGAATGAAGATGAAGATGAAGAAAGAGGTTTTTGTTGGGTTGTTTCCTCTGTGCGCGTTTGCTTTTGAGCTGCCATTTGATTATACACATTGGATTCAATTCTTTTTCTTCTTTCTTTGTGTTTGTGTTTTGGATTTGTTTGTTGATTTTGAAGGAGAGGTCAACTGCACAGTTAGAACATTAACTTCATTGCTATTTGCTTTCACTTTCTAGTAAGGTTTCAACAACATTGACACAATATGTATTTAGCATTTAGCATTTAGCATTTAGCATTTAGCATTTAGGAAGTAATTTTAAATATATACGTCTTTTTTCTTCAATTTTGATTGCAATATTTTGACCCTTTTTTTTGGTACTATAAATTTTAGGAATTCAATAAAACAATTTCACGATTCATATATGAAAAATAAAAGTTTCATCTTCTCTATCTTAGTTTGTTTCCTTATGATTTGCTTATTTACCCTCCATTCTTATACTTTTTTTTTTCATTCAACAATTTGGAAATTTTCATAAAATAACCCAAAACCCAAAAGCTCTTACATCCATTCCTAATCTGACCTTTTTGCTATGTGTGAAATAACATATAATTACCCTTAATTTAAAATAAAGAAGACCGTTCTCTCAAACTTCCACTTCCTCTGGCACCGCTTCCACTCTCTTTCGCCACCGCTTCGTCTCTCAACCTCAACTTCAATTTCGACTCCTCTAATGTATTTTATTCTTTGACCTTGTAATGCATTTCCATCTTTCAGTTCCTATGAGCATCTCTGTGGGGTTTAGTTTGTTGAAGAACGATTACCCATTTTGAACAACCTTTCTCATGTTCATCTAAATCATGTTGTTTTAATCTAGGATTAAACGATTACCCATTTTGAACAACCTTTGAACGATCGTTCAATAAAAGCTACGTGACTGTTCCATTCAACATGGAGGAGAAACGGGGTAAAAATGGTATTTTACAGGGTCAAATTGTCGGATCATAGATAAATTTTTAAAAATGGGTCGGTCATTGAAAGCTTTTGTTTTTTTGAGTTATTTTGTTAAAGTCTCCCAACAATTTGGTGTACATATCGATCATTGCCATGTGAGTCACATTTGGCCATACAAACTCCAAACACGCATTTTAGAACAATTACCTAAGGTTGGGCTTGGAATGTTTTGTTTACACACCCCTTTCCCATAGTTTGAATAGTGTATTATTCAAATTCATGGGTTACCATTTAGGTTTTTTTTTGTAAAGATGGCTAGGGGTCCAAATGAAAAATGGCCTTCTGATTGTGTCAAACACGTTATTGTTTTTTTCTTCTAAGTTTAGTTTGCGCGTTCAAGGACCACTCGCTACATGCTTCACGTATGCTCGATCCTAGATGCTCGTTACACGCTCCTCATTCCACTAGCTAACAAAAAAAATAAATTCATTTTTTCTTATTATTTGATACACGATGTACTCTAATGCACGTTACACTTTTGTTTGCTACACTATTACTCGATTTCATTAATAATCGAATACTTAAAAAATTCACTTTTGTGCTCTCTTAACGTTTACTCTTCTCGTTACAAACATTCTTGTGCTCTCTGGTTCTATCCTCTTAAATGTCGATTCATCATTTTCTTGCGATTTATCATACTCCTCGACGCCTCTGCTACTTGCAAAAGGTAACAATCACTGTGAAGCACATGCATGTTAGAAGTTGCTCGATACTCGATCTTAGTTGAAGCATATTCACATAGTTTTTTTTTGTCACATTGTGGAGTTCGAAATAGAATCTACATTTCATTTTGTTGTCTTCATTTTCAGTACGAAGAACTATGGTTAATGTTAACAAACAACGACCATAGTGTTATGTTTACGAACACCTTCCATAGTATCAAACATCAATGTCTACTATAGGATGTCGTGTAACGAGTTTACGAGGGTAGAGTACTAAGTTTGGGGTGTTTGAGAAACATAGTATCGAGTGTAACGTGCATCGAGTAGCATGTATAGCTAGCAATGTGCAGCGAGGATTTATCAATGGCTAATTATAATTTTTTTCGTTTTGTTTCTTGTACAATATGGCTCAAAATTGCTGCGAATGATCAGTTTTCTGGCTAAATTACGAGTTTGTCTTTCCACATTACAGTGACCAATAAGATAGTGAAGGAGAAGCTTACGCCTACCCAGCTTGATCTTTTAAAAAAGACGGTGTTCGACCGCTTCGTCGATATAGATGTAATATCAACAGTTCACTAGTACATTATATCCTACTGCGGGAAGTGAAAGACAACATGAGGGATGTTGTGACTTTTGATTTGAATGGCACGATTGTAACGTTCAGTAAGGATGATTTCTTACTGGTTATGGGGTTGTCATCGACACCCAGTTCAGAATGGGCTTCAAATGCTGAATGTGAACTGAAAGACACAATTCTGAGGTACTACAAAAGACTATTACATACAAAATAATGCCCTTGAAGAGGAGTATAAAATAATGGAGTTTGAAAACGATGCAGACACTGTGAAGATGACAGTGGTCTATTACACATAGCTAGCTATGATGGATAAAGATGTTTAAATAGCTGGCCCCACGGGGACCCATCCCGAATGGGGCGTGAATTCCTCGAATACACGGGGAATCGAGGAGGGAGTGGAGAATTTTTCCCCATTTCCAATTCGGGGTCCGGACAATGAATATATTCCCCGTCCTATGCCCCAACCCCGTCCCGAATATATATAAATAAATATGTAAATAAATAAATATGTATATCTATAATTAAAAATTGCAATGATATTATGATTAAAATAAAAAAAAACTTGAAAAAAACGGAGGAGAAATTTTTCCCGCGGGAAACCTGATCTTCGCGAAATCCCCATGGAGAATCCTCGACCCGTTCCCTATGGGAAAATAACTGGGGACGAGGAATGGTATAGGGGGACGGGGATTGGCATCCCCGACCACACCCCACCCTGTGGACATATCTAATGATACGTAGGGAGAAAACGAGAGTCTATGTTGACATGAGTTTGTTCATGGACGTTGAGAACATGGACTTCATTAGTCTCGACTGGAAAAATATTCTATGGTAGAGGACATTCTCGGGATTGCAACGAGGTTTGGTCGGTAAGATCGATAACTACAAGAAGAGAGTTAAAAATAATAAGGACTACATTATTTAGTATAATCTAATGGGGTTTCCTCATGCATTCCAAGTAATAACATCAAAAAAACTAGTTTGTGCATTATGTTTCTAATATTTTGGTTTTCTAACTAAGTAGTTTTACTTGACTACAGTTGTAGGCCTACGAGATCATATCGACCGTGACTTGAAAGTGTGCGACTAAACAATTACGTCATTTCTTGTTTCTTGAGATGGGAGTGTATGTACTCTTTACCCATTAAGACAATGCACGAGACATGTTTGAGACTGAGGAGGTTTGCAATTACTCATTAAGTATTGAAAGATAGTCAATTAGTACATGAATTCATTAATGATTTATTGTTTAATGCAGTTGGTGATCACACCTAGACTAGTGATGTTAAAGGAAGAGGAGTTGTATAGGGACATTTCGATCCACGGGAGAGTAATTTATGATGTGGGAACGAGCGCGTCATAATCATTTAGTAATGAAAATGCCTGCACTCCTTCTTGGGTTGTTAAGGACCGAGAGGATGCATTTTTTGACCAGCAGTATGGGTCATGTGAACATTGACTGGATAATAACCCATCGCAGCGGAAGAATTACAGAATAATTCTCAAATATAATTTGGAAAAATTTTAAATACCAAGACATTGACAATTTTTTTTTTTTTTTACAGAAACACTTTTAGTAAAATTAACATTTTAAAGTTAAGCATGCTTTAAAAAAAATTCAGAGAGAAGAGAAAAAAAAAACTCATCATCGTTGATGACTCTGAATTCTACTAAACTTCAAATTGTAGTCACTACCTCTAGGAACCTCTCATATTCTCTAAGTAATGAAGGTTGAAAGATTGTGAGAACCAATTTGAATTTACTTAGGGAATTTTTGGAGAAAAATATGGAGAGAGCTTTTTTTCTTTGCAGACCTTCTGCAATTCAGACGTAAGGTGTATACCTCAATCGTTCTGTTCTTTCCCTTCTTCAGAGGTGGAGCAATTTAGACGGGAGCATTTCACATTTCCAAAAAAAAAAAAAAACTCTTATAGGGAAGTTATTTAATTTAATTTTAATTAAATTAAAAGTAAAATTAAATTAAATTAAATTTAAATAAAATAATTAATTAAAATAATTAACTAATTCATTAATAATATTTATTCAATATTTCATTTAAATGATATTTAAATGAATATCTCTCACATATAGTTTTAATTTAATTAAATCAAATTTAATTAAATTTAATTAAACTAAACTATTAATGACTCTAATTAATTAATTTCTAAATTAAATATCTTATATTTAATTTAATCCATACTTGAATCATATTCAAATATTAAATCATCTCATAACTTATAGTTTTAATGTGTATAATATACGCATTAAGTTTAATATATAGTTTTAATATGAATTTAATTCACATTAAATCAATATTTGAACTCATTCAATTATTTTATTCTCTCATTAATTAATTTTGAATCACATGCTAAATTAAATTTTATATTATAAAGTTTAATTAAAAATATAAACTTTATATTATAATATATCACCAAGCATTATATTAATTTCCTTAGTCAATTTGAACATTTCAAATTATATCCAAGATATATTAACTTCATTACTCTTTATGAGCTTGGAAGTGGACCTCATGGACCTACAGATCAGAAACTACAACGATATGAGATTAATTGGCTAAACTCATTAACCACATTAATCAA
>JBBPDJ010000020.1:10364687-10379190 GCA_037974625.1 Cucumis cinereus
CGTTCAGTTTGACCATCAGTCTGTGGGTGAAAAGCTGTACTGAAATCCAACCGTGTGCCCAAAGCATTCTGAAGACTTCTCTAGAAATTAGAGGTGAAACGAGCATCCCTGTTTGAAACAATCGACACAGGAACTCCATGCAATCTCTCCACTTCTTTCAAATACAACTGTACCCACTTGTTCGTTGTATACGTAGTCTTCCCTGGTACAAATGTGCTGACTTTGTGAGTCCATCCACGATAATCCAAATCACAGTGTGACCCTTCGTTGTCCTAGGCAATCCTGTAATAAAGTTCACCGACACGTTCTCCCATTTCTACTCTGAAACTCCAAGAGGCTGTAACAAACGAGGTCGCTTCTGCCTTGGTGCTTTCACCTGCTGACATACAAAACACTTGTCAACAAAGTTTGCTACTTCTCTCTCCATATTAAGCCACCAATAAAAATGTTTCAAGTCTTGGTACTACCAGGATGCATAGAGAACAGAGAGCTATGAGCTTCAGATAACAACTCATGCTTAACATCGCTGTCTGCTGGAACGCACAAGCGTCTCTCAAACAAGAGCCCACCATTAGAGGATACAGAAAATCCTACAACTTGCCCTGTCACAACTAGGTGTCGCTTCATACTCAAGTATTGATTTTCACCCTGAGCATCAATAATCCTCTATCTCAACGTTGGTTGCACCGTCAACTGTGCCAACTATGAGGTGACTTCCTCTACTACAATCGCAATCTCAGCTTGTCAAAATCATGGTGTAGCTGAGTCTGTCTGGTAATGAGAGCGACTGAATGAGCTACCTTTCTTTTCAGAGCATCAGCTACCACATTCGTCTTACCAAGGTGGTATAGTATTTCACAGTCATAGTCCTTCACCAACTCTAACCATCTACGTTGTCTCATATTCAACTCTTTCTAGGTGAAGAAGTATTTAAGACTCTTGTAGTTAGTGAAGATTTGTATCTTTTCTCCATACAGATAATGTCTCTAAATCTTGAGTGCAAAAACTACTACTGCTAATTCCAGATCATGTGTAGGATAGTTCTATTCATGGTTCTTCAACTGGTGAGACGCATAAGCGACCATTTTCCCGTATTGCATCAAAACGCAACCCAAACCTTTCTTTGATGCATCACTGTAAATCACAAAACTACTTGAACCATCTAGCACTATAAGAATTGGTGCAGTAATGAGTTTCTACTTCAGATTCTAGAAGCTGTCCTCAGAAGCTTTGGTCCAAACAAAAGGAATTCCATTCCTGGTCAGTTGAGTCAGAGGGGTTGCTATACGTGAAAAAGTTTCTACAAATCGCCTGTAATAGCCTACTAAACCAAGAAAGCTACGAACCTCCGAGATCGTAAAAGGTCGAGACCAACTGGTAACAGCTTCAATCTTCGCAGGGTCCACTGAAACTCCATCCCTACACACGATATGACCAAGAAAGTCCACTTGCTTCAGCCAAAATTCAAACTTAGAAAACTTAGCATAAAGCTTGTTCGACCTTAGAGTTTTCAATAATTATCGCAAATGCTCCTCATGTTCTGCTTTTGTTCTGGAGTAAACCAAAATGTCATCAATAAAAACAATAAAAAAGGCATCCAGAAAATCCTTGAACACCCTGTTCATCAGATCTATGAATATTGCAGGAGCATTTGTCAGACCAAACGACATCACCATGAACTGGTAATGTCCATATCTCGAACGAAATGTTGTCTTGGGAATGTCCCTTTCCTTTACTCTCAACTGGTGATATCCCGATCGCAGATCGATCTTTGAAAATACAGTGGCTCCTTGTAACTGATCAAACAAATCATCGATTCTAGCTAACGGATACTTATTCTTGACCGTCACCTTGTTCAACTCCCTGTAGTCAATGCACTAGCGCATCGACCTATCCTTCTTCTTAACAAATAACACTGGCACACCCCATGGTGACACACTTGGCTGAATGAAACCCTTGTCAAGCAATTCATGTACCTGCAACTTTAACTCTTTCAACTCCATTGGAGTCATTCTGTACGAAGCTTTAGATATAGGTCTTGTACCTGGTTCCAGTTCGATAACAAACTTAATCTCTCTCTAAGGAGGCAATCCAGGTAGGTCTTCTTGAAAGACATCCGAATAATCCTTCACCATAGGTTCTGACGACAATGAGGTCTCAGTTTCTCTAGTGTCCACCATACTGGCCAAAATACTCCATGTACCTTGGTTAAGTAGTTTACTGGCTTTCAAAGTCGAAATCACCTTAGGCAAGATCACGGTCTCTGCCCCTTTAAATTTAAACTTTGCCTCAGCTGGAGGATTAAAAACTACCTCCTTTCGAGCATAATATATACTAGCATGGTTAGCAGCCAACCAATCAATGCCTAGTATAACATCAAAGTCCTGCATGTTCAAAACTAGCAAGGTTGCTCCTAATACACGACCTGCTAATTCCAACTAACATGCCTTGACTTTTTCTTAAGAAAGCATAATTTCTCATGACGGAGTAGACACACAGACAACACAAAACTAAGTCAAGCACTTTTTACAAAGACTGGCGAGATAAAGGAGTGAGATGCCCCAAAATCAAATAACACTAATGCATAATGCTCCAAGATTGGAAGTGTACCTGTTACCACAGTGCCTGCCTTATCTGCTTCCTAACGGTTGGTGGCAAAAGCTCGACCTTACTGTTGACTTTCACTTCCTTGAGACGAACCAGCTGACTGATTTTTTGTGACCGTAGAGGAATTACTAGGACAATTCACAGCTATTTGCCCTGGTTGCTTGGAAGTGAAACAAACTCTGGTCTCATTCCAACAGCGACTCAGGTGCCTCTTCTCACAACTGTTACATGCAGGTATCTGCCTTTTCGTAGCACTCGCTTCAGCGGCCTGTTGACGATAATGCCCCTGTGCACCCCTCAACCTCGGGCTCCTCCGTGGGATCTCTACTGGTTTTTGATCAGCCTTCCTCTTCTGCCCAGAGAAAGGTTCTTGTCCCAATGACTTTGGTTGTTCCTTATCTTCCTTATCATTGGCATCTACGGCCAAACGCAACACCTCAGCCTGGGTAGTAGGCTTAAAAGCTTGAACAAAACCCCTGATTTCCTTCATGAGACCTCTCACAAACCTTTCTGCTCGAGCCAACTCTGTAGTCACCATCTCTAGAGCAAAACGAGACAGTTTATCAAATTTCTGATCATACTCTTCCACGGTCATATGTCTCTTCTTTAAATCCAAGAATTCATGTCGTTTGGCATCCTTGAGATTGGCAGAGAAGAATTTCTTATAGAAGCACTTCTTGAACTGTTTCCACGTATTAGCAGAGGATTTTCACCCAACCTTCTTTCTGCAGACTTCCACCAAAAAACAGCCTTGTCTTTGAGCACAAATATCGCACACTGTATCTTCTGCTTGTTCGGATAGTTCATGTATCGGAAGATGTCTTCAATCGACGAAAACCACACCTTTGCTTTAGAAGGATCCTTCAGTGACCCATCGAACGTTTGGGGATCATATTTTCTGAAATCCCTTAGATGCTTCACTTTAGCTGACAGTCGGTCCGACAGATCCTCCTGAACAGCTGGTGCGACTTGAGCTGAAGCAAAAGCTGTTAGGACTTGCTGAAACTGTGTCATAGCTACTGTCACAGTCGAAGCAATTCTTTGCTCCATCTAAGCCGTCAGAGCAGTCAAATCAGCTTGTGTGACAGGTGTGGCAGGGTCTATAGCCGGTGCAGCAGGTTGTCCTTGACCTGCTCCTCGTCCACCCATCCACCTCTTCTGGCGCCTCAACGTGGTGACATTTTCTAAAAGAAAATCACCAGACACCCTTAGAAGAATAATAACAAAAGAAAAAAAAATCCATGTCAATTTTTGGTTCATTCAGGCAGTTTCTAAGCATAACAAACAACTTAAAACAGAGAGTGTACCTGGCGGGGACAAAGAACTACAGTGACCATAGGGACCCAAACCATAGACGTACTCCATAAGTCAGTCTACAGAACTTAAAACTTAGGCTCTGATATCGCCTCAAATTTCTGGAAACTAATCGGGTCGTCACTCAACAAAATCTATTAAATATTTAAAAATCAAAGATGAAGAAAACAACTCTTTTAATTTAGAAACACACTAGATCAAATTTATAAAGGTAATTCAAATGTTAGAAAATAGTAAACAAAATCCTGAAAACGCAACTTTGATGGGATCCCTCTTATTTCAAACAAAATTAAATAGAAAAAACGACAAGATTAGCGAAGTAAAACAAATCCACAAAGTTTCAGAAAGAAAAAATTCTCAAGCGTGGAAGCATCATCCATGTGGTCCCTATGGCGTGGTCACTAGTATTTTTTGTCCCTCGCTGACCTCCCTTTACCTTTGTCTGATAAACAAAACGCACAGACGGATGAGTATATAAATATACTCAATAAGGAACTCTCTACTGGCTCCACTAGGTAGCAATTGTTTCCTCGTTAAGCCAATACCTTGTTTCACACTGTAATAATAGTCCACTAAGGAAGCCCATAACAACCAAAACGCAAGGGTCAACATAGGGAAAGCGGTGTGAACACATACATAGCAGCCTAGTGTATCGTCGGGACGCGTGCCACACAGTAGCGAACTCGTCCCACTACAGAGTACTACAAGTGACCCATAGACAGAAACAACGTCTAGCCTAGTCCAACATACAACACTAGCCGGTAGTCATGCATTTAGGTATCACAGTCAAAAGCAGTAACACACATACTAGTTATTATGCATAAAAATAGCTATACCATAGGATATAAAGTCCACGCAACATATATAACCTAGGTAGCATCGTGCTAGTCTTAATGCAATAATAATAACTATACTATATGTTACAAAGTCTACACAACATGTATAACATTTATAGCATAGCGTCAATCGTTAAGACGGGTATATAACAACAACTGTACCAACGTTATAAAGTCCACACAACATATATAACATAGGTATCATTGTCCCAACATTATGCATAACAACAACTCTACCTACGTTACAAAGACCACTCAACATATATAACATATGTATCATTGTCCCAACATTATGCACAATAACAATACAGTTCAGTTATGCAGTCCCATAAGCATTCACATACAACTATATTTTTCAAAGTATTGCATGCATCAGTAATATCACAACGGTAACCTCACAACTTAAGAGTAACACATAAATACCGCATTAACTTAAACATTCACACACCCATGAGTTGGGTCGCAAGACAGTAGGAAACCCCTTACCTCCAAATCGATTGGAAATTAGAATCGCTCCAAAAAGATTCTCGAAAATCACCATAAACATAAGAATACGAACAATCAACCAACTTGGCTAAACTAAGAATGACAAAGAACCCCTTAGCCTTTAATCAAAACTTACTCAAATATTGATCGAAATCCTACGAACAACGCCCAACGATGCTAAAACTTATTCCAACACTTTGTTCCTTCAAGAACGGTAATCAACCCATTTCAGTTCAAGAGTTCTCCAAATAAATCTAACTGTAGCCAAAATTCCATTTAAAATTCTAAAAACTATTCTAAGATTTCTTACCCAACTCACCTAAACTTCCATGAAAAGGCGGCTAAAAGATCGGCTTGGCTGCAGTGCGAGTCAAGGACAAAAACGCGAAGGCAGCAACAGTGGCTGCGATTTGGACGCGGATATGAAGTGAGACAACGCGGCTCCTCGGCGTGAGAGATGGATCCGACACATGCGGATCTGAGCTATGGCCCACGAATCTGAGTTATGGCCCACGGCTCGGGTTGGGCGGAGTGGATTTGCATAGCGCGAGTGGTGCGACGCGCGAAGGGAAGCGGATCCGACCGACGCGTCTTGAATCTTGAACGACTGGGCGTGAGGCGCTGCAGGAGATCCGACGCGGGCGACGCGGGCAGGCGCTATCTGAGTGGGAGGTCGGCAACGTCATCGGTACGTCGTCGGGGAGGGAGGACGTGCAACGGTTGTGGAAAGAGAGAGAAATGCTCGGCGTGTCGGGGGTTGGCCTGAAGCGGAAGAGAAGAGAAAAAAAGAAGAAAGAGAAAATAAAAGGAGAAAGTAGGGAAGAGAGAGAACAAAAGAAAAAATATATATTAATATTAACATTATTATTATTTTTTATTATTATTATTTTAAAAAAAAAAACCAGTTTACCTCTAAAAAAAATTGGGGTTGATATAACAGTTGTTTGTTTCTGTAGGATCTAAGGATATCATAAAAAGGGATTTGGACATCAAGAACGATAATGATGTTAAATAGTTGTTCAATTTTGTTTTCATTGGTGTTGAACAATATTGTTCAATAATTGGAAGCTTCTAGCATTAACAATGGATAGTAGTACATCAATGATCTAATAATGTTGATGCTAAATAGTAACTACCGTATATATCCCAAAAAACAAAAAGCAAAGTCACATATATCAAAATCCTAAAAATGTAATTATAATTTAAATTTAAAAGGATTATACCAATAAAATCGATTAAAAAAATCCAAGGAGAATTATATAAAATATCTCTTATTTGCATTATATAATCCAATATCAAATCCTACAATATATATGCTTCAAATCCTCTAAAATACAAAAGATTATATTTTATAAGTGAATTCAAGCATTTTATATTTTATAAGTGAATCCAAGACGATTATATTTATATTTATAATAGGTTGTAACTGAATAATAGCTAACATGTATGTGTATATATATATATATATATATATATATATATATATATATAGCTAACATGTATATATATATATATATATATATATATAAACAAATTCAAGCCGTGAGGTAACTAATTAAATTTTTTTTATGGGGTCAAATTGTTGGACAATGAAGAATTATAAAAATCAATTTAATCCAAGGAACAAAAAAGGTAATTATAACTTAAATTTAAAAGAATTATACTAAAATAATTTAGATTTATACCAAAAAAAAATCAGTTAAAAAAGTCCAAGGAACTATATACAAAAATCCCTTACAAATCCTCCAATATATATGAAATCTTCTAAATATAATAAAATATAAAAGATTATATTTTATAAGTGAATTAAAGTAGTCATATTAGATTGAAATTAGAATAGTAACTACTGTATATATTGTATATATTGTTGTATATATTTCAGAAACTTGAATATATACCAAATATTGAGGTAACTAATACCTTCAATATATTACAAATATTCAAAGAAACAAATACTCAGATAACTAAACAAGAATGCATAAGAAGAATAATACCTCCAATATATATCAAATATTCAGGTAACTAAACAAGAATATTCCGGCCTTATTTTGTATTCCAGCGACAACAACATACATAAAGCAAATAGGTTGTTCATACCTTTATATTCTAGCGACAACAACGCACGAGATCTTCCGACCGCAGTAACGTACAAGATTTCTTTCGATGGCAACAAAGAGGAATGGTAGGTTTATTTGTAAATCACCTTAATTATTTTAAAATTTTTGAAGAATAATCAAAGATACTTAAAATACTTAATTTTATTTAGATTCCTAATTTAGAAAATCCTTAAATTAATTGTAGGCGGGTCTAAATAATAATTGTACCTTAATTTTATTGTAATTATTGAGAAAAGTTAGACATTGTTATAAATAATGTAAAACATAAAAATTAATTAAATATAAGTCCATCATTAAAATCTAATGGGTAGAAAGTCCAAAGCAGTCATGATAGATCGGAGCCGTAAATTCTCAGTGGCCATGGAAAAAAAAATGTACTTTTGAGATGATGGATTTAAAATGGTAGTAAAAAAGAACATAAAATCTAGCGATTAAGAAGTCAAGTTTTTAAATTAGATTTGTATTAAATAATGTTCTTTGAAAATTAACTGTGTTTCTTGTTTAGATGTATTGTATCCATTTTCATTTTGATTAAGTGAATAACTTCTCCAATAAATATACACATTTATATTTTGTTATATATATGTATATAACCCACAATATTAAATTATCTATCCTTATATCTATATTTTTATGAGTTTGATATCTATACGTTAAAAAAATTGTGGGTAACTTCTAATTATATTAAATATTAATTAAACTTCTAAACATTTATAAATGAATCAATATCTCAAGTGTTAGACATACATTTTTTTGAAACTTGCATATATTTACTTTAATTTTCCACTTTGTAAAACAAAAATTAAAAGAATGATACATGCGTTTGGAAAAGTAATGCATTGATAATTTTCAAAAGTAAAAAAAAAAAAAGTTTAAATTGATACATTTATCAAAATTTAGAATTTTAATTAATACAACACAAAAATTTAAGAATATAAATGAATATTTGTGCAGGATGATGAGTAGGTTACAATTGTGATTATTACAATTGATTTTGAGGTTGAATGTGGTAAATTAGGTGGGGTTTTGAAATTTGATGTTGGGATGTTTTGGTCAATAGTTGGAGTTTTAGGGTTGAAATGAAAGCATTTTAAAAAATAGGAATAGGAACCCAATTTAAGGGAGAAGAATAGTATTGGGTTGATACATAGTGTGCTTTTGAAGAACCCCATCTCATGTGCCATGTGGTATGAAACCATAATAACAATAATAATAAATTTGGTTTTGGTTAGAAAGGTTTATGGTGGAGGATGTGGATTCAATCATTAAATTTATAACATAATCTTCTTTTAACATATCTTTTATACTGTTGCTAATGGATACAATCATTTTGCATACACTCATTCATGATTTTATAATTTAATCTTAAACACTCAACAAAAACAATAATTTAAACTAATGTATCTAACTTATCCATCTAAATTATGTCTTTTTTTTTTTGTTAGGTACATCTACATCACTTTATTATTAAAATTTAATAAATTTGTATTTACAACCAAAGATAAAATCATAAAATCAATCAAATTATTGAGTCGTGAAGTTGGTGGTGTAAAAAATTTAAAAAACATGCAATGGAGTCTATCAACTTAATCAAACAAATATTGTAATTCATATGTTCGTTTTACACGTTGGTTGGTATTTGGAGTGCAGGTTTATTCCGCGACTCTTATAAAAACTTTTAATTGTTAATAACATAAAACCAAACAAACAAACCAACCAGGGTTTATAATTTCATCAACCACCCTAAACCACATAATAACTCCCCTCTCTTTTCCCTCCACATTCTCCGGCGTCTGTCACCTTCACTGAGGCATCTTACTTCCAGCAACATCCACCACAAACCTGTATCGAACATCGTTCTTCTCCAACCTCTCCAAAGCCTTGTTTATGTAATCAAGCTTTATCACTTCAATCATGGACGTCAGTTCCTTCTCTTTAAAGAAATTCAATACTTCTTGCGTCTCTCTCATGCTTCCGATGAAGCTCCCTGTAATCGTCTTCCTCCCTGTTCATCCCAACAAAAAACAGACTAAAAAATAAAGCAAGAAACAGACCATTACTTTGATTCAATTCAGAGCCAGAATTTTACCGATCATAAGGAGAGGGGAAACGAATTGCAATGGAGTATTAATGACACCCATCAAGATTAATTTTCCATCCAGTTTTAGCAGTGAGAGATATGGCTCGAGCGGATGAAAAACTGGGACGGTATCGATAATGTAATCCAGTGAGTCAATGGCTCGGTCCATTTGAGCCTTGTCGGAGCTGACCAAGTACTCGTCAGCACCGAGATGTTCCAGAGCCTCCTCTCTTTTCTTCTCCGACGAGCTTATCACCGTCACGTGATGGCCCAAAGCCTTTGCCACTTTCACACCCATATGCCCAACGCCGCCCAGCCCCAAAATTCCGCCTCTTAGTCCACTCTGCTTCAGTCCAAAGTGATTCAATGGGCTGTACACCGTCACTCCAGCGCACAGCAGCGGTGCCGCCTGCTCCGGCGACATCCCTTCTGGGATTCTCACAACAAACCTTTAAAAAAACACCCATCGTACAAACGTAGTTGAAAATTAGTAAAATAACAAAATTAAAGAGTATTGTAAAACAGAGGATTTGAAATGGGGGGAATTTACTTTTGGTGAACGACCATGGCGGAGGAGAAACCGCCCTGGGTGGGACGGCCGTCGTGATACACATCATTATAAGTCCAGATTCTGTTATGACAGTACTGCTCCTTATCGGAAGTACAAGGACTACAAGTGGAACAAGATCCAAGAATACACCCTACTCCAACCAATTCCCCAATTCTGAAACGATCCACTTCCGATCCAAGCTCCACCACTTCTCCGACGACTTCGTGTCTGTTCAGACCAAAGAAGTTAAAGCCAAAACACCAAAAAAAGAGAGAAACCAAGAAAAAGAAGAACCACCAGTAAGTCAATTACCCAGGAACCATGGGGTAATTGGACGCGCCCAGCTCGTTCTTGACTTGGTGAAGATCAGAGTGGCAGATTCCACAGCAAATGACTTTGATAAAAACATCTTGGGGACCGGTGTTTCTGCAAAAGAAAAAAGAAAGGAGAGGAGTGAGAGAGATGAAGATGGACAAGAGGGATAGAGGGAGAGAGAGGAAAGGAAGAAGACCTGAGAGTGTAAGTGTAAGGAGAGAGAATCCCAGATGGGTCTTTAGCGGCGAAACCTGTAACAGTTCTTTCTGATTCAATACTGCCCATTGTTGTTGTTGTTGAAGAAGAAGAAGAAGAGGAGGAGGAGGAGGATTGAGTTATGGTGGAAAATGGATGGAGAAAAATGAATAAATAGAGAGTGAGGAAAGAGGAAAGTGGAAGATGGAGAAGAATGAAGAAGACATCTGAGCAGTGGAAGATGATTGAGAGTTTGGGGTTGGTGAAATTGTAGTTTGGGGTTGGTGAAATTAAACTAAACAAATGATAAAGTTGATTAATTAAAGAGAAATAATATAATAAGCAAATAAGTAAATTTGATTAAAATAAATAAATAAAAAGGCATAAAATTAAAGAGAATTTGATTTAGTAAGGTCTGGAATTATAGTACGCGGGAAAAATATCTTAATTATGCTTACCTACACAACTCATATTTTCTATTTTTTACAATTTTCCTTTTTAATTCTGACCAATTTTAGAAGAAAAAAAGTAATTTTAAGAAATTGTATTTTATGATTTCAAAAATCATTTTAAATTAGTTCAATACTAAACATGGGGAAAAAATCAATGCAGATTTAAAGAGTATAGTATAAATTGATATATTATTTAATGTCATGAGTCACTTCCCATATTTTTAAGTATTGTTATTATAGAAAAAATGAAAAAAAAAAAGATTTCGCTCTTAAACTAAACAAATTGTATTAGTTTATACCCTAAACTTTTAATTTCATCCATCTAAACATAAAATTAGATATTCAATTAGCTTGATTTACCTTTTAATTAATTTCACTAATTTAATGAAAATTAAGTTTGATCAAAATTAATGCACAACATTAAGCACTGAATAATTCTACTTAAACTTAAAATTCCATTAAAAAAAATCACTGATGTTGTTTTTGTCTTAATCTATTAATTCATTAGACGTGCATAGAAAAAAAATGCTATAATTGATTTTTTAAATTATTATTATTATTATTAATTTAATTTAATAGGTCCTCTAAAATTTTAAAAATATTGAATATATCAAACTTTCATAAATTATAATGAGTAAGAATAGTAACAATTACATTTGGTACTTCAACCAGTTGATCAAAATATATATTTTGTATTATTTATTTATTTTTTATTTTTGAGAAATCACATATTATATTTTGAGAGGTGGTTACCAAACCCATTCTACTTATATAATATATTTACTTCATAATGTTCTAATTTTGATTTTAGAAAATTGTTTAATTTAGTGGTTGCTATTTACAAAAAAAAAAATAATAATAATAATTAAATTAATACCGTCAATATTCTCTCTTTAAATTTTTAAATATGAGAAAATTTTATTATTTTAGTTTTTAAATTGTATACGTAAAGTAACAAATATTTTGTGAATCACAAATTATTACATCATAGTTAATTATAACTAAATTTGAGATCAATTATAAATTTATGTGTTATAAAATTAAATTTACAGACATAAAAGTTGACAAATAAAATGACAACATTTATACAATCATCCATCAATCGGATAAGTTTTAACATGTCCAATCAAATTATGTGACATGGTTACTCAACCTGAAGCTAAATTAGACAAAACTTATTAAAATAGATTTGAGTCAAATTTAAATAAAAGTATGTTAAAGAAAAGAGATCACATTAAGCCTAAGCTCAAAAGTTGGGACCAAATTGTTAACAAAGCTAAAAGTAGATTATAATTAAAGTTGGTGTGGTTGCCTTTAACAACAATTATAGATTTGAAAATATGGATTTATCTTAATTACTAAGAATATAAATTAGAGATTCAAATTTCTTGGGATAGATGTATTAGAAAAAAACTGCAATACATAACTAAATTTTTAGAGAGAGTAACTAATTGTATATAACAACATTTGTATAAAAGAAAATTACAAATATAGCAAAATCTATGAATGATATATTTCGATTTTTGATAGACTCTTGATATAGTGTATCACCAATAAACTTCTACTAATGATATAATCTACTAATAATAGATTTTGAGAACTAAATCTAAATTTTTGTATATAGATAATTGGTTTGTTGCTACATTTGGAACAATATAAAGAGAAAAAGAAGTGGTGTGATAATAATGATAATGAGAAGGTGAACACACCAACTACCACAGTTTCCCACAAAAGAGAAGGGATGGGGCTGTGTCAACCATTTCTTGAGATTTCCTTCCAACTACACATAGACCAACCAATATTATGTTTTGACTTCCACTTCAAGAAAAACAGAATTTGGTTAAACAAATGAGTTTCCTATTTCATCCATTTCTTCCCTTTTTCTACCTAAACTTCTAAACTTAACTAAACTCATTACAGAGTTGATTGAACTCTCCACCTTCCCTTTTTTATTTGTCAATACCTACCTTTACTAAATCATCATCTCTCTCCATTATTTATAAACTTGTTGTGTCTACTTTAATATCTATACTTCACATCTTTATATTCAAAACATAAATTAACATATCTCTACTTTGATTATTTTCTCACTCTTTCAACTTATTTAAAATGCTGCCTTTACAAATTTATAAACAATGTTGTTCAACTTACTTAAACAACACTTTTAACAAAGTTAAGGTGTTACAACTCGTAACATACTCATTTATTATATTGTATATTACTTCTATGTTATTTCAGAAAATACGATAACCCCATATTAAGGAAAACAAACTTGTAGATGGATGACAAGATTCAGTATGTGTTGGGTGTTCAATCTCAAGAAAGTTGGGAAGGGTCATTCTCGTAAGAATAATCTTTGGTTGGTACACACAGAACTTGAAAGGTGAAGTGGTTGAATAGTACTAATGTGGACCCATGTTATAACACTAACTCAAACTTTGGAACTAACATTTCATTTATTTAATTAACAAAATTTTCAAATAATCTTACTACTATAATTCAATGCCACATAATATTCAAAGAAGTAGAAAGTTTCATAGTATACAACTTCACACGTGTATACAAACTTAATCTACCAACTATTTTGCCAATATGAATATAGTTTAATATTTGACATAAATTTTATATTACATATCAAAATTAAAGATTTGATTCTTCAACTATGCGTATTGTTTAAAAAAGAAAAAAAACTATTCATACGTTTTATAGAAAAATCATTAACTCAGTAAGCTCTCATCTCTCGCACGATATGATGCTAAAAGATAATATAAAATTAATAAAAATATCTCTCATTTCAATGTGCCCTTGGTCAATTAACAATCAAACACTATATTTTGGAGTCATTTAGAATTATTTTCAAAATCTCGAAAAAATACATACATATGTATATATTTCAAAACTTTATTTTGTCGAATAATTATGTAACACCCCAAATTTTCGGAAACTAAGATGGGTTGTTTCTAAATCAAAAACAAGAAAGAAGACGTTTGGAAACCAAAGACGACGAGAAACATCTCCATTCAATTTAAAACAAACTAAAACAAGTTGTGTAAGTAGATCAAAAAGTAGAAATATGGTAATCAAAACCAGAAAAAAACGACTCCGACGGGATCCCACTTTTCCAAATTATTCAAACATCAATAAAACTCATGTTTTAAACACAAAGCAAAACAAATCCATAAATTTTCAAAAATGTAAAAGACCCAAAAGGGTGAGTATAAAAATATACCCAGTAAGGAATCTCTGTACTGACTCTACTAGGTAACAATTGATCTCCATTTAGTCGGTACCCTGATTCATACAACAAGAGGTCCAAAGAAAGAAACAACATTCACTCTTGCCCAACACATAATACTAGTCGATCCTCATACTAGATATTAGGCACAAAACTAGCTATACTATAGGATACAAAAACCACACAACATATATATCCTAGGTAGCATCCTGCTAGTTTTAATGTAATTATAACAACTCTACTACCTGTTACAAAGTCCACACAACATATATAACATTGATAGCATAGCGTCAGTCGTTAAGCATCTCGACAATTC
>JBBPDJ010000020.1:10379290-10391349 GCA_037974625.1 Cucumis cinereus
ATATATATATATATATATATATATATATATATATATATATATATATATATATATATATCTTATATGTGAAAGTTAACTTTGAAGTCAAATAAGTACATCTTATGTCAACAAAACACTATCTGAGTGTAGTTGGTGTACATGTGGAAACATTGCATCCAGTGTGAATTTTACTTTTTTTTTTTCTATTTTGTTCTTAGAAAGAGATTTCATTATATCATAGATATTTATAAAGTATAAAGTGATATAAGCTATTTTAGTATACTTCATAAGCATGCTTTACAAATAATAAATATAAATGAATTTCAACATCCACACTAAACCTTTAAAACATAAAAAATAAAATTATAAATAATAAAATTCTTAAACACATGCATCGCACGTGAATCTTTACTAGTATTTACAAAATATAAAAGAAGTTCAAATTTTATCGTCGATAGACACTGATAGACATCAAGTCTACCAATATTTGAAAATGCCCCTATGTATTATGTAATCTATTATAATTTATATAATATTGTAAAATGATAATTAAATCATATTCATAAATAAATAAATAATAGTTTATTGTCAACAAAATATTAGTGTATAACAACAACTAGTTTTATGTAACGTCAAGCACATTTCAAACAATTGTTTTAAATTAGAATTGAATTTCTGAATTTACTACCAAACACATAACTAAAAACATGAAATACAATTCTATTTTTATTGAATCTCTTGTTTTCAGATTCACTACCCAACAGACCTTAACTTTATTTTATGGAAACAACTGCTTTCATTGAGGAAAAAATGAACGAATACATAGGCATACAGAAAACCAAGCCTATAAAGAAAAAACTCCACTAAATAAAGGGTTTCCAACTAAGTAAGATATTACCTAGGGAATAATTACAAAAAGTCTTTGAAACCGAAGTCCAAAGAGAAACATGAAACCTCACCAAAAACCAAACCTCACTAGGGACCCTCGCCATACCTCAAAACACTCTATTGTTCCTCTCCCCCAAATATCCCACAATAACTCACACACCCCCACAAACCAAAGAAAAGGGCATTTCACTTTGATGGGCAGATAGAGGAGAAACTCCATAAAACATCAAAGAAAAGTTCTTGGCTTTGTTTGGAATCTTAATCCTCCACAAAACATCAAACACCGATTCAACAACAAGAGAAGGATCCAATAAAATCCTAAAGAACGATTTACTAGAAGCCCTCCAAAGGGTTAGGACTCCAAACACAAATATCCCTTCTCCTTAGTACTCAATGACACAGTTGTGCAACCCATAGAAAATATCATGTTCAAGTAAGGTCGTGACACGAACATGCCTTCTTCCAAGCCAAAAGTATCTATCTCATCCCCTCAATTCCTTCATACCAAATATTCAAATCTAGGAATTTCATTGTAAGCTAGAGTATCTAGGGTTTACTACCAAAAGAATAATGATATGTGATCTACTAAAAGAAATCAAAAAGCTGTAAATGCATCAGGGAATACCAAACATAAGAATACCAACTTGAGCATGCAAAGATAAAGAAGGAAATTAACAAATAGTAATCCCCAGGCTCATTTGAGACGAGGAATGGAAAGTAATTTTGCGAACCATTTGGCGACATTGGTAAGTGCAGAGCATGTGGTCAGAGGGCTCGTGAGACGTCGCTGGGTGTGTCGTTGCTGGTACCAAGGGAAGAGGATCCTCATAGATAACGAGTGGCAGATCTGAGGCAGGTGCCGGTGAGGAATCGGGGAGAGACGTAACATCGGATCGTTGCTTCTTGGGCGGAGGAGTCCTGAGAATCATCCTGCTCGCCTTTCCAAATTCCAATTGCTGGGTTAGGGTTTGTTCGCAAACTGAAGTTGTGTGGCTACTCGCCAATTTGAAAACAACGGTCGATTAGTGTATTCAGCTTCATTGCGACAAAGTAAGTAATCAAATGTAAAGGTGATGAGAAATGCGATAGACTACTCTACTGTCTCCATAATCTATTGCAAGTAAAATTTTCATTATATTTGTTAATATCTTATCTTATTTTACTATATTTAAGAACAACATATTTTAGAATATATGATAAAAATAAGATAGTTGCAGAAAAAAAAATCCCAAAACAATATTGAATATTGCCAAAACTGAGACATATTTTATGGGCTTAAAAGACGTTTTAGATTTGTTCTTAAAGAATAAGAGTTTTGGGACAAATTGAGATGTGAAATGTCCGAATAGTTTCTTTAGTTATTCTATTTCTGTTCCTAAAATTTCAAATATCCAATAATTCATTCGGGTCTATGTACTTTTTTTTTTTCTTTCTATAAAGCTTAAAAACGGAGTATGTCATTAAATTAAGGTTAGAAAGTAGGTGAGTTGGTAAGTAAAAAATAATAAAGATGTGTCAAATAGGATAGAAATTTGTGAAATCAGTAAGTTAAGGTTAAAAAACCCAATGAGTTAGGTTACTGGGCTATTCCAATGACGATTTCTCCACTTTTGCTATTATTAGAATCACCCCATATTATTTCCAGCTTCTAAGTTTTACTGTAACCACGGTCCAAGTTAACTGAGAAATACAAATAATCGACTCGATTCGTCAATGGTGGGAGAACCAAGCCACATGTTCTTTTCCCCAATCAAATTCTTGCCCAAACCCTACAATCATCTTTGTTTGCTAATCATTTTGTTTTTTATTTTTTATTATTAAGTCTATAAACACTTATTTCATCTCTATGTTTCTTCTTTTCAAAGAAATACTTGCTCAGACAATATCAAATAGATGAAAATAGACAGAAAAAAGAATTTACGTCACTCACAACTAGAATCTTTGTCCTCCATTTATAGAAAAATATCTTAGATCTAAATTAATTTTAAATCTGTAATGGTCAAGAGTATTGTTACCATAATTATGTAATTAGGATATGTTGGGTGATCTTGAGTAATTATTAGGATATTTTTTCTTTATTTAGATATCCTTTTGTGTATAATTATTGTGTATTAGTCTTCTAATATGATCGATAATACAAAACACCAATAATTACCACATGGTATCAGAGTCGATTAGGGTTTCTTATCAATTCTTTGTCATTGATGGGATAAGAGCCCCACGCAGCGGAAAACTTTACAAACCATTACTCAATTTTAATTTGAAAAATAAAAATCTCATAGATTCACAATATTACATAAACAATTTACTCTAACATAATAAAGCTAAGCATGCTTAAAAAATACAATAAAACTATAAAACAAAGAAGAAATCGAAACTTACTTTCATTGTCGACTCTAAATCTACAAATCATCTGATGTGAGACCACCACCACATGGAATCTTTCCTATCCTCTGGCAATCAAGGTTTAATGTTTAATATTTGAACTTATTCATATATTTCACTCTCTCATAAATCAATTTTGATACACATCCAAAATAAAAATTATATTATAAAGTTATATAAACTTTATATTATAATGTATCACCACACATTATATTAATTTCCTAAGTCAATTTGAACATTTCAAATTATATCTAAGATATATTAACATCATTACCCTTTACAAGCTAGGAAGGGGGCCTAATGGACTTAAAGATCCGAAACTACAACGATATGAGATTAACTGGCTAAACTCATTAACCACATTAATCAATATTCGTTAATTGTGTGTACACTCCACTATAGACTCACAGTTGAACTCTTCTCACTGTAGATATATTTATGTGTCCATGGATATAGACCAATAACAGCAAGTTAGTCATTCA
The DNA here is from genome assembly GCA_037974625.1 of Cucumis cinereus. NCBI lineage: Eukaryota > Viridiplantae > Streptophyta > Magnoliopsida > Cucurbitales > Cucurbitaceae > Cucumis > Cucumis cinereus. The sequence goes on from JBBPDJ010000020.1 coordinate 10,383,025, forward strand.
CAAGTGTTCGTAAGACCATCTGGGTCAAATAATCGTTTTATCATTGGGTTACTTCTTAGTCCTTAAATATCAGTGCTTCTCTAATAAACAACCTACTTATGGTCCAATCAATGAACAGAAATCTCTCTCGTGTCATAGAGAGGGTAGAACCCTTTGTTTAAGTTATGGACACATCGTTTAAGGAAACACTTATCTACCTACTCTAAAATTGAAAATGAGTGAATTTCATCTTGTGTGACTATATTTCCACATTCCCACTCGGTCTTGTCTCCAAAATGGTAGGCTTATTGAATCGACAATCTGGTCATTCTCATCCATACAAATCAAAGGACAGTAGGACAATCTCTCATGAAGAGGAGTTCATAATACACTCAGGACAAAGACTAAGTTGCATAGGTCATTCTATTGAAATAAAAACTTAACTAGTTAACGGAGTTACATCTAGTGGTTAATATTTCGTGGTCCAGTCTTATGCAAACTCATTGCATAGGATACTCTCACTCGAGTGTCACCTACACGAACACGTTAGATCATTGTGTTTGTATCAAATACAAAGTGAGTCGTATCCATGGTGTTACCCGAATAATGTACCCAACATTATTTCTATACTATAGACTCTTTAAGGTGTATCTCGAACATTGATCTCTTATGTCTCCACATACAGTTCAAGACTCATAAATCAACTTAGGATGTTAGTTTATTGGATTTAGGTTAATAAGACAAAAACAATCAATAACACTAGTGTAATTTCAATAGAGTACTCTATTAAAATTAGAGTAATAACTCTTTATAAATAACAGCCAACGAATTACATTTACTATCGACGAGTTTTAGGACATAAACCCCAATAGTCATCACCTAGCCAAACACTTCAGATTCCTTCTGTCACGTTACCTCTGTCAGATCTTCTGCCGCTCAGATCAGTTTCGTCAAGACGTCCACCTTCGAAGATCCATTTCGTTCCTTTTCGACTTTGGACTTCCTATTCGGCGCACACCAATTGTTCGTAGCTTCAGATCACGCTCAACGGTTTCAGATCCACCGCTCGTCATCTGAATCTCACAGATCTGTCCTCAACATTTGAACGCATAGATCCATCGCTCACCGTTCAATTTGCACAGATCCGCCACTCACAGGTTATGCACAGTTCCACCGTTCGTCTCTCGCCTTCGTTCGTAGAACCTAGTCCTAATAAGATCATAATCAGTCAAATCCGTCAGACTATCACCCTATATCTCTAATGGAGAAAAGTGATATATCTCGTCCTACTAGCACCATTCTTGATGACACAAATTATATCACTTGGACTCATCAAATGGGAGGTTTTTTAATTGGTTGAAAATTACGGTGCATTGTTACAGAAGATATTACCAAACCCAAACCCGTCAAAATCACACCATTAGTGACCAATGTTGCTGTTGATAATGTAGAACTTGTTGTGGATAATGTCATTGATGTCGTCGGTGAAGAGAATGTCGGGTATATTGAACGACTTGAAGATTGAGATAGCAAAAATATCAAATCATCACCTGTTTGGGTAACACTTCTATTCCGGCTATCCATACTCAATTTTGATGCTTTTGACACTGCAAAAGAACTTTGGGATTTTCTGTCCACACGTTTTCAATCTATTGGTCTTGTTCACTATTATCAATTACACTATCGACTTGTTAGTCTTAACCAGAAGGTCAGACAATCTGTGAATGAATATCTTGCTACGCTCCAGCATATTTGGACTCAGTTAGACCAAGCAAAATCAGTATGGATCATCTATGTCTCATAAAGTCCTCATGAGACTCTGCTCAAAATATGAATCAGTTTGTGCTGCTCTGTTACACATCAACCCTTTGTCATCTTTACATGTCACCGTCTAAAAAATTTTATTCAAGGAAAAAAGACTTGGCATTATCTCCTCCCTGTCATCTGACGCTGCTCTTGAAACCACTCATCCTCGACTTGCAAATGGGTTTAAGGTTTGTGGTAGTTCACTTTTTGCAAATATTGTATACGTTGTGGCCATAAGCTTACTAACTATCATACCATTGAGTGTAATTATTGTCACAAGCAAGGTCATCTTGGAAAATTGACCTACTCGTCCACCTCATCCTCCTGGTTACACACATAACCTCAAGAACTCTCTGAAATATGGTTCCTCCTCTGTTGTTATTGCTGCTACCACATCTGACATCATCACCCCCACATGGTTTTCAGTTAAGTGATCTGCATGATTTACTAAAACATATGATCTCTCTCAACTCTACTGCTCTTGATGTCACCCCAGGTACTTCTTGGTTCCTCAACTAGGCTTGTTGCAATCATATGACTTTTGACATTTCATTGTTATCTTCCCCTATTCTTGTTCAATCCCTTCTCCCAATCCATTCTGCTAATGGTAATCACATGTTTATCTCTCACATTGGCATTGTTAATACACCCACCATAAATCTTTCCAACGCTTATCATGTTCCTAATTTAACCTTCAACCTAGCATCTGTTGGTCAATTATGTGACCATGACCAAACATTTATATTTCTTTCCCATGGTTGTCAAGTTCAGGATCCGTAGACGGGACAGGTGATTGGTACAGGACAAAAGGTGAAAAGATTATTTGAGCTCACATCTCTCTAGATCTTTATTTTTCCATCTATCTCTGCTCCAATCACTGATAATACTATATATAAGTGACACATTCGTCTTGGTCATGTGTCTTCTGATAAACTTCGTAGTTTCTACTAGTATTTTTTATAATGTTTATAAATTCAGCTCATTTGATCGTTTGAATTGTAAGCTTGCCAAACAACTTGCTTTGTCTTTTACTACCTCTGCATCATTATGTAATACACCATTTGGCCTAATCCATTCTGACATTTGGGGTCGTGATCCCTCTACTATTGTCAATGGTTATCGATATTTTGTTGGATTTATTGATGACTATTCTTTGATGACTATTCTCGTTTTTACCTGGATTTACTTTCTTAACATCGGTCTTCCTTATCTCAAACTTACATTGATTTTGCAAATATGGTTCACATTAAATTCTCCTGCACCATTAAGATTTTTCGCATAGATAATGCAATGAAATATAAATACTCTCGTCTTCTTTCTTTTCTTGTCCAACAAGCACTCTGGTACAACGCTCATGCCCCCACACCTCCCAGCAAAATGGTCGAGCATAACGAAAATGCTGCCACATTGTGGACTCTATTCGTGCCTAATTTATCTATGCTTCTTGCCCTACGGAAGTTTGGGGTGAGGCTGCCCTCACTTCAATTTATGTCATCAATCTTCTTCCATCTTCAATCATTCACAATGCTTTTCCCTTTGAAAGACTCTACGGTACTCCCTCTTCTTACTCCAATCTTAAAGTTTTTAGTTGTGCATGCTTTGTGTTATACATCCTCATGAACATACCAAACTTGAACCTCGTGCCCATCTATGTTGTTTTTTAGGATATGGTACTGAACACAAAGGTCTTCGTTGTTAGGATCCAATCTCTCAACGACTACGTATATCTCGTTATGTCACTTTTTGGGAACATCGTATGTTTTCTAGTCTTTCTTCATTTCATACCTCTCTCTCTAGTCCTCACTCATTCTTCACTGATCCTTCCACTAATATATTCCCCACATGTGATACTCCCATGACCCTGAACTTCGTACTCTACCCGTCACTAAGCTCACTCAATCTAATCTTGTCTTTGTGCTTCCTAATTTACCATCTACCCCTTGTGCTGAACCTGAATCGCACATGTTCGCCACTCCACTAGGATAAGAGAAACTCCTTCTCATCTTAAAGATTACCATTGTTTTTCCACTGTTGTGTCTTTGGTCAAACCCTCCTCTTATAAGGAGGCCAGTACTAACCCTTTGTGGCAGCAAGCAATGAATGAGGAACTTTAAGCCTTAGAAAGGACTCACACTTGGGACTATGTCGACTTACCTTCTAGTAAGAAATCTATTGGCTGTAAGTGGATTTATAAAATTAAAACGCACACTGATGGATCTGTTGAACGTTATAAAGTTCGATTGGTGGCTAAAGGCTATTCTCAGGAATATGGTATTGATTATGAAGAGACGTTTGCTCCAATTGTCCGAATGACATCTGATCGCAGTCTATTAAGTCATAGTAGCCGCCAAACAGTGGCTCATTTTTCAAATGGATATTAAAAATGCTTTTCTCAATTTGCCTATCTAAAGAAGTCGATATGAAACCACTACCTAGTACTATTTCGCCACCTCAAAAAGTGTGTCTTCTTCGTCATGCACTATACGATCTAAAACAAGCTCCATGAGCTTGATTTTCAACGTTTAGTTCCACCATCACTCAACTTGGGTTTACCTCTAGCTCTCACAATTCTGCCATATTTACTCGACAAACATCTCATGGTATTGTTCTCATACTCTTATATGTTGATGACATGATTATTATAGGTAATGATCCTCAAGCCATATCTGAGTTGCAATGTTACTTGGGAAAGCACTTTGAGATGAAAGATTTAGGACCCCTCAGTTATTTACTTGGTCTTGAGGTTTCATCCTCGTCTGATGGATACTACTTATCTCAAGCAAAATATGCATATGATCTCATGGCTCGATTTGGGATCATCGATTCTACCACATCCTCAACACCATTGGATCCAAATGTGCAACTAACTCCTTTTGATGGCACTACTCTCGAAGATCTCACCTTTTATTGACAACTTATTGGCAGTCTGATTTACTTGATTGTGACCCGTCAAAATATTGCTTATGTAGTTCACATTGTTAGTCAATTAATGGTTACTCTTTGTACTATATACTTCACTATCGTACTTCGTATATCAAGATATGTTAAAGGCACTTTGGTCATGGACTACAGTTTTCCTCACAATCATCTCTGGTTCTCTCTGGATATTCTGATGCTGATTGGACGGACGATCCTAATGATAGGAAATCTACCATTGGTTATTGCTTCTATCTAGGGGATTTTCTCATCTCCTGGCGAAGCAAGAAACAACTGTTGCTTCTCGTTCTAGCACATAGTCTGAATATTGTGCATTGGCTGATGCAACTTTGGAATTACTATGGCATTGTTGGCTTCTTACTGATATGGGGGCCCTTCAATGATCAACCACTATTCTTCACTGTGATAATCGCCGTGCCATTCAGATTTTTCACAAAGATGTATTTCATGAATGAACCAAGTACATTGAGAATGATTGTCACTTTGTTCGCCATCATCTTCATAGCAACACTCTCCATCTATAATCCATCTCCATCATAGATCAACCAGCTGACATGTTCACCAAAACGCTTCCTTCTCCTCGCGCTACTTTGTTACTTTGCAAACTCAAGTTGGCAAGTTGGTTTCTACTCTACCATCTTGAGTTTGAGGGAGGACGTTACCGTAATTATGTAATAGGATATATTTGGGTGATATTGTGTAATTATTAGGATATTTTTGCCTTATTTAGATATCCTTTTGTGTATAATTATTGTGTATTAGTCTTCTAATATGATGAATAATACAAAATACCAATAATTACCACAAGTATTAAAACACTAGAATTGAAGTCATCAGACGACTACAATATTTGTAGGACCCGTTTGGATTGACTTAGCGAAAAAATGTTTATCAAAAAATTCATTTGTGTTAAAAACTAAAAGAATTCAAAACTTACTTTTATTTTCAAATTCAATTCTTGTACTTAAAAAAAGATACAAAGGATGAGAAAAATATGACAAAAATGAGTTTAATTTTTAAAGATTACAAATGAAAGAACAAAATAGTTACCAACCAGACACACTGTTGAATGTTTCCAACCATTCCAGGTTCACTTTTGTGTAGAAAGTCGCCGGTGATTTTTGGGACGTGATTGTGATTTTTAGTAGAAATCTGGGGAATTGCAAAGTTAATTGGAAAAAAATGCTTAAATCATTGCATGTATGAATGAAATTACCACCCACCAACTCCATCCATTAAAATAACTCAAACTTTGACCCATTTGTTTTTTTAATAATTAAATGTACAGATATAATAAAATATATTTGTGATAAATTTTTACAAACAATTGATCTACTATCTATTATTAGAAATAAAAAAAAAAATCAGGAAATTGTGTTGGAGAGTTGCGTGGAACGTTGAATTGGTAAAACATAAAAACAGAAAATGGAGTGGTGGGCCCAATATTCCACCGGTAAAAGAATGGGTCTAAGTTCAATTAATTTCACACCAATGTAAATAATAATAATAATAATAATAATAATAATAATAATAATAATAATAATAATAATAAATTTGAATTGACAAGCAAATTGAGTCCCCAACATTTATAAGATGTTAGTATTATATTATGAGTTTCCACGTGTCCAAACGCAAAAGAGATTCAATGCATCCAATTACCATTCCTTTCCCTTCACAAACCACACGCATTTCACCTTCTTGTCATCAACTACCACTCTTCCTTTCAAACCTTCTATTTACCTCACCAAAATTTCACATCCTAAATTCCAACAAAAAAAAATTAAATAAATAAAAGACAAAAGAGGCTATTTTCATTTGAATTATTTTTATTACTACTGGATTCTAAAATCAGTAGTAAAAACGTCAATTAAACAACGTTAAAGAAATGAGTTTAGGCCAGACTCATTAGTCGAAAGCCTAACAGGTCAAAACCTCAAGAAAGAAGCTCAAACCAACCTGAGAGGAATACCAAGCGAGTCGACCTCGGTTTTGGCATGATTCAATAGATTTGATGTGAAGTAAAATCTTAAAAGAATAAGAAAATGATTATTAGAAGATAGAGGGGGAAAAGGAAGAGGATGGGAGCCTAAAAATAGAGAAGGGAGAAAAGCAAGGTAAGCTAATTAACTAAATAAAACCTTAAGTGAGAACCTTCAAACGCTTTCTGACTTTGCATTGTAGCGTGTGTGGCCTACCACAAAAGTGTACAATTTTCAATTCTTTTGTAAGCAAGCTCCCCACCCCCCACCAAAAAAAACAAAAAAAAATCCATGGAGTCTCTTTCAATGTTATGAATCTTAAAATTAGATCATCAAACTTATAATAGTTGAAGAAATTGAATCTCTAAGTGATAAAAATTGAATATTCATAACTTATACAGTTGTTTATCAATTATGTAAGTTTAAAGGTCTAATTTGAGCTCAATTTTTATAATTGAAAGTTTGAGAGTCTAATAGCAACTACTATCTTACTTTAGATGTAACTTTTGCATTATTCTCTATAAAATAATATATATTTTTTAATGACCTATAAATATAGACTAGTGTAAAAAAACTTCACCAATTATTACTAATGTCTAACTTTAGTTTTCTACAACAATTGAGATGATGATGAACTAAATCTCTATCCTCTAAAGAGAGGTATAATGTCAATGTCTTGAAGGTTGGATGTACGACCCAACTCTTCAAACTAAGCTTAGACTGTTACTTAAATAAAAAACAGTATTTTTAAAATCATTAAAAAAATTAAATCATTTTATTAAAGAAATAAATAAATAAAAACATATACTTGTAGAAAACAAAATGTTTAAAAAAAAAGTAAATAAAATAATTAAAAACAACCTAGTCAGGATCCCCTAATAAACTCGTTAAAGATAACAAATGTATTAAGTACCATCGTCTAAATCATAAAATCATGAAAGTTAAAACAAAAAATTAAAAATGAGCAGAAGCATTGTTATAATAGTTTTCAATGGCACGGTCACAAGTTTTTCTTGTCCTTCGCCGGCTTGGCTTTCCTTTACCTCTGCCTAGAAAATTAAACATGGAAATGGTGAGTATATAAAATATCTAGTAAGCGATTTACTACTAGGCTCACTAGATGAGCCATTAAATTCCTATTAAGTATATACCATGTGTAATACCTGAACCCATGGGAATCCACATATCGGTCCATAAACCCGTAGGAACACACGTATCAATCCATAAACTCGTAGTAACACACATATGCACAGGGTATACGAACCTACTAGACAAAGTTAACAGTTACTATCAGTCCAAAAACATTCTATCTAAGTTAATCTCAGTCTAAAACAGTCATAAATATATCACATGAAATTTTAATTCAACATTCTCATTCACATTACATATTCGTCATGCTTCAAGATTTTCCATAATAAACCATAGATCAAATCAGTCATACTGTCGTCACCAATCAGTTCAACTGATCACATAATTCAATCAGTTCAATCACATAATTCAATCAGTTCAACTCATCACGTAATCTAATCAGTTACCTCATCGCATAATTCAATCAGTTACCTCATCGCATAATTCAATCAGTTACCTCATCGCATAATTCAATCAGTTACCTCATCGCATAATT
>JBBPDJ010000020.1:10394209-10411835 GCA_037974625.1 Cucumis cinereus
AATAATTGTTTATTAATAACGGTCAACGGTTTACATTTACTATCTACGAGTTTTAGGACATAAAACCCAACAATTCTCCATCCCCATCTCTGCTCCCTATTTCATTCCCCATCCCCGTGAAAATTTTTCACGGGGATCGGGATGGAGATTTTCCACGGGGAATTCGCGGGGATCAGGTTCCCCACGGGCAATTTTTCTCCATTATTTATTTTTTAAAAAAACTATTTTTTTAAAAAAAAAAACCAATCAATTTAAATCATTAAGAAAATTCTAATTAAATAATTAAACCTATCACTAAATTGTTTAATATGATAAGTTTTATATGACAATTGAATTCCAAGATAAATTTGTAAATTTTGGCCTAAAAACTAACCAACTTTTTAGTAATAAGAAATAAACCTAAATCAAATTATTAACATGTATAATCTATATTTAAATATTGAATTTAAACATATTTATTGTCTTGGCCAATAAACAATAAAACTTTAAATTTAAATGTATTATTTATATAATCATAATAACATAACCTTACATAACTATACTAAATAAATAAATAAACTATAATCGAGGCGGGGACGGGAAATGAAGCAAGGACAAAATCGGGTTCGAGGAATGCATTTCTCGTCCCCGTCCTCATTTAACTCACGGGGAATTTTTTCCCCCACTCCTTCCTCCATTCCCCACCTAATCAGAGAATCTCCGTCCCCGTGGAGAAATTGGACATTTCTAAGTGTATGTTCCATTAGCTCCACCACAACGCAGTAAAATGGATTCTCAAAGGAGACTGGAGATATATGTTGAATTTGATTCCCCATCAATCATTAAATATCTTGAACCCCTGATGGGTGATATATTTACTACACGAGTTGCTGATTGTCATTTTAATAAGACAAATTTTTCAACATTAGGGGAAGAAATTCAGAAGTTGGAAAAAGAAATTACATCAATGTGAACTTGAAGTTCATAAAATAATTCATTTGAAAATATATAGCAAATCAGTTACCAGATGCATTTGTAAATGCAAACAAAGTAACTAAATCACATATAGCAGCTGCAAATATCCCATCAAAATTTGATATCCCCACACAACAAGTTGTCATTAATAAATCTGGAGCACGCCAGAAGCGTGGTAGACCAGTAGGTTCCAAAGATAAAAATTCTCGGAAAAGAAAGGGAGTCAATAACTCGATTAAGGATATGAATGTTTCTGAATAAATTCAAAATTGGAATCCTGACAAAAATATTGAATAAGATAAAACAATTGAGGATAATAGTGAGATTTCGATAAACTGTGTCATGACAAGAAAAATATGGAACGATCTAATGTAGTCGTTGATAACATTTTTGTCTATAATGTTGATATTGATATTATATATGAAAATGAGAATCCTGAACCAGAATCTGTTGAAGAATGTTGATAGAGAAAATATTGGTCTTTGTGGAAAGAAGCAATTGAGGCAGAATTAAACACGCTTTCAAAACGTCAAGTTTTTGGACCAGTAGTCCAAACACCAGAAGGTGTCAAACCTGTGGAATACAAACGGGTATTTGTGAGAAAAAGAAATGAAAATAATAAAGTCACAAAATATAAAGCAAGACTAGTTGCACAAGGTTTTTCACAAAAATCTGGTATTGATTATGATGAGACATATTCTCCGGTGGTGGATGCAATCATATTAAGATTTTTAATGGCCTGAGTGTGTATGAAAATCTGGACAGGCATCTTATGGATGTAACCACAACATATTTATATGGATTTCTTGACAATGATATTTATAATAGATTTTATTATTTTAATTATTTAAAAACATTTATTTGATACAAAGCATTTTATATCCATTTCAGGATCCATTGCTATGTTTTAGTAACGATCTTTTCTTCTACATTGAGTTAAAAGAATTAAACTACCAACAATACTTGCAATTTACTTTTATTTTTGAGTTTTTGTCCATGTAAAACCAATTTTTTTTTTTTAAAAAAAAACCTTTGAAATACCATCTCAATAAACATAGTTGGTCAGAATTTACAAAAATGGAAAGGGTGACATAATCTTTACAAAATCTGAGAATCGAGACAAATTGTGAATGATAGTGAGCACTTCTAAATTCTAAGGGGTATCTATGTATTTAAATGAATGAGAAGATAGACAAATATAGATTTGATGATATCTTCACATGTGCGCCATCGTCTGGACGGACGAGGCGAGGAATATAATAATATAATATTTTTTACTAAAAAATCATTTATTTGAAATAGTTTTTTGTTTTCTTTTAAAGTCCAACGGTCATTTATTAAATAAAAAAAAATTGTTCTCTGACCATTGAGTTGTTTTTGGTTCTTATGAACTATTGTGAACCAAGCCTATAAAAGGGCTGCTCTCCATTGTTCAAATGTAATAGGAAACACGTCTCCTCTGTTCTTTCGTTCTCATTTCCCTTTCTATTTCCGTCCACTCTTGATCCTCTTTGTTTTCCAAGCACAATTCGAAGGTGTTGATATTCCGATCAATTTCGATGTCGTTCTGATCAAGACGACTGTTTTTTCTTGGGAACGACGTGACATCCAATTGCGACTCAACCTCTCCTTACAAGCTTTTGTTTTGCAGGTTCTTTCTTTGTCGTTGTTGTTCACTCCATTACTGTGTCGTTTTGCATATTCGGTGTTCCTATTGGTGCTGCAATTTCCGTTTCGAGCACAACTGTTCCAACAAAAATGGAGGAGGAGAACAAAAGAAACAATTAGACTTTAATTGTTTGCTCAATCCAAGACAATTTTTTAATAAATCAAACCATTTGGGACTGTTCGTACTAGAATGAATTTGTAATGTAATGTAATTCAAAATTTATGTCTGGATTGATAGATTTGGACCCATTTAACCAAACATATTTTTTTTCCATTGTTTTCAACTCAACCCTATTTTTCACACTTTATATTGTACTCTCCCAAACAACCAATCACTTCTTGTTTGATTCTTAGAGTATTATGCTTAAGACAATATATCTATATTAATATGTTTACACCTTGAATGACCTCTTTTTTTTAAAAAAAAAAAAAAATTTGAACCAATTTTGTTATAATAGTTTATGGATGCTTATGCAATTGTATTTAGATTGACTATCTTCAATTGACTTAAAGAAGGGTGTGAATGTTGTCCTAGTATCGAATGACTTTATAAAACCATTTTTGTGCAAATAACATTTGGTATGAAATCGAATATAATTTAATAGAAAAAGGTATCAAAGTAAATTGATATTCAAAGTTTTTTACTTTTTTTAAATATAAATAATACCCTTTTGATCAATTGCTTTAGTATTTTTGACCAATTGTTTTGAATTTTAGTGTTAGTCGAGATGCCTCGGCTAGGACAGACGTACTATTATTCTTACGTCATTTTTCCTAAATTCTTATAGAATCTTTCTAACATCCTATTCCAAATGTTGTTTAACTTTTATTTTATTTTCTTAATATAATTACATTGAATAGATATTTATTTTGTTGGAAAATTTTAATAAAATAAGTTAACTTTTTGTTTTGGTCCCTGATTGCCCTAATACCTTCGTTAAAACAATTGACAACAAGGTGAAAGATGAAAACGTAGAGACCATTTACAATTAATTAATTAGTTAGTAGGAACGTGTGTATCGATTACTTGGAACAATTTTCTTACCAGTCATGATAAGTTTGTTTAGTAAATGTTCAGACCAATTCTAACTTTAAAATATTACAAACCGACACCAATAGAATTTTCCCTAGGTTGATTTTGGTTGGTCAATTTCGTTTTTCAATTGATCGTACTCACCCTATTAGCCAGACATCTATGACAGATTTAGAAGCGAAATCACAATAGACCAAATTTTTAAAATTCAAAGATAAGATCGTTTTGAATAAAAGAGAAGAAAAAGAAATGGCAAGCATGCAGTTGAAGAGAATTGAGTGATGAACCACGCCCGGGATGAAGGAAAAAAAGTTCTTTTTTCTTTGAACAATCAAGATCATGCTTGAAGAAAATTGAGTAATATCGAACCGCAAGAAGGAATTTTTCAATAGCTTCTAAAAGAGACGGAAGACCCCATTAATCTCTGTTCAATTTCTCATTCGATTAACCCAATAATCGTCCAGGTTCAATGTCCCTCTCCTCCGATTGGCTCCCTTAAATTGTTACGTTTCTCAACAGATTCTCTTATCAGTCAAGAATTTAGGCTGATGAAGTAGAGATTTCACTCTTCACTTCTTACTTTCTCAGACCCACAAAGCAAATCCCGCCGGAGCTCGTCACTCTCCGCCACTTCTAATGGCCTTCTCTGAGTTCCGTCCGCTCGACGAGGCCTCCCTGATTGAGTACATCAAGACTGTTCCTTCGTTGTCCGACAAGCTCGGTAATAAGTTTGATGGCATTGAGATTAAGGAAGTCGGAGATGGTAACCTTAATTTCGTTTACATAGTCGTGGGTTCATCCGGTTCCTTCGTTATCAAGCAGGTGACTTAATTTATTTTTGTCATTTTTAGCTTATTTGTTGATTTTCTGTCGCTTTGGTCTGATTTGTTCTTCTGGTGGTTTGGAAATGGAGAGCGGATTTTGTTTGTGGGGAAGTTTTGGGGGTTACGGTTTATGTGGGGAGCGAATTTGTTTAATTAAAGATTTGATTTGAAGGGTCATTTCAGGGTTTCATGAAATGAAGAAGGATAATTAGTCCTAATTAATTCTTGTCACAGCTTAATCAAAAATGCTTAATAAGGAAACACTAGCTTTAGAGGTGATTTCAAACTTAATCCATGGGTTTGAAATGTTTGCATTGCATGTTGGAGAGCTTCTTCAGTAGTTAATGATTTGTGGGTTGAAACATATTGAGTTAACCTGTGTTTTGGAGGAATTTTATCATTTGAAATCTTGGGTTGCTATTTTGTCGTATAGGCTATTCCTTACGTTCGTTGCATAGGGGAGTCATGGCCAATGTCAAAGGAGCGAGCATATTTTGAGGCACTGGCATTGAGAAAGCATGGACATTTGTGCCCAAATCATGTTCCTGATGTTTATCACTTCGATCGTACAATGTCGTTGATTGGCATGCGTTACTTGGAACCTCCTCATATAATCCTGAGGAAGGGTTTGATTGCTGGAATTGAGTATCCATTGCTGGCAGATCACGTATCAGAATACATGGCAAAAACTCTCTTCGGCACATCCATCCTTTATAATTCGACCACCGTGCACAAAGAATCTGGTACTTCCATGTTTTTGCTTGCCTATGAAGACGTTTTTAGTTAGTTACCATCTAAAGATAGAGAGAAAAGATTTGTTTCTTTTTGTCCCAATTTAAGATTTGTTTCTTTTTGTCCCAATTTACTTTGTTGCATTGCATTGGCATGGTTATTTAGCTTGAATACTTCACTTGTGCAGTTGCAGAGTTCTGTGGGAATGTGGAGTTATGCAGGCTCACTGAACAAGTTGTGTTTTCTGACCCGTACAAAGTGTCTGAACACAATCGGTGGACATCACCGTATCTTGATCGTGATGCCAAGGCTATTAGAGAAGACAATGATTTGAAGGTTGAGATTGCTGAGTTGAAAGCAAAGTATGTTATACTCTTCTGTTGTTGATCCTTTGCTGATTTAGTTAATATATATGATGAGTAAGCAAGCTAAAGATTGATTCTAGATGTTTTGATTGTCAGCTGGAGTTCTTACTATAATGGATGTTTTGATTGTCAGCTAAAGTTCTTACTTCTAATATATATGTTAAGCGTATGAATCTTTTGTATGCAAGTCTGCTATGCTTGTTCTATTTTCAATGTATCTGACTGATCTGGCTCCGTTTCTATCCTGTTTTTAGTTAGAACCAAAATAAACTAAGATGAACATTTTAATTTATGTTGATTATGCTGCTGAGATGTTAGATTCTTTTAATGTTGTTGAGAAATTGATTGTTTTCTATGGAAAAGGAGAACCACTCGCCTAATTTTTTATAGGGAGATTTATTTATGATATATGTGGCAATTGGTCTTCCTGTGCAGGTTTATAGAGAGAACCCAGGCCCTTGTTCATGGAGATCTTCACACAGGGTCTATTATGGTCACTCAAGAATCTACTCAAGTCATCGATCCGGAGTTTGCATTCTATGGACCGATGGGTTTTGATATCGGAGCCTTTTTGGGGAACTTAATCTTGGCCTTCTTTTCACAAGATGGACATGCTGTGGAAGGTAACGATCGACAGGTATGATATAAATCCTAGCGTTTTTGTAGTGAGTATTAGAATTGTTTAGTGGATAAGATACTTATTACAATTGGTTGCTTTCTGTGTGGTGCAACTCAAGGCGTACAAAGAGTGGATTCTGAGGATGATTGAAGAGACTTGGAATCTGTTTCGTAAGAAGTTTGTGGGACTTTGGGAGCTGCACAAGGATGGTCCTGGGGAGGCTTATCTGCCTGCCATTTACAACAACTCCGAGCTTCAGCAGCTCGTTCAGAACAAGTATTTGACCGAGTTGTTCCATGACAGCCTTGGTTTTGGAGCTGCCAAAATGATCAGGTTTAGCCCACTTCTTTCAATACCTGGGTATATATATTTGAGAGAGATTTTGAAACCAACTTTGTCATGTTTAAAACTGAACCCTGGATTGATTTTTTTATGACATTTGAACATAACCAAAGCGATTTTAACCATTTTGAAATCTGTGATCTTCCATGTGTGTTTCTGACTCTCCTGAAGTTGATGTGTTATGTTTGTGTGTGGACAGGAGAATAGTGGGAGTGGCTCATGTGGCAGATTTTGAATCCATCAATGACCCCAGCAAGCGAGCAGGGTGCGAGAGGCGAGCCCTTGAATTGGCGAAGTTAGTTCTGAAGAAAAGGCGAAATTTCAATTCAATATCTCAGGTCATCTCTGCCATTCGTGAGATCCAATAATTCTATTTGTGTTTGCCTCTGCTCATTGGACACAGAAACAAAGTGATTTTACGAGTTTTTAGTTAAAATAAGATGATAGGCCAAAATGAGCGCAGCTCATTTAGCATACTACTTGTACTACCAGCCTAAACAGAGGTTTGATGTCCATCCTCAAAAGAGTCCAAACAAAAAAGAACGAGTTGATTGCAATTGCTATCCTTTGCCTTTGTAAAACTAATGCCTATCTTCATTACTCTACATTTTGAGCTTTTCCTGTAATTAATCTTTTTCATCGCACCTTCGAATTATTTTTTTTTTTATTTTTCTTTTATTGAAAAAGACGAGAACAACACAAAAACAAACAATTTAGGAAATACTGATACATCTATCAACATTTAGAAAGGAATCCATCCATGATGAGTTGATGTTTTCGAGCAAATTCATGTGCCAAATAATCGCATTTTCGGCATTAAATATCCCCCTTTTTCTTTTTTTTTGTTGTTGTTGTTGTTGTTTATTACCTTTTTTTAATTGCAGTTAATAACATTTGATTGAATTAATTGACCATCATTTAATAATGTATTATTGTTCACTTAAAATGGCACTCTTTTGTATAAACATATTTAAGAATTCAGTGGGCAAAGTATTATTTGATAACCCATTTAATTTTTAGTCCGGTAGTTTTTGGAATTTTTAGATTGTAAATAATTTTGACAAAATAAAATAAATCATTTCCATTTCTCTGATTTCTCATTATTGTTCACCAAAAATCTTATACAACAATCCAAAACAAATCCAACAACACTCAAATTCAGTAAAAATGGATCCACAAATCGATAGAAACATGAATAAGACCACCTCTGTTCATGTCTTGATTTTTTGCACAAATCCAACAACATTCAAAATCAGATCAATTTTACATCTTCACTTTCTTTATAAATCCATAATCCTCTAACTGAATTCTATTCACTTCATGCCCACCACTAACTATAACAGATCTCCTTCAGCTTATCTGCCGCCGATCCATCCACCGAATACTGCCAATCACCACAACCTCTAAAAACGGATCCACAAATACATATAACAGAAAGAAAAACAAAACAAAACAAATTCAAGATTATAGAATTTAAGACTTAAAACCTTGTTCAGAACCCAAAGGGAGTGGTTGTAAGCTCTGTGAAAAAGTTCTTCTAGGGATTTGGCATCGTTTGCATCCACTTCTCTGTAGTTGACGAAATTCTCTCTAGCATATTTGGCGTAGTAAGGCCTTGTGTCCTTTGGTAACCGCCGGACTAACCTCAAAACTTCGCCGTATATTCTAAGCGCCTTCTCCATTTCTCTCCGATCAAAATTCGCCGCCGGCTTACCGCTTCTAGGTCCAACAAATTCCGAACTTCCCCTTCTTAACTACACGAATCATTCCTTATTTGAGGCCCTGTTTTGTTTATCATGGCCCAATAGGTCCAACATATTTTTCAAGGATAGCTTTGTTTTTATTTTTAATTTTTTTAATTATATGTATATCCTTTTTAAAAATAATATTAAATCTAACCATTCGAATAACTAGTCATAATCCAATACAATTCATATATCTTTTTTAACTCAACTAACATAAATTTATACTATCAACTGAAAATTGCGTCAATTTGGAAAAAAAAATCATAAAAATAGATTAAATTTATTTGAATTAGTAAATGAGATTTTAATGAAGACTTTAACTAGGGTATATTTGTCATTTTCCATCATCATGCATTCACGTATAAAAATAATATTTTTGTATGAGCTTATCCTGGATGCAAGAAAATTGAAGAAGTGATTTAAAATTAATTATTTTGTTTGGAAGGAGAAAGGATTTAAAATGATTGCATTCAAAATTTAATGTTTGGATGTTCATTTAAAAGGAAACGAAAATTAAGAATTTACTTATATAGACTTTTATTTGTATTTGTGGATGTGTTAATTAAAAATTAGAACATAACGAGGTTAATTATGTAAGTTACTAAATCCTGTGAAATTTGATCCAAAAAAGTTTATAAGTAAAAATCAAATTTGAAATCATTTTAAATTCTAAATCATTCTCTTTCGTGTAGTAACAAACTACAAAATTCATTTAAAATCGGTTCCGAATTGAAATATGTGAAAATCTTAAGGTTCCAAATAGTAGTGTCTCTTTTCTAGTTACACCAATTTTTGGAGGGAAACAAAGTCGTAAAATGATTTTTAAACAAAATGGTACATAGATAAGAATTAAAATATTGATATTTAAATTGGATTTTTATATTGGTTTGATATATTGATGAAATGTTGATATTTTTATAAATAAAAGAAATGATAGTTTTTCCACTAAGCGTTAAAAAAAAAAAAAAAAAAAAGATGTTAAATATAAATACCAATATGTACGTGACCTCTTTATATGTAGGTTCACTTGAAGATTAAAATATATAAATACAAGCATCGCTAAAATGATGAAAAATGATGTGCATTTTTTTTTTTTATTGGATATTATTTTTGTTTGCAAGAGAAATGAAATTTCTCACTATAATTCATGGACAATAGCCATTCCAGATATAAGCCAAAAATCAAGGATGCATGCAAATCAATCAATAAAGACAAAAATGATATTTTCATCCCTTTTATTTTATTTTATTTTTTATGATTCACAATTTTACATCGAAGCAACATTTCTGTCGTTTTACGTGTAAGCCGCCAGCCAAGCCTTCCGTTGTCACCCTCCAATTATTTCCCTTCCGTGCCAAAAGATAAACTTTCACACTCTTCTGCATTTTGAAAGTGAAACAAAACCCTAAACCCTCTTTATTGTCTTCTCAATTCTTCCATGGATTCCCAATCCCACTCTCATAAATCCACACTCCCACCTGTTAAGATAAGAAAATTGGAGCCCAATCCAAAGGTCCATTTTGGTTTTTCTTAAAAACTTTTAAGGCCAAAACACTACTTAACTAATTAGGAAAACTATAATTGGACAAAGTGAAGGTGGGTATCATTATAAACTGGAATTTTTCTGTATAAAAGCAGCAGATTAGAAGCATATTTATATACACCTTGAGTCTTCAAAGTAAATGAAGAAGACGGTGAGCTTCAAAAGGGTAGTGAGTTTTTCCTTTTAAATTGTGAACTTGTTCTTCTTAATTTCCTTTCCATTGAGAGTTTTGTAAGCTTTGTTAGAGTGACTCGTGAGCAATTTTCTTGAGAGAAAATTTGAGAGAAATCATTCTTGAGCGTTGTAAACTCTTATACAATTCTCCCTAACTATTTTAGTGGAACCTGCATCGGTAACAAAGAACTGGACGTAGCCCACACTGGGTGAACCAGTATAAACCCGGGTGTCATCTCTCTTCCCTTAAACTTGATTTATTATCGTTCTTGTTTGCTTGAAAGCTTAGGTTGGTTATCTATTCTTTCAAGCTAGTGAATTACAAATTGTTTATTCCGCATAATTTGAAACTCGAACTTGATCTGGGATTGTTGGATAATATATATTGTCTGAGTTGACTTGATTAATTTAGATTAATATCCTATTATCCCCATCACCACCAACTTACAATATCAACCACCCAATTCCTCCCTTCATTTCCATGGCTTCAATTTCTTCCACCTTCCCTCTCCCACCATCACCCATTCTTCTCTTAAATACTCTCCCACCATCTCTCTTTTCTTCTTCACACACTTCTCAATGGATCTCTGGTCTTGGATTTCCGACCTCCCTATTTCCGACCATTCGACTCACTCCTCTGCTTTCACCTTCAACCTCGCCACTCATGGAAACTCCTCCATTCAACTCACTGCCCACCGCTCCACCGCCTCCGATTCCGATACATCTCTTACTTTCGCCCTTCAACTTAATGGGTTCCCCTCATTTGGGGAGATGAAGACCTTATGGCTTTCCAACGCCTGTCCTCTGTCTTCGGATAAGCCATTCCTTCCTCTGGTCCTTCAACTTCTTCAAGAAATCATTTCCCGCTCACCCGCCGGGCAGAAGACCACCTGCCCTCGATCTCGTTTAAAGAAGCTTAAACCCGACCCGGTTTCGTGGATCATGGATTCTCACTCGCCCGAATCTTTCTCCGGCTTTTTTAACCTTATCTTCCTCATCCGACTGTTCTGGGTTTGCGCTTGTGATGCTCCCGCTGAAATTGGCTCTTTCTACTTCAATTACTTGCTTTCTCCACACCTTGAAGCTCTGTCGTCCAACCACGCACCGGTATTGCGAACGTTTCTCATCACCATTGGCGTCGATGCTGAGCTCTGTTTCACTCGCACGCTTGGGTATGTAATAGCGAAATGGCTAATCTTTAGAGAAGTCAGCGTTGGGTTACAGACGTTAACCCACGCGCCGCCGCAACGAAGCCTTGGTTTCACTTACGCAACGGAGGCGCACGGGTTGTGGATTTTGAAAGGTCACGCGCCGGTTATGGGGATGCGAGTTACACGAGCCGGTGGCGGTGGTCGGAAGTATCAGTTTCCGTTAATCGAAGCGAAGGAATCGGCGTTGAGATACGCTTTGGCTCACCAGCAGCTAGAGGCGGTTATACAGTTAGAATATTCCGTTAAGTACCACGAGGGATATGTCCACGTGGGGACACGTGTCGACAATATTAGAGTGCACGTGGCAAGGCTGGCCCTCGGGAGCGTTGATGACGTGGAGTATGCTGAGGAGAGGCATTTTGTTTCACGGGTTCGGGTCTGGGTGGGACCGGAAGTGGGAGCGAATTATGTGGGGGCGATGAGTTTGGGGCGGTCAACGGAGAATGTTGAACGGGAAGTGAAAGTGCAGAAGATTTTGAAGGGTAGATATGGAAGAGCAAAAATGTCGACGGTGAAGGCGACGGCGAGGAGCTCGACGAGGACGAAGATGAGGAACTGGCGGTGGGATCAGGAGGCGGAGGGGAATGCGGCGGTGTTCGAGGCAGTGTTGTGCGACAACACGACGGGGAATGAGGTGGCGACGAAGAAGAATTGGGGTGGGAGCGAGAAAGGGGAAGAGGGCGGGGGGGGTGGGGAGAGCTTTGCGAACCGATACAGTGGAACAAACCGGGCATTCAGTAAAAGCGGAGGAGTGGTTTTTGGGGGAGATGAGTATGGGGAGGAGGTGGGATGGAGGTTGAGTAAAGAAACGGAAGGGAGCGTGTTGAAATGGCGAATTGGAGGGCAAATTTGGTTAAGTTACTATCCAAATGAGGTGAGAATTCCTTATTTTGAAACAAGATTTGTGGAGTGGTGTGATGAAGTTGATTTGCCTCTAATTCCCACCAAATGAAGGAAAACACACTACCAATCTTATAATATTTTTAGTAATTGCAATTAGAACAATAATCTTATTAGTAATTACATTGCGTATTGGTTTAAAATTGAATACTATACTAAACTTTTTAACTTTGTTATTAACCTTATGTATTAGATTAGGCTCATCTCTTGCTCTTTAGGCAAACTCTTTTGTCAAGGGATTAAATGGTGGTTGCGCTGCTTTCGTCTGGAGAATGTTTTTCCTTTATCTGTTGCAAAATTTCAACACCAGTTTCTGTTTTGATCACCATGAAGATTTTCTGTTATTAATGCTTTTGGCCATGAGACTATAGGTTCATTTGCTTTGATTCAGTTTAAAAAATAAAAAAAAAAAAAAAAAAAAAAAATCAAAGTATTGATTATTACTCAGAGGACTCTAAGTTCAAGCATAGTGAGAAGATTTTACGTTTAGAAGGAATCTAAGAAAATTAAACTTGTTTGAAAGATGTTTCAAAACATGAGATGAGAAAAATAATATTGCAGTTTCAAGCCTACATATTTCAGAAGAGCCTAAACTTTTCATTAGGAGTAAGGTCTTTTGAGAGAATGAGAGTCATGATAGTTGAGTACTATTGAAAAAGTATTTCACTGTAATCACTTAACTTTGAAACCAACCCCTCTAGATGTATGTATAGTTACACTGAACTGATTTACCAATTTTCTGTTCGTTCATCCCTCTTTTATTTTACTTTTTGTAATTATGTCTCATATGTTGTGTTTGACTTGAACTGAAATTTAGCATCCACAAAAGCAGAATCTACAAAACCAGTCAGCTTCCAAATTAGTATTTTCAAGTAGTTTAAATAATAAACCTCTGTTCATAGTACTTCTTAGATACCTAAGTACCCATTTGGATTTGGTAGCTTTCCAATGGTTTCTTCCAAGGAGGAGTAAGCCAAGTGTGGTTGAGTACAAACCATTAAATACCTGTAGCATTAGAATAAGGAACTTTATCCATATACAACTTATATGAGGTGCTTTTAGGTGAGTCTTGTGCTAATAATTTTAAGTGTTGTGCTATAGGTAAGTTAACAGGTTTAGCACCAAACATATTAAACTTCTTTACCACTTTCTTACCATAGTCAGATTGATTTAACAAAAGTTCTCCCTTACTTCTATCTCTATAGAATATTCTCCTAGCACCACCTAAATCTTTCATCGCAAATTCTTTCTTCACAAAACTTTTAACTTCACTAATTCGAACTATTTAGGATGAGCAACATCATTAATGAAATTCAAGCCATTTGACTTCTCTCCAATGAGGATTTGTTTTCCATTTCTTATAACACCAAAGTACCCTCCCTATCCTGTGAAGATGCATCCTAAATCATCCAACATACTTAAGGAGATCAAATTCCTTCTTAATTTTGGTACATGTCTTACTTCCTTAAGAAGTATGTCTCTATTATTCTTAAGTTTTAAAGCTACCGAGCCCAATTCCCACAATTTTGCAACCATGGTTGTCACCCATGAACATCAAGCCTCTATCCCAATCCTTGTAGTTAACAAACCATTTCCTGAGCATGCCATGTGATAGGTGCAACCTGAGTCTAGGTTCAATCCTCCTTTTTCTTGGTGTCATGTTTTCTTCCTTTCTCCTCAGTAGGACCAAGAATCTCACTGAATTTATATGCATCTTCTGAAGAGATGAGAGTCCTTACACAGAGAAAAACTTTTACAGAATCTTAAACTCAAATTTAATCGAAAAATAAAAATTTCAATACATTGGGTATAAAATACAAGGTTTAGAGATAAACCTAGCGTATAAAAATTATGGCTAAGCATGTTTTTGGAAATAAAATTAGAATTACACAGAGAAAAAGAGAGCTTACATTTTTTTGTCGACTATGTACCTATAATACACCGAATTGGAGCCACCACCACTTGAAACCTTTCCTATTATTTGAATGTTAGATGTTTAAGGTTTGTGGGAACCTTTTGGGGTTTATAATTTTTGGAGAAAATTACAGAGAGTAAAAATGAAGAGAAAAATCAATTATGTGTATTTTGACGTTCTACAGAAGTGATCAGTTTTGCTTCCCTCTTCTCTAGAATGTAGAAGAGAAGGAGCATCTCATGTTTCCCAACAATAACTC
Organism: Cucumis cinereus; assembly: GCA_037974625.1. NCBI lineage: Eukaryota > Viridiplantae > Streptophyta > Magnoliopsida > Cucurbitales > Cucurbitaceae > Cucumis > Cucumis cinereus. The sequence goes on from JBBPDJ010000020.1 coordinate 10,408,494, forward strand.
CCTTGTTAAGAAGTTATTAATTTAATTTAATTTAAATTAATATTAAAATAAATAAATCATATTTAATTAATATTTCATTTCAATCATATTTAAATAAATATTTCTCATATACTCTATAGCTTTAATTTAATTAAATAAAATTAAACTAAACTATTAATTAAATCTTCAATTAATTAATTACTAAATTAAATATCTTAGATTTTATTTAATTTAGATTTGAATAATATTCATATATAACATTCTCTCATAACCTATAGTTTTAATGTGTATTATATACGCATTAAATTTTAATCTATAGTTTTAATATGAGTCTAATTCACATTAAATTAATATTTGAACTTATTCAAATATCTTATTCTCTCATAAATTAATTTTGAATCACATTCAAAATAAAATTTATATTATAAAGTTTAATTAAAATATAAACCTTATATTGTAATGTATCACCATATACTATATTAATTTCCTTAGTCAATTTGAACAGTTCAAATTATATCCAAGATATATTAACATCCTTACCTTTTACGAGCTAGGAAGAAAACCTTATGGACCTACAAATCAGAAGGTATAACGATATGAGATTAATTGGTTAAACTCATTAACCACATTAATCAATATTCGTTAATTGTGTGTACATTCCACTAATGACTCACAACTGAACTCTTTTCATTGTAGATATATTTATGTATCCACCAATAACAGCAAGTTAGTCATTCACAAGTGTTCGTAACACTTGTTAGGTCAAATTATCGTTTTACTCTTGGGTTACTTCTTAGTCCTTAAATACTAGTGTTCATCTAATGAACAACCTGTTTATGATTCAACCAATGAACAGAAACTTCTATCATGCCATAGAAAGGGTAGGACTCTTTGTTCAAGTCTCAGTGACACCATTTACGGGTTCATGCATGGGGCAACAAGATCAAGTTGGTAAGGATTCAAATATCCAAACATTCATCTACTTACCCTACAGTCAAAGAGGAGTGAATTTCATATTGTGTGATTATGTTTCCAACTCCCCACTTGGTCTTGTACCCAAAATGGTAGGCTTATTAAGTTGGCAATATGACCACTTTCACCCGTACAAATCAAATGACAATCACTCATGAATAGGAGTTCATAATACACTCAAAATTAAGACTAAGTTGACTAAGTTGTCTAAGCCATCCTATTGAAATAAAAATCCAACACGGTGTTACATCTAGTGGTTATTAATCTGTGGTCCAATCTTATGCAAACTCATTGCATAGGAGACCCTCACTTGCATGTCACCTACACGAACGTGTTGGATCATTGTGTTCGTAATAAAGAGTGGGTCGTATCCATAGTGTTCCAGGATAAGTTACCCAACTTTATCTCTATACTATAGACTCTTTAAGCTGTACTTAGACTCAAAAAACAAGTTAGAATGTTAGTTTATTGGATTTAGGTTGTAAGACAAAATTAATAAAATAATCAATAACTCTTTACTGAAATTAGAATAATAACACTTTATTAATAACGGTCAGTAGATTACATTTACTATCTATACGTTTTAAGAAATAAAACTCAACATCTCACCAATTGCAACGTCAAACTTTGAATGTTCTTTTTCCTTTATTGAATCTTTCTTATTATGATTTCTTCTTCTTTTAGCGCAATTTTTCTTGAAGCGTCCCTCCTTAGGACACAAGAAACATTTAAAGGTTGATTTGATGTACCTTTCTTATGTGTTGTTTTTGCCTTCAAGTAGAGTAACTCGACTTCTGCTTTATTCTTTGCTGATTTAAGCTCTAGTTTCCTGCATTTGAGGGTTGAAATCACTACTTCGACTGCAGTAGTATCTATACCATAGTTCAGGCTTACTTTTAATTTACGTCTTTGTGAGAATCATGTACAGGATTAAAAAGAATGGTAGTTTCGCTCTCATTTCCAAGTTTCCTCCCAATTGCGTGAATTATGTGGTAAGTTTCTTGAAATCATCAAGATTTAAATCCATTGATTTTCCTTGATTCATTTTGAAAGTGAATAGCCTTTCTCTAAGATTATCTTGTTGGGAAGATCATTTCTCACATACAAGGCATTCAATTTCAACTAGATATCTCTAGCAGATGCTTCATCGATGATTTGTCTCCACACGTTGTTAGTCACATTCAAGATTAACGTGGTAAAGGCAAATCTTTCCGTTGTTTTCTTTTCTTCCTCTTTTACTGTTGTTGGTATGATGTTGGTGTCTTCAATGGCTTGAATTTTATTTTGTGAGTTCAAGATTGGTTTAATCTTCTTCGACCACTGGAAAAAATCTCCACTCCCATTGTATTTCTCGATTTCTTATTTTGCTGTTGACATTGATCTTTCTACTTCATAACGTGGCTCTGATACTAGTTGTTTTAAGGAAAAACTCAATTTTTTCTCAAATGTTGCGTTGTCGATAATGGACAGATGTCTTTAGTTTAGCTTATTTTCTTTTCGGGTTAGTAATTGATTAAAGAATTTCTGCTCGTATCTATTATTCTTTTGTAAAAATGAAACATTTGTAAAAATGAAACATGCAACTCAAGAGAATGAGAATTTTGATCTATTGAAGCTTGAAGAAATCAAAGAAAATTGTTCAACCGAGAAGAGGAGAAAGGAAGAAGAAGATTGAGACAGTCTTTTAAATGGTTGGGCCAAAAAGCTTACGTCCACTGTGCAAGGTATTTGAGAGATTCTATCACTCATAAGTCTTTTCTCCAAAAATAGAAGATTACAACAACTAAACATTTTTTATTCATCAATAGGTATTTAAATTTATACTAAATCTTAATTAGTTAACAAATCTAATTGATTGATTTTAAATGCATCCACCGTTGATTCGTTTCTATAGGTCAACTTTTGTAGGTTACGTTTCTATAGGTCAACTTTTGTAGGTTACGAAGTGTTAGAATACAACTTTCATGAAGATATTGTTTGTTGTCCCCTCCCCTTTACATATAGGTTCATTGGTTTAGGTTACAAACGTATTAGATATTAATTTGATGAAGATATTGTTTGGTGTCTCTTCCCTTATTCCATATAAACACTTCTTTTGTCACTGGAAAAGCCATGAAAATATTGTTTACTGCCCCCTAAACCCCCCATTTGCATATAGGTCAACTTTTATAGGTTGGGAACTGTGTTAGAATACAAATTTAATGAAGATATTGTTTGATGCCCCCTCTGCTCTTTTGCATATAGGTCAATTGGTTTAGGTTATGAACGTGTTAGAATACTAATTTCATGAAGATTATGCAAACTTGTCTTCCCTCATGTTGTGCATAATGGTCTGGTGGATTCTTTTTTGTCACATATATGTCGTATGAGAAAAAGTAGTTGTTGCCATGC
>JBBPDJ010000020.1:10411935-10423016 GCA_037974625.1 Cucumis cinereus
ATTTATTCAATCCATAAATATAAATAAGTAAAAAAACTTAATCCCCCTTTTTTATTTATTCATAAAATTGCAACAAATCAACCCAGGTAATGTACAAATTTTATTTCAAATATATCGTATAGAACCAATTAGTTCATTTAGAGGTATTACTGGCATAACATCTACTATTGGATTCAAAAAAGCGTAGGCCTCGGGCAATTTGGCGACGAAAAAACTACTTGAATAAAGGAAAGAATTAAACCAGATACCGATGAAACTTAAGATATTAAGCATAACAATTTTTTTTTCTTTGGTCTTGAAGATAATTGTATTTCTTTTGATTTGATTGAGTTATTAATCCCCTATTATTGCTATGATATAACGGATAAGGGAAAAATTAATAACATAAAGGAGGTCAAAAAACCTTTCTTTGATTTGAACTCAGCCAATCAAAAATCCATACAAAAGTACATTGTTTGTGATTTGACATCCGCTCGGTGCATGTATGACTTCTAAATAACTTGTTACATGAACATCTGTCATACTTACTTGTTAAATTTATATCGATATTTCAGGTATTCGACAAAAGCTTGGAGCGTAAAAGCATGACACGATAGACAAGTTGAAGTTGTCATTTGTTAAGTTGTAGTTTGTTACTCGTAGAAGCATGACACAACGAAAGGTTGTAGTTTGTTAAGTTAAATTGAAATTCTCATTTGTCTGCTTTGTTTCATTTGTGTCATTGTATAGGAAAAAATATTTACTTTCAAATGTAAATTGACGCTTCATTATGAATATATTGAACATGTTCGATTTTATGATTACTTTGCTCGCATTATTTCTTTAATAATGACAATTATAATTACTTATGGTCAGTTGTCATTTCTTGACAAGAAACAGAAAACGTCAAATATAGTCAATATATGACAATGAAATTCGTGTTGTTATAGGAAATTTAATGACACAAAAAATGTGTCGTACCCTATCAATTTGTAACAATAAAAATATGTTATCAATGAACATATATTGACAAAAATTTAATGTCACTGAAAATTAAACCGTGACTCAAATAAAGTGTCATGAATACCACATAATTGACATAAAATATCCAATTTCGGCCTCAATGATGTCAATTTTTTTTTCTGTCGATGACAACATTACAACAACACATTTAAAATGACACTAAAAAGTAAACAATGACACCAAAAAAATGTTACTAAAGGATAAACAACGACGTGTTTTTTGCGGTGTCGTTAAAAGTTCTATGTTGACAATGGATACAAGAACGCAAAATATGTGTCACAATTCTGTTCGTGATGCATATTTTGCGTCGTTATATGACAGTTTTCTTGTAGTGCTTTCTCCAAAATAAAAGATTACAACAATTAAACCTTTTTTATTCATCAACCTGGTATTTAAATTTACACTAAATCTTAATAAGTTAACAAATCTAATTGATTGATTCTAAATGATTTAATCATCAACCGTTGATTCGTTTCTATTAAAATGAAAGGTGAGATTTAATTTCAGCTTAATGGATTTATTTTGCTATATTTAAAAATACATTTAAACTTTATTGTTTTGAAAAAAAAAATGACATTCAATATAATTGATAGGATGAATATAGAATCTAAAACAATGGAAGCATTTAGAAAGGAGTTTTGTAAAGAAAAGTACTTGCTAAAAGAGAAAAAAAATTAATGTCGCACTAATTGCAACTTATTAACTACGCTACCATTAATTATGGTTTTATCACCACCCGTGTAATTATTGAACGCACTTCCGCAAAACACACACACATATCAAATTGTTGGGTATATATATATATGGTCCCATTATTGACTTCCTTGATTTGGTATGTTATGAATTCGATATAGTATATCACTTTTTTCCGTATGTCATGAATTTGATAGTGTATCATTTTTCTCCACGACAGTAATTTAATTCCATTTGATCCTATCTTCAACAAATATTTCGATTTTTACTAAATTTAATTAAACATAGTATTGTACCATATAAAATTCAAAGTCTACAAGCGAGACTAAGTCCTAAAAAATTGAAAGGCAACATGGAAGGTGCCAATGTGGTGTCCCATAAAGGAAAAGGTTGATCCTCAGTAGCTCAATGAAGATTGTACGAAAAGGAAAATAATTGAATTGAGCTCAAGCAACTTTGAGAGTGACAACCATCTACATGTAACCCCAAGGGCGAAGTAAGTAAACTTCATGTTGGAAACTTTAACCATATATTGTGCTTAGTTGAACTAAATACTTCACGCATGAACTTAGGCATCAAATATTAAATTTTCACGTTAGACACTTTCTTTAATATTTCTACATTTGTTTGGATTTGGCATATAACAGTATATCATTTTTAAAATATATTTTGAAAGAAAAAAAACCCACTAATATAATAATAATAAATCTTTAACCTTTTTTTAATTTATTAAGACCAAAATTTGTATGACATGTTACCTCGGGCACAGAATATTCCTTTTGATATTTTGAAAAGTTTTAATAAAGTGAAATATCTTGTTTTTTTGGGGTACAATAAAGTCAATGATTTTAATAAATATACTACAAAGGATGTAAATAATAATGTTTATAGCCAATAGGTTATTAAATGGGCTACTTTAATTATTTTTTTTTTCTTTTTTGTGTGTGTATTAATTAAAGTTGTAGGTGTATGAAAATAAAGAATTTCATTTATATATATATATTTGTATAACTGTATGGTTGAAATAGATTTGATTGGTTGGTGATCATAATGAAAGTGCAAACAGTACCATCTTTTATCTTCTCTATACCCTCCAAGTTTCACATACACAATCATTATTCTTACTTACCTAAACTTATAAACAACTTTAATCATTAATATTTAATCACCTACTATTCAAATCACTAATATTATATTATAATACTACTGTCTATTTTACTCATTTATTATTACTACTTCTACGTTACACCCCTAAGTTTTGGTTTAACAAAATTGTACTATCACTTTCATGTGATATTAATTATAAATTTGTAATTTGAAAAACAAAAAACTAAATAATGTACATTCATTGTTTTAAAATAAAGTTTATAAATTTTATGCTATGGTCTTTGTTAAGCCTGATTTTGGATCAAGTAGTATAATTGACATTTAGAAATGACAAAGTCAAGAAAAAAACATGATATTGGTTGAAAGTAACGACTAAGGACTGAAGTGGAGCTAGGAAAAGTGGGTTTATCTTAGTCATGCCTTAACCAACAACCTTGGTAGAGACTGACCCTCGCCAAATGGCAAACGCGGCATGCTTTTACACATGCTACAGTCCAAAGTAGCACTTTAAGCCCAATATATAATTCAAGGAAGAAGCTTTGTCGATGTCCGCCCTAACCAAACACGAAACCGATCACGTCCTTTTGGTTCGATTGGTTATATAATTGTTCTAAGGAACTTGGAAACCCTAGAGAACATTTTATGACAACTTTCTATATAAATACATCATTATAACTTTATACGAGGTAGCTTAAGTCCAACTCTCAAACTCTGCTAGCTTCCAGACTCTTTCACTCTCAGACTTAGACATTAGAGTGTAGTGTGTAGGTTTTTTCTTTTGTAGGTCACGTTCTCTCATCTTCAAATGAATTCAATATAATATTACGAGAAGATGTTAACTTTGTGCAAAATTTGATATCTAACCGTCTTTAATATATATATATATATATGTGTGTGTGTGTGTGTATGTATATATCCACAATTCAAATATTTACTTCTTGTACTCTACTTTTGAAGTAAATCCAAATTCTAATAGTGAGGCACAATGCAATATAAAATGACATTAGAAAATATAATAGTTTAAGAAGTAAATTAAGTTTTATAGATGGGTAGTAAGAATTAAAATAATCATTGGATAACATTACATATAAACAAATTATGAATATGAACAAACCGTTTATTCATAAGAGATCAAGTTTATTTATAATTTATTTTTTGTTTTAAAATACAATGAGTTGAGAATTTAAATTTGAATTTCTTCCTTTTTAAATACTACATCCCCAGTTCATTGATAACGAACAACAACAAAGCATGATTTACTCACAAAGATTAAAATATTTAGGAATGTATTTATTTATTTGAAAATTATTTAGCATTGGATATTATATATACTATACATTAACTATATTTAGCTGTATAGAATTATTAATTTGTCTAATCATATTTATTTGTTAATTTAATTAATATACTACTCCAGGGGGCATGCCCTCATGCCTTTTAGATATGTTTGTTCAAATAAGATTTTTTTTAAGTTTACAACCACACATGTCTATATCTCTAATCTTGATTCATCGGAAATAATTTTTATTTTATTTTTTTAATTATTAATTTAAACCCGCATTAACATAATACCATGTTTCTCATTACTTAAATGAGTGTTGTTATTGTTGTTGATTTATAAGTGAATTTAGGTGGTAAGGAGTTAGTTATTTCAAATCATAAAATTGCTTAAAATATTTATAAAATATAACAAAATTTCAAAATCTATTAGTATTAGATACTAATAGAAGACTTTTACAATTTTACTATATTTTATAAATATTTTGATTATATTTGAAAACGATCGTAAAGTTGAAATTGTTTTAGATTATTTTCTTGTAATAACAACAAATATATGAGGTAATAAATGTGCTAATTTTTGTTATGAATTATACCTTTTTATGTGCCAAGTATACATCTCTTTGTCTACCAAATTTGGCACTCTTAAAATATGTTTGTAGTGTTTAAAATTTTGATTCTTCTAGCGACTTTACATTTTAAATTTGTTTATGGGGTTGACAAATATTAATAAGATGAACAATAAAGTTGTTATGGTTAACAAGGTTGCTCCATGACTACAATCCGAGAGCCAGAGGGAAGAAGTCCTACCTATGACGATTAACGAATGCCACAGACTCACAAGCCCACATGTTGTTCTCACTAATGCCTACATTCCATACGTATCGGTTTAACTTAAACTTATCCTATCCTACCACATAATCATTGCAACAAGAGTATATAAAAACATGATCGAAGACTGATCCTTACAGTAATATTTTGAAATTTTTGTTGAACTTTAGCAAAATATTTAAAATGTGACCAACTCTAACCATTATAAAAGGAATCCATACCATGGTATCAAATCATTTTAATCTAAAACAATTTATCCTAACTCAATTGTGCAAGTAGATAATGATATGAGAAACTATTTTATAGCTGAGGTAGGAAGCAATTTGTGTAATAATGGTAATAATATTTTGACATAGTAAAAATTCTTTTTATTTATGGGTTTTTATTTTATTTTTTGGGTTTGGAATTTTATCAACGGTAATCCTTGTATTCTATTTTTATTAATTTTTTTTTTTTAATTTCTGTGTTATATTTCTTATTTCTGCAGTAGTAGTGAAACTTTCTTTTAAGCATTTTAGGGATCCAAACAAATTTAGTATCCAAAATTTGAGACTGAAAAAGGAATTTTTCCAAAATTAAAGAAAAGTAAAAACGAAAATTAGGGACTATTAGCCTTTTAATTCATATCATAAACACGACATTGAAACACCACCAACTAAACAGCACATGAAGTGTTGGAAAAATCAAAGGAAAAAAAAAATAAAAAATAAAAAATAAAAAAGAAAAGCACCGTCTTTTCTGGCAAGATACTTTCCTTGATACTATAAATTAAGATGCAAAGATAAATGATCTGAAATCATCCTGGGTTTTCCCGTGAAAACTCTGCCATTACATCTTGTTACGCGTGCCTTGTAGCTTTTAGTCTCTATGCATCTAATTAGTCGATAAAAATGGCGTTTTTAGAACACTAGAAATACCCCACTTTCTTTGATTTCAAACCACACCTCGACCCACATATCCATTTCTCATTTCCCATTTCCCATTTGCCATTTGCCATTCCCACCTCCTTTCTTCATGTTGCTTCCAATGTTGAAGACCCATTTCCATGAAAATGGATTTCTTTTTGCTCTGCTTCTCATTCCTCTCTGTTTCCATTTTTCCATGGCGGAGAAGGACTTTTGGAGGTCGAGTTTGGTGGGAATGGCGGATTCTTCCGACCCTTTGAAGCTCACGTTTAATGCTCCTGCTAAGAACTGGACTGATGCCATTCCTATTGGGAATGGACGGCTTGGAGCCATGGTTTGGGGTGGTGTTGATACTGAGATTCTTCAGCTTAATGGTTTGTCCCCCTTTAACTCTTGAGGTCTTTTTCATTTTGGTTGAACTAATTTAGAAATAGAGATGTATTTGGATGCAGTATGCAGTTTGGTTACTGAGAAGTCAGATGGGTGTGTGTGTGTTTGACGTTATAGCATTTATATGAGTTGCTGTCTCTCACTTTCGTTCTTTATAATTTTTGCCATTACTAATTTGGTAATTCTACTTTTGATGGGGAAACCTATTCCATTGTATTGAATATTTGTGATTGATGTGGATTTTTTTTACTTAACTACTATAATTTGTTAACTAGCAATGTAGTTAGGGGTATTATATTAACTCATTGTCTAGATTTTCCTTCCTTCATTGTTGGTAAGGCTGGTTCAGCCATGTTTGAATTGTAGGCTGTGTTTTGAATGGCTATGAAGGATATGGAAAAGATATAAAAATATTACAGACTACAGAGTTGTCTATGTCTGTTCTAGCTGGATGTTTCTGGTATCATTTAAAGTTTTTCTTGGGCAAATTGTCTTTTGGTTATCCTACTTAACTCTACTGGTTTCATGCAAACCTAGTAAATGAATGTTACAGTTTAAGTTTCAATTATACCATCTGAAGGCTAATAAAAATTCATGCAGAGGACACACTTTGGACTGGAACTCCTGCAGACTATACCAACCCAGATGCTCCTGAGGCTCTAAGAGAGGTTAGAAAGCTTGTTGACGATGGAAAGTATGCTGAAGCTACCGAAGCTGCAGTCAAACTTTCAGGAAAGCCGTCTGATGTAATGCTTCTCAACTCCTCATAATAGGCTTTCCTGGTGTACAAATGTAATCCTTAAATGAATTAATCCCTTGCTAAAGCAGCTCTTAATGAATCATTGGTTGTAGTTCTTTGCTATCTTTTTGTTTCCAGTCTCTGATAAGTTAATCTCCTTTTACATGTATGTGCTTCATGCTGTCTTAAACTACTGTGCAAAGCTTATAAGTAACTGCTCATCGAGTGCCTTGGTCTAGTTGAATAGGTTCTACTCATCGATCTTACCTTACTAGGAAGGGATGCCTATTTTAGCATTTCAAAAACAATTTTGTCTTTCTCCAAAAATCTTATTTATTGTTTTTTCTTCTTTTGGTGTTTTAGTTTCTTATCATACTGAAGACTTGATATAGCATTGAAATTGAAGCAGTTTGTATGAATATTATGTTATACTGACAATCTTGTGATCATGCAGGTTTATCAACTCCTGGGTGACATTAAGCTAGAGTTTGAAGTTTCCCATCAGTCATATATTCGTGAGACTTATCATCGAGAATTAGACTTGAATACAGCCACAGCAAGAGTGAAGTACTCTGTGGGTGATGTAGAATTTACAAGGGAACATTTTGCCTCTAACCCCGATCAAGCAATTGTAACCAAGATTGCTGCAAGCAAACCGGGATCTTTGTCATTTATCGTGTCCATTGATAGCAAGTTACATCACAGCTCGCATGTAGTAGATGGTCAAAGTCTAATTGTACTACATGGAAGCTGTCGAGGTGTGAGGATCCCTCCAAAAATGGATTTAGATGACAATCCCAAGGGCATTCAATATTCTGCCGTTCTTAGTTTACAGGTTAGTGATGGCAGTGGAGTAGTACACGATTTAGATGAAAAGAAATTAAAGGTTAATGGCTCAGATTGGGCTGTCTTGCGTCTGGTGGCTTCATCTTCTTTTAAAGGGCCATTTACACAGCCTTCATTGTCTGGGAAGGATCCTTCTTCTGAATCACTTGCTACAATGAAGAAGATAAAAAAATTGTCTTATTCCGATCTTTTGGCACGACACTTGAATGACTATCAGAGTCTTTTTCAACGTGTTTCGTTGCATCTCTCAAAGAGCTCTAAGAACGGATCTTCTTCAACTAATTCTGAAGGAAAGGAAGTTAGAGTAGCTTCTACTGCAGAGAGGGTAAAATCTTTTCAGACTGATGAAGATCCATCTTTGGTAGAGCTGCTATTCCAATATAGTCGGTATCTACTTATCTCTTGTTCGCGGCCTGGAACGCAGGTGGCCAACCTTCAGGGTATATGGAACAAGAACGTCGAACCAGCATGGGAGTAAGTTTCTAGCCTTGTCATTATTTTAATGTTGTGTTGCTTTACATTTTCATCTAATGCGTTTTAGAAGTTACTTTCTAAGAAAAATATAGAAACCGTAACTGTATCAATCTCTACCTACCTTTCTCCTGACACTTCACAGTTTGAAATGTTGCATAACAAAATGAAATTTAATATTAACGGTTAATGACAAAATGTGGTAGCTTATTTTTCCCATAGACGTTTTTGGTTCGATTCATCTTCTTAGATGCTTATCTGGTTTCCCTTTTATTTTTTTCAGTGGTGCTCCGCACTTGAACATTAATCTACAAATGAACTATTGGCCATCCCTTCCGTGCAACCTTAAGGAGTGCCAGGAACCATTGTTTGATTTCACATCCTTCTTATCTGTCAATGGACGTAAGACTGCAAAAGTAAGCATCTGTACCTTTGATACTTGTTTGTTCTATGCTGTACGTAATTGTTTTAATAATTCAAAGTTCTCTTTAGTGATATTAGAAAGAAATCAATAATCAAAATACATGGTTTTGTTTGAGTTTCTTTGATGAACAATTAGTTAACGTGTCCAAACGGGATCATATGTTATTTTTGGAAGCCTGTCATTTTTGGGGGTTGTCCTATGATTTCCATTATAGGGCAAACATTCTTTACCTTGTCTGTGACATTGTGCTCACGTGTTTTTAAATTTTATAGGTGAACTATGAAGCAAGTGGTTGGGTGGCTCATCAAGTGTCCGATATATGGGCGAAAAGCTCTCCGGATCGAGGACAGGCTGTTTGGGCTTTATGGCCAATGGGTGGAGCATGGCTTTGTACCCATCTGTGGGAGCATTACACTTACACAATGGACAAAGTAAGTTCCTGCCCACAATTGTATGGCTGTCTTTGTTCAGTGTTTTGTTTGAGCAGATGTTTTGTGGTACTCAAGTCGAGTACAGAACAGTGTTCCTTCTAGATAAAAATAAATTACCGTTGTACTGCAAATTCAGATGTTTTGTGGTAATGAAAATTTCTGTTCAGTATCTTACATAATTCAATCCACCTTCAGAATTTTTTAAAAAACAAGGCATATCCTCTGATGGAAGGATGCGCATCATTTCTGTTGGATTGGCTAATTGATGGCAAGGACGGATATTTGGAAACAAACCCATCAACATCCCCAGAACACATGTTCATAGCTCCTGATGGTAAACCTGCTAGTGTGAGTTATTCAACAACAATGGATATCGCTATCACAAAAGAGGTTTTCTCATCCATCATATCTGCTGCCGAGGTGAAGCTTTTTTTCTGTGTTCGTAAAATGAACTGTTTTACTTCATCTGCTGGATGTATTTGTTTACGTTTTTGAAATTTACATGTTTAACAGATTCTGGGAAAAAGCAAGGATACTTTTATCGACAAGGTTCGAAAGGCTCAAGCTAGGCTATTACCTTATAAGATAGCTAAAGATGGTTCCCTTATGGAATGGGTATGTAAGTATCTCATCTCTTAACCGGGAGCTTTGAAGAATTATCTAGACCGCCCTAACTCGACATTTGTTGGATTAGGCTCTTGAGTTTGAGGACCGAGAAGTGCATCATCGACATGTATCACACCTATTCGGGCTGTATCCGGGGCACACCATAACTGTTGAGAAAACACCCAACATTTCAGAAGCTGCAAACAATACTCTTCACAAAAGAGGTTTCTATTTGTCAACCAACTTCTTGGGATTTCCTTCCACTTTAGGCTTTATTAGACATAGCCAGATAGGGATGAAACTTAATCATAATCTGTTATACTTCGGATTACCAAATAGCAACAAGTAATTTTTTATCATTTTGGTTTGTCTGTTAATAATCTGAAAGGATATAAGATAAAACTTAATTTGATCATTGTGCTAAACAACAATGCTCATAAACTTTCTCATGCGAAACAGGAGAGGAAGGTCCAGGATGGTCAACTGCATGGAAAATTGCTCTATGGGCTCGTCTTCATAACAGCGAGCATGCATACCGGATGGTCAAACATTTGTTCGATCTTGTCGATCCAGATCACGAAAGTGATTATGAAGGTGGTCTATACAGCAATTTGTTCACTGCTCACCCCCCTTTCCAAATAGATGCCAACTTTGGGTAAGCTACATAGTTTACACGTGTATTATTCACTTCTTTATTGTGCATTAAAGTTGCCAATGAAGTACGAGAAGCCTAATGAAACAATACCCTTTCTCTTGAAAATCTACAAGCAATCTAATCATATAGTTTTTTATGCTCCTCCTTTTCTTGGGTGCTGCTGGCCTATCCAGATTCTCAGCTGCCATTGCCGAAATGCTTGTCCAGAGCACCATTAACGATCTGTACTTACTTCCTGCTCTTCCCCGTGATGTTTGGCCCTATGGTTGCGTTAAAGGATTGAAGGCACGAGGTGGCTTGACGGTAAACATGTGCTGGACAGGAGGAGATCTGGTTGAGGTCGGTCTTTGGTCGTCAGAACAAATTTCCCTTACAACATTACACTATAGAGAAACTACAGTAGCAGCAAATTTATCATCTGGCAAAGTCTATACTTTCAATAAGCTGTTGAAATGTGTTAGAACATACTCTCTACCAAAATGATTTTCTACAACACACCAACACCAAATCTTTGAAGATGTACTTTGATTCTTTCAGAAACATGAAAGATTTCAGAATCTGCACAAGGAACTTCTTCCCACCATCTGAAAGGCCACAATTTCGTTTTGTTTATTTACACAATGATTGTTGATCAATTATTTATGGCCACTTGGGGGGGGGGGGGGGGGGGGGGGGGGGTAAACTTCTTTTCCTCCCCCCCTCC
>JBBPDJ010000020.1:10430514-10453117 GCA_037974625.1 Cucumis cinereus
ACACATAAAAAATAATAATATAAAAATATATATCTTTATAAAATCATTTCTTTTAAAAACCAACAAAAATAAATCACAATTTTAAAAAAATCTAGCCGTTAGACACAAACATAAAATAATATTAAATTCATTTTCATTTTCAATTCATTTTTTTTTAAAACCAATACAAATTATCAACCATGTGTTTTTCCTTCATAAGCTACACATGTCACTCACTAATTGAATCCAATTTGATGATTTGACTGCCACGTGATTGTCTCGAGTATTTTTCCTTTAAGCTTGTTTCGGCTATAACTTCTTCGTTTGAACTTCGATTTGTGCAATTCAAATTGCGTTGGATTCATAATTTTGAGCTCAACACAATAGACTCACTAATACACTAGAATTGTTAATAGATAAAATCAGGTTTGTTATCATCAAAACATTGATTAATTAATAAATTAAAATTAATTAATTTGAGATTAAGGGCCAAAAAGCCAACATATAAAACTATATAAACTATATTGATTTTAAAATAAAATCAAAATTAACAAAAATGAATACGTTATATAAATTTAAGTGGGTAATTGTCTTAAATGACACAACCGATGAAAATATATAAAATTATAAAAGTACCTATATATCAATGTCCATTAGTGGCTATTACTAATAGACAATGACAATTTGCTATACTTGTAAATAATCCAATTTAAATTATTTGAAGGAGCTATTTGGGATAACTTATAAAAAATTGTTTATAAAAAATGTATTTTCACTTAAACACTGTTGATTAAAAAAATTATTTGAAAAATAATTTTTTTTTTCAAGAGTGTTTTTATATAAAAGTTTGTTATATATTAAAAATGTTTATTAGTTTTATAACATTATAAAATAATTTATTGGTTGAGATGATGGGCAGAGTTGGCTGATGGTTGTTGGAGATGGTGGTCGAAGGTGGCTGACGACGGTCATTAGATATTATGGTTGGAGGTGGCTAGAAATGGTTGCTAATGGCAGCATGAGGTGATGTTTGGAATTTCTCGTACAAATTAAAGAGATTAACAATTAAACACTCCAAATAAAATTCATTTATTTTTCTTTAAAAAAAAAAATCCAACTATGGTTGCAAGCATCTATAATGACAAACATCTTAAATTTCGAGTTATCTATATATTTTGAAAACAAACATCCCCTATACGAGAAACAACAAATGTGAAAGAAACTTAAAATCAAAACAAGTTAGAAAGAAGAGTCAAATCCACGCCCATACAATGCTCATCCAATTAAATCCCACAGTTAAAACTTGAAATCTTCCACCAAAGATAGCTATTGCTACTATCCTTTAAGCTAAATTATAAAAACGGCCCTAAACTTTGTAGTTTGTGTCAAAATGTCTCTAAACTTTTGAAAATTTAAATAATGTTCTTGAACTTTCAAAACTATTAAAAAAATATTGTTCGTACGAGATTTCGGGAGACGTTTAATTCGTGGAATTTGAACTTCGTATTTGTATTAATTTCAATATAATGAGTACAATATCTAATATATGATCATTAATACTTTCTCTCGAAAAATAAACTTTAACCTTTTAAACTCGTTGATCTTTTTGGATAATCAACCTTTAAGCTTGTTGATCGATCTTTGAGCTTGATAATCTTTCTGGATGATCGACCTTTGGGCTTGTTGATCTTCGTGGATCGTTTTTCGACTTGTAGATAAATTTGTGAGTTTTTTCTCAAGTTTGAGGAGATTAAATCTTCAGTTTATAGATCGTTTAAAATATAACTAATTTGTTGACATATTTTAACCTTTGAAGTTTCAAATAATTTAGATCTTCTGTTCTTCAAAACTTGGGTGCTTTAAGTCTTTTTGAATTCAAGGAGGTTTAATCTTCCAAGTCTTCAATTTTTCAGAAGGTGATAATTTTGAGGTCGATAAGAACTTTCACATCTAGAGAGCTTTAGAGGTTGCTTCAGCACTTCATCGTCAATTCTTCCTTTTCTTCCTCCCCTCCAAATGAAAGGGCAAGACCTCTATTCATTGAGAAATTTTGTGGGTTTTGGGTGGACTTGGGCTCATTTACTTGTTGGTTGGGCTTGGATCCATTTTGCTTATTGCGCTTAGACTTGGACCCCGTTATCTTCTTTGGCCCAATTTTCTATCATGAGGTTTGAATTGAAGTGAGTAGAAATTTTAATTATCAAAATCAATTCAAATTATAATTTCTACAATGAGCTCGGTTCTCATTGTGTGACGTGACGTAATTTAATTTTCCAAAATTTCTCATTCAACAAATACACTTATCGTTGTTTTGGATGAAAACCATTACATTTTTGTTTAAAAAAACCCTTGAACTGTTGAAAATTTTCATAAATACCTTTAAACTTAAAAAAAATAAAAAATATTCCCATTAATCCAATTTTTACACCAAATTTCGTAGCACTCAAAATAAAAACCAAAAGTGAAAACATAAAATTCCACAAAATCTTACAAATTTTCAAAATAAAAATTTCACTTTAAAACATATTAACACATTAATTAGTCAAATAATAAAAATGTATTTGACTATTAAGACACACTAAACTATTAACACACAAATTCGTTAAAATATTTAAGTTATAAAATTCATTAGTGTTTCCATTATTCTTTTCAAAAAGTTGGAAATGAATCCAAAATTTCGCTGCTTGAAATTTGAAGGACATCATACAAAATAATAAATTCCCCCGATCGTGCCCAGTAGCTCAGTATAGGCACCGTGCAAATGTTTCCATTATTCTTTTTATTGTTATTAGAGTCAATATATCTTACTAAGATGTACAATACTATTTGTTTATTTATTTGTATTGAAGAAGACAAGAAGAAAAATTTGAAAAATAAGGAGTAGGACAATATTAATGACTTTTGCTATATGACGATAAGGATATATATTTTTTAATTATTTTTCGTTTAAGTTTAAGAATAATTTTGAAACTTTTGAGAATTTGAAGGTAATTTTCAAAAGTATAGTGTGTTAATAATCAAATACATTTATTTTATTTGACTAGTTATTGTTTTAGTATGTTTTTAAGGAGAAATTTTTATTTTAGAATTTTGTGAGATTTTTATGGAATTTTATGTTCTAACTTAAAATTTTGGTTTTTATTTGTTTGGTGAGAAATTGGTAAAATTATGTGGTATGTTTGAAACAAAACTTTAACGGTTTCTATTCAAAACCAACGAAAAAACACCTCTTAAAAGTTTACATTTTTTAAAATTTTAAAAATTTAGGGATATTTTTGACAGCTGGGAGACTTTTTTTTTTCTTTTAATAAATAATCTAACCTATCATTGAAACTATTTAATTGTTGATAATTAAAAATGAAAAATGAAATTTTAACATTTTAAAATGGTAAGATTTAGAGAAATGAAATCGGACTGTCCAATTTGAATCGTGCGATTTATAATGCGTAAGGCTCATGGAAGTCCATAGACATTCAACGCATTGTAGCATTTGGTGGGAAAGAAAGGATTAGTAGTACACTAGTACTAGTACCCTGCCCTCGTAAAACCCTCGTCTCCATCTTCCTCCAATTTTCATCAAACCCTAAACCAACAACTCCATTCCTAAAATGGCTTGGCGCTCATCTGGATCTTTATCTCGCTCCCTCATTTCCTCCGTTAGGGCTTCTTCTCTCCGATCAGCTCCTTCTCATCCTCGCCTACGCCCCCCACCTCTCGCCTCTCGTCCTGGCCTTCAATCTCGTCGCTTTTCTTTTTCCCCTTCCAGGTACTTCTCAAAGTTTCTTAATTATCTCTTTGATTTCTGTGGTCAAATGAATTTCTGAGGAAGCAATGCAGTTGAATTTTGACCTTGTATTTGGATGCTAGATGCTTGTTTCTGTTGCCGCGTTCAAATCATGATCTTTGTCGCTTGTAATTTTCAACATTAGGTTATTGTAACAAAATTTCTGACTCTCAGTTGATGGTGTTCGTTTTAAATATCTATAAATAGTCTGACACCTTATAGTGGTTACTTTTCACTAATGTCGGAGATATCTGGTAAACTTTAAATAATTAAATGAGAGACACTGATGAAGTTTTTAGATGTATAGGAACCAGCTGGAAATCAATTTAGCCGAATCATACTGATGGAAGACAACACTTCAAGAGCTTACTGAATGGAGGTTAATGTAGGAAGGAGTGTAGGTGAAGTTAAGAGCATTTGGAAGTGGCCACTCACTCTAGTTTCACCCAACTGCCATTTATCATTTTTTGCTTTGGGGTCACCCCTTACTCTACCGTTATTATAGGGGTGTGGTGTTCATGACAAAGAAATATCATGAGCATGAGACTCACATGACAACATAAAATTTATCTTTAACCAACGCCCACAGGTTCGGAATAGAAACAAAAAAATGCGTCATATTTCCTTTGATATGACACATGAACTGGTGAAAAAAGGTTGCTTCTTTCTCAAAGCATGTGAGAACTCAAGGAATTTGAGCCCTAGCTTTCGTTTTTTTATGGTTAGCTTCCAATGCCACATGTAATATATTTGCTCCTAGCAACTTTGCGGCATACAGAATCTGCTGTGTATCTCCAAAGTAGTTAGCCTTAGAAGAATATCATTTTTTGTTTCTATGTTACCATGCGAATACTTGCACCTCTTTTCCAGTTTATGAGATGCCACTCTCAATCTTAGTTTACTCCTTCCTTAAGAAGAAAAACTTTAAAGGGCTTATATATATCTGTAGTATATTTTCTGGATCTTTGAAAACTGAGAGGAAGTACGTGAGATTTTCCTCCCTGCCTTCTTTGCAGGGAAAGGAACAATATAGAGATCAAGGGATCTTAACCACACTAGTTGATTGACGATGATCTTCCCAGCCTAATTCCTTTCAATCAGTAGTAGCTTTATTTATCTCCCCTTCAAAATTACTAACTAAATTTTGGCTTTGAAGCAAAGTCTCTGCTTTTTTCTGGTAGACCCTGCCAATTCTAACATCTGTTTCCCAACTAACAGGGGGAAATATCACCACCACGTTATATGTTTCTCAAGTTTGACACATTTTGAGGTACTTACATTAGCTCCCTTTTTCTTAAAAAAAAAACATTAGTATGAAAACATCAACTTTCATGGGAAAAAAAATGAAAGAATACAAGGACATACAAAAAACCAAAGCCTACAAATAGAGGGGACTACCTTTACAAGAAAGGACTTCTACTATGTGAAATTGTTTCTGTAGAATAATTACATAAGGTCTTGAAAATCGAAGCTTGGTAGTTACCAATTTTCTGTATCATGTTGCCCCAGCTTGGTTTTCTGGTTGTAGATGAGAAACCGTTACCTTCTATCAATGAGGTGGACTTGAGCACCTCCATCGTGCCTTCTGTGGTCCACCAAAGAAGGTTTCATTGACCACATTATTCATTACAAGAGAAAGATACAGCCATTTTTTAATTGAATGTATGTAATGTAACCTTAACAACTTCAGAACTTTCAGAGAATTACTTTTCAGGTATACACAGCCTGTCAGGTTTCTTATTACCTCAATTATCGCCTTCTCAACCATGCTGAAATCAAAGATTTTTAATCACATGAAAGGGAACCCCAGAAACATTTCCATTATACTCTAGTCTCCTCTACCATCTCTTAATTGATTTTTTATTTATTTTAATTAATTAATTAATTAATTATTTTTTACATTATTACTTATTATCTTCTCTCTCTCTTGATCAACTTTCATTGGTAGGCTTTTTTTTGGTGCTTCTTCCTTTTGGGAGAGGGGGTTTCCTCTTTGCCGGATGCCCTCTTTTCACTCTCTTGTTTTTAACACAGTTTCTGGGTTAAAAAATCTCTGTAATATTCGCTCTCTGGTGCTTGAATGCAAATTTCGGGATTTCTAATGAGTTAGACTTAGAGGCATGATTTAACCCTTTTTGTTTCAAAATGTCCTTTACAGGAACTTGGGAGAACTGGGATGCACACAGTCTCTTCTGCCCATGCTGGGTGCTACCTGCCTGACATCCCACCTATGTGTTAGCGTGCGGGCTTTTTGCGAGCTGTCTCATGGTACCTTCTGCCGTACTTGTCAGGATCGCTAGTATCCTCTTTGTGAGTCTTGTTTACAGGAAACATGAAAATGCATGTGATCATCTTTTATAATGATGATATCATAACATCTCAGTGAAATTTTGTGTTTGGATGATATGATGTGGCATAAATTAGGCAGTTATTTTTATATCGTCAAAATGCCATTAATAAGAAGAAATTGGGATTGGGATTGATAGGAAGGAATGGAAAAGATGGGTGATGCACGAGGACATTCTATCATTCGAAAGCGGGAGACTGTCGCAACATTTGTAGGTCCCCCTTTTTTGGCTTTTTTTATTCATTTCCATTTTTTAGTTTTTTCTTTTTTGTGGAATTTTCTAAACTTCATTAAAAAAAAATATCTGAAGTAGTGCTGGTGATGGTGAATATATGCTGTTGAGGTGGGTGAGAAGGAAGGAGATACGTCTATGGGAAGAGAGAGAGAGGATGTTCAATCCTGTTTAATGAATTAACTTCCTTTAGTTGTTAATGGAGAAGGTGGGCAATTACTGAGGCGTGATATTAGTGAGTTATATTGCCCGCTCACTTAAATTATTTCAGAAAAAATGTATTTGAGATTGATGAGGGCATACTTATCGAGGATGGTGTTTGAATCTTAGAAGCTTCTGCCATGATGAATGATACTTCATCTCAATCATGCATAAAGCTTGCCTCACTACTTCCCTGGAAAATCTGTGCTGTACTGTTAAGCTGGACATAAGTACTATACAGAGGGCTGAGGAGGTTGATAACTTTTTTGTACACTCTGTTTATTACTGGATCCCATAAGTTCAATTGAAAATAATATAACCTTCTCTTCATAGTGTAAATCTTACACAAATATTATCTATTATCTGTTTTATTATTATATTAATATTTTCTTGGTACGTCTATAGGTATTCGCTTTCTTCCCTTCTAGGTTTTCCTGGATTAGGGAACTTTGGTTTTAAATTTTGTCGGATCTTGTAGCAGTCATTTTTAATTAATGGCATGGTAGCCTATGTGACAATCACAAAATATGAAAGAAACAAGGCATTCATTAGAAATGAAACTGTAGATCAGAACAATTTGTGCTGTTGATATTTTTATGATGCACTTTGAGTCATGAAGCATTTCATCATTGAACAAGCACACTTTAATTACAAAGAAAGCAAATAAAAAATGTAAGATGTCCGCCTGTTATCTAGTTCTTATGTTTTCCCTTTTGTTTTACATTGTAGGTACTTGAGCGATCTCCGGTAGAAGCACACATGTGAGCAATTCTATGTGGGGTGAAGTTGAGTAGAGAGAGAGAGAGAGAGGGAGTTTCTGGTAACTTTATTAGGTAGGCAGGTGTAATAAAACAATTTCAAGCTGTTCAAGGCATCCATCCTTCGGTTTGCCGATGGATTCCCTAAAAGTATCAATTATTGATGATTATCTGACCTGGTTTATTTCTTCTGGGCCTGAATTTTGTAATTATACTTTCATAGCGGTTACTGAATTTACAATTGCGTTATGAAAATTGAATTTCCATTACTTTTCCGGTAACTTCAACTTGAGAATTATCGATTTATTTGGACACAAGTCCAGGGAGAAATAATACCTCATTCCTAGAAGATTAAGTTTGCAACAGGAATGTGTCCAACACTTCATTAATATATTCCTTTTACACAAGGTTGTGTATATTTCTACACATATTAATGCTTTCAATTTGTGGACAACTAGTATACACACATGTATTTTTATTTTCCATGTAATCAGTTATGAGTGAACTATATTTGTTCACAGGGACATGAACTTTTGAAGCACCAATTAGAGTAAAGTATGTCACGGTTTTGAATGGAACAGTTGTAATCACATATCCAATAATAGACACGAAGTAGAATCATGTAAGGTTTTAAATGCTTGTCCATATTCTTCAGCTTTCAAGAGTTCTAAAAATTTGATTGGTGTTGAGTGGCTGTTGTAGCTTGTGCTCATATTTGAAATCCATGTTGTAGGTGGGGAGCTTCAATAGCAACTGGCACATGGGATTGCCAAAGCCTGATTTGATTGACACTAACATATCATAAGTTTATAAAAGCAGGTTTATGGTTTATGGCTTCATTTGGTCCACAATGGGAATGCAATTCATGGATGGATGCTTGCAAGAGCAAGCATTTGGAGATCTCTGTTGATTTTTATGGCCCATACCCTTAAGCCAAGCTGGTGTTATTGTTCCCTACACCTGGACTGACCCTAATCCAAAATATTACCTGCTATTCAACAATGGGGACCTTCAAACCCCATCACTTATTCTTTCTTACTTGATTGGAAATGATGAACAGGGTGAGGAAGGAGATGGTCTCTCGAGTCTCGATCTCTGACCCCATCTATGTTTTTAATGTACGTTTGTTTGCAGGGACGCATCTTAGAGAATGAGGTGAGTTTGAAGATAATTCTTTGATATTTCCTTCTAGAAGTAACCTCAACTACATAAAAAGATGAATATTTTTGGGCAAAGAAAGTAGGTAGTTATTCTTAGTGGAAGAAGAAAGGGAGAGATTTTGAATTTCAAATTGTATAACTCTCTCTTCTCTCTATCTTTTGCACGATTGAATGTCTAATCTAATAAACAGAAAAAAGTAGTGTTGTGAACCCCAGTTAGAAAGTAAGTGCACTTAAACAAAGTAGAAAGAACCCACTTGACTTTCTTTCACTTTGCATGATTTATACAACCTTTATTCCAAACTTAGCTGCTACTATCGTCATCAAAATAGTAACTTATTATAAATATTATTAAAAATAGATGCTTTATTATGCTTAGTGGCTATTGTAATGTGTCATCCACTTTCTCTTTCATCTACATTGTCATATGTCTTGAAGATACCAATCTTTAGTGGCTATTTAATCCACTTTATGCTTGTCAAATTGCCTATAAATAGTGACATTTGGTAGTTTTGGAAGATATACATATCAGTTGAAATTTTAATTAAATTGGAAAAAGTAGAAATTTTTGGAGAATTCTATATTTTCTTAATTTATTATTTATTTTATGCTCTTTACATTTTTATTTCTTTTAATATTATATATTTTTTATATTTGTGTTTTCGTTGCACCTCATTTTTGCAAACATGTTATCAGCATGAGCTCTTGTTATTTTTTCCACTAAAGTTAGGTCTTAAAGGTATGTTGGTTTTTTCCTACTCCTTATACTTGATAAATATCATTTTGCATGTTTGATATATATTACATTTCTAGTAGTGTTACATTACAAAATTAAAATTTCTAGTATTTAATATAGTAATAATTATTTAACATAAATGTTTCATGTCGAAATATATCTAGTGCCATAAAAATATGATCATTAGAAAGCGTTTATTTTTCGTTAAGGCTCCAAAATTTTAAATTAATATGTTATAGAAGAATTTTTTCGTGTTTCAGATATGCTCCTGCAGTAGCAATATCAAGAAAAATATTTTGAAAATGCACTTATCTGATGTCTTCTTGTGGATGAATGAAATAACGAGTTATTTATTAAAAAATCATGAATATCAGTCCACTAAAGAACTAACATTTCCTCAAGTGAATGTTGTAAATTTTGATAATAGAGGATGAAAAATTTTGAATTTTGATCAATTGGAACAATCACATTCCCTGAAGTAAGGAAGAAATAATTATTTTTCGTGGTTGGTCATTATAATCATCCAAATTTCAAAAGAACCACATGAAATGATGATTTAAAAAAAAAAAAACTTCACAAGAAAGAGAGGAAAATGTGGAAGTAGGTTTTGCATATAAGATTAATAATATATTTGACCCATGACAAATTTGGATGTGGTAGAGTTTTGAATCTTCTAAAGAGAAAATTGTGAAAAAATAGCAAGTGTCTCTTTTGTGAGTATATAATAGTTAATATTTTTTATCTCTCATTTTTATTTTTATATTCTAAGGTTTGTTTCTCTCATAGTAATTATTTTGTTTAATGAAGAAGCATAGATAGTTTTCTTATGTTGAATAACTTAAAAACAAGCAATGAAAATATATGTCTGATAGAGAGGCAACTACGCACACAATATTGACAAGTAGAAAATACTTTTCAAACTGACAATGCTGGAAGCAAAAGTCAAATACTGTATTAGGTTCGACAAACCTAATTGAAGAATTTGGAAAAGCAGATATTATTTTGCCTAGTGGAACAAAATTCACAATTGATAACACATTGTTCTCTAGTCAATCAAAGAAAAATATATTGAGTTTTAAAGATATATGTTGCAATGGTTATCATATTGAGATTGATAGAAGGAATGAGAGAGAATATCTTTATATAAATCTATTGTATCAAATGAAAAACACATATTGGAAAAGTTGTCTGCCTTATCTTTTGGATTATATTATATTCATATACGAGTAATTGAAATATATGCAACAATAAACCTGAAGTTCATGAATCCACACATATTTACAGTTTTGCATAATCGATTGGGTCATCCACGGTCTGTACTGATGAGAAGAATTATTGAAAATTCAATTGGACATCCATTGAAGAGCTAGAAGATTCTTCAATGTAATTAATTATCATGTAATGCTTGCTCTCAAATTTTGATTTAGTTGATTTTGCAGATTCTGTATATTGATTTGATCTACACAAAGTTAGATCTCAAACAAGTTATCTATTTACATATGGATAAACAGCTATATCATTGTGATCAGTAAAACAAATCATAACAGCCACTTCCTCAAATCATACCAAACTTCTTGCAATGCATGAGACAAGTCGAGAATGTGCATGACTAAGATCAATGACCCAACACATTCGTGGACCACATGGCTAGTCTTCTAGTAAAATTCTTCAAACGATACTATACAACATGACATGTATAGCTCAAATCAAAGTAGATTATATTAAAGAAGATAGAACAAAGCATAATTCACCAAAGATTTTCTACATTTATGATCTTGAAGAAAATGACGACATCATATTACAACAAATTTGTTCAAAAGATTACCTGACAAACTTATTTTCTAAATCATTACATACCGCAATCTTTGAAAAACTGATGCACAATATTGGAATGTGGCAACTAAGAGATCGCACGTGATATTTCAGGGGGAGCAAATTGTATTTTTTTTGTAAATGTATAAATTATATGAAATATGCACTCTTTTTTCTTTACTATGATTTTTTTTTCCATTGGATTTTTCCTAGTAAGATTTAACTGAGACATATTTTATATACATAATGGACATCTAAGGGAGAGTATTATAAATATTATTTAAAATAGATACGCATTATGATTAGTGTCCATTGCCATGTGTCACCCACTTTCTCCACCATCTACATTGCCATATGACTTAAAAATACCAACCCTTTAACGACCATGTAATCCACCTCATACTTGCTAAATTGCCTATAAATAGTACTATTTTGGTAGGTTTTGAAAGATACACACATATTGGTTGAAATTTCAAATAAATTGAAGATAGTGGAAATTTTTAGAAAATTCTATATTTTCTTAATTTATTATTCATTATTTATTTTATTTATATATTGTATTTTCTTGATATCTGTGTCCATGTTGTATCTCATTTTTTCAACATAACTCACATTTTCCATCATATTTAATATGAAATATGACATTTGTTTTACGGTTGTGTTGTTTGATTAGTGTTTATCCAGCTTTCTTTAAACCTAAACACTGATTTAATGTGAACTAAAAGTAAACTAGATACCTTTTGTCAATTTGAGGATAAACTAAGGAAAACTAATTAGTTTGTTCCATTTGCGAATTAACTAACGTGAACAAGTTCTTTCAATTTAAAGGTCATTAATATAAGGGTGTGTTTGACCCCTAACTTGTCGTGAGTGGAGTTAATACGTGTATGTTTGACCCCAACTTGTCATGAGTGGAGTTAAGTTCTCTCATTATAATAGTTGGTATTTTCAATTATTTTAATCTACATTTGGTTATAATAAAATATTTAGAAATCGTCATTATCCATTCATCGTTTATAATGTAAACTAAATAGTATAAATTATTAATGTAACTCAAACTAAAAAATCTTCGTCCAAAATACAAACTATCGTCCCAGAGACAACTGCCTAGTAAATTGAGAGCATATTTTGTTCATAATACGAGTGTCTTAAATTATATGTGGCAAGTATGGTTAGCTCATCCCAAACACCTTTTTGTCACCAAAGAGTTCATGCTCCATGATACAACATTTTGAGGGGGAGTATTATACCCTAAATTTGTATCAAACTTTGAAGTTCAAAATGTATCAATTTACACAATTATATCTTGTTTGAAAAAAGAGTGTGAAACTTATGATTGTATGACAACTTTTATAAATGAATCAATTTAGACTTTTATTTCATAGTTTTCTTTTAATCCACTTTATTGTCTATTTTGTAAAACTAACATTCAAAGAAATCTTTGCATGTTTGAGACATAATGCATTCATTTTCAAATATAGTCATAACCTTATAAAAATTTAGGTGTTTAATTGACTTGAATGACAAGTTTCATATTATATTAGTCAAACAAAATCTGGAGACGATACATTTACAAAAGTTCAAGGTTTAAATTGATACTTAATTAATACAACCCTTAGCGTTTAGGGTCATAGATTGATATTTTCCTTAATTCTTCACCAAAATTTGGTCAAATGGGTTCTTCTCTTATACTTGTAAATTCTATCAAAAGAATTTTTCTTTTTCCTAAAATATAATATTAATGTACCTGTCCGATATTACTTGTTTCCACAACTCCTTGTACCTAAGATATTCTTTTGAGTAGGTCTCCATACATTGCCTTTTAGTTTCACTGGTGAAGGTTTCCATATCTACCAACTATTTACATTTTGCTTCAGAATGCCTATAGTTCTATATCATATTTCAGCTTTTCGTAGGGAAACAACTAACTCAAATTCTAGTTAAGTTAGTCACTAAATAAAGCAAAGAAAAAATCAAACAGAATTAAACAACAATAAGTAAATTCATGAAAGGTAAAGATTGTAATGTCTCCTTCCTTTCTCTTCTCTCCAGGAGACAGGGAGAGAAAGATATTGTCTTACCCTCAAGTTTTTGTAGACAAGAGGACATGGATAAGTACTTCTTCCAATTTCCTGTCCATATTTAATCTACCTTGTAATACATTTAAACAAAAAGGAAAAAAAAAATAGACACTTACAACTTTAGAAATGACACCTAAAGTATTAACAAATTTAACCAAATGCAAAAGAATTTACAAACATAAGAGTCTATCAGCGATAGACCATGTCACTCATAGGAGGTTGTCACGGATAGCCGATATTATTGATAGTAGTATATTAGTGATAGAGTATCATTCATAAACTTGCTATATTTGCAGTTTTTCAAAATGTTGCTATGCTTTTAACTATTATCTTTAACAATGATACCAACTGCAATTACCCAAAAAAAAGAAATAACTTATCAAACAAAAAAAAAAAATAAAAAAAAAAAATAAAAAAAAAATAAAAAAGCAATAGCAAATATAAATATATAACAGTAAACCATCCAATCAAATATTATTTTGAAACATTGCCCTTCACTAGCCAAAAGAACCATCTTTTCTTTGTGGGGGTTACCGTCCCTTTTCATGAGATTATAATGAAAAGAAAGAACTTATTAGCCAATACAAACAAGGTGGTTCTTGAGTGGATTTCCCCTGCAGAAAGTCATGTGATTGGCCAAGGAAAAAATAGTTAGGCTCAATACTAGATGTATAGAAAAAATAAAATCAGAGATATAATAAAACTAACTCATAATTATCCCAATCATGTACAATTAGGTCAGATTGCAAACCCATCTATCAAGTAAAGATGTTCAAACCACTATTATCTGCTTTGTCTGATGCTTCATCTCACAAAACCAACCCTTTTTTTTATAAAAAATAAAATAAAATAAAATAAAATAAAATAATTAATACTCGGTTTTAGATATGTATTACAAGCATCAGCCTTGAAAAGAATCCTAGAAAAGTAGTTTCAAAAAGTGATTCGTTTTACTTGTGTTGGATAAGAAGCACTCCTTCCTTGCATTGGAGGGACAATTCAAATAGATTGTTAGATTGAGACTGATATTGATTGTTGTGGTTTTGTACGATAGTGTATTTTTCACAAACTTTCCTAAAAGTAGTTTCTGTGTAAGGTTGGTATATTTGCTCCTAAAGCTGTGGCTGTGAAGGTAGCAATACAGAGACAAAAGAAAATCAACATTATCTTGAGTTTGGATATTGACCAATCTTTCTTTCAATACATCAAACCATTTCTCCTTTGTGGGGTTGAAGCAAATAATTGAAATGATTTCAAATTCAAACTTTTGACTCTTCTTTTCTTCATAATCGCGAACATCTAATTAACTATAACACTTGGCATTAAATCTCACAAGAAAGCTATCTAACTTCAGACATTTAGCGTAAAAAATTTCAATAGAATATTCAATATCCTAAAGAAGTTAGTGACCATGATGTGAACCTAACACTTCAAAGATATCTAGATTAACTGATAATGATTCGGTCGAGATAAATAATCCAATCTAAGGAGTTGAATATCTGATTTTCTGAAAGCATCTTGAACATTAAAAAAAAAAAGTGGTATAATTTTAGAATTGGGGATGGGAAAGATTGATGGAAGTGGGGAATCCTTTAGTTTGAAAGGGAAACAGTAGAGATGACATAAGCATTGTCCACTGGACCACTAATGGTCGGGAGAGAATGAGAAGATAAGAAATGCAAAAACATATATACCAAAAACTTGCACTTACAACCTTATAGTTTTTCTCAGCATTTCTTCATCTGGGGAAAACCAAGAATAAAAAATTTGTAATCACCAAAGCTTTTAGTAGTAGTAGTAGTTTTAAGATTAGACAAAGAATCAGCCAACCAATCCTATTCCTGTCCATTTTATAGTTCAATATCATCATCTCTAGCTCTACTAATTTGGAAATCTGGGTTTCCAATGATTTTTCAAGGAGAACAAATTGAATCATTGAAAGAGAACAAAGGACAAGATGAATCAAACGAAGAAGAAGAAGAAGAAGAAGAATTAGAAGAAGCAGAATTAGAAGAAGCAAGAGACCAACCTGATGGTGTTGGAGCTTTGGAGTGGCTGAGCTTGAGCTTGGGAAGGAACAAACAGCCTTTAAATGTTTCACAAAGACCTGCAGCTTCAACCAAGACTTTTTCATGCAACTTCTGTAAGAGAATATTTTACAGTTCACAAGCATTAGGAGGCCACCAAAATGCCCACAAGAGGGAGAGAAGTGCAGCTAGAAGGCACCAAGCTCATAGAATGATGACTTTGCTTGGTCTTCCAATTCATAATTCTATGGTTAGATCACTTGGTGTTCAACCACATTCACTTGTGCACAAACCAGGCAGGGAAGACACTGCAGTTGTAGCAAGATTTAATCATGTTAAAAATGGTTCATGGGCAGCACCTTTCATGTTGGGGGATGCCATGGACTTTATGTGGCCAGGAAGCTTCCGTTTCACTCAACATCAGATTCTCCCAGAGCCACCACCACCACGAGAACCGCCAATGGAACCATTCAAGCTTGACCTGAATCTCCGACTTTAATTCTGTCTGTTGTAATAATATGGAATTGTCTTCTTCAATCCTATAGTGTCCAATAGCTCATTCATATATATCAAGTACATGACTAACTTTAGGAGAAGTGCTAGAACCCAATGTGAAATCAGGAAGATGCACCATTAATGTTATATCTCTTCTTCTTGATGAAACACAAGAGGCCTGTTTGTTTCAACCATAAGGTGTACAGTATATAAATTACATCAAACTAAGTAGGCTGTAAGGGGGAAGAAAAAAAGATCAATAATAATTATAAACTTTAAGATTCTTGCTTCTGTCATCGCTTCCTGTGGTTTCCCATTAGGGAGAAATGTCCCAGTACTCAATCACGGTCACCCAGAGCTCAAGCTTCCATTGAATTAGAAGATGAAAACATCTAGAAACCTTGGAAGTAAGCTCCATCAACATGGAGAATGATTTGATACCAATTTGAGTCGCTGACAACACTTATAATTTGAGTCGCTGACAACACTTATACTCATTCAATTTGATAAACGTAGGTTCCAACTGCAGGAAATCCAATTTCTTTCGATGTGTACAGAGAACTAAATTCGACATTAGTGTCGATTTTGGCAAATCTAAAGTTTAAATCTCATAACCAGACTAATTGCAAAATTTTTCAATAAAGATAAGGACATTAAACTACAGAATTAGACTTCAGAGCGATGTTGCTTCCATATTACATAAGTGATCTATCGCTTCTGAGGCCGAAGGGTAGCTGTAGCTCTATAGTTCTATTTGCCTGGCTTCCTTCCCAGGGGCGTTCAAGTTGGCATGGCTTGCAAAAGCCAAAGATGGCCCTGCAGAAGATTCAAGAAATGGACTACTACCAGCTGATATGAATTCATGTCACCTCATACTGGACAAGGCCAGGTTGTTTAACTGAAGGATCTCTCCAACTAAATGGATGGCGGTATTGATTGTTTAACACATATCAAGAGAAGGGTCGACGAGAACATTCACTTGAAAATGCAAATAAATATCTAACAACAAACTCTAGATTTACGTAACTAAGACTAAGCGTTTATGCATGAGGGATTAGATCAGGAGGAATTTCAATATGATCACAAAGACCTACAAACAATTGGGATTGTTCTCATAATTACCTCCCTTCAAACAATCCCCGCATCTGATTTAGTGTGTTTCTTGGAAGAGGGTAAATAGTCAAATAATTTCCTGTGAACGTATCCAAACTTCAGAATCTAAATGGATCTCCTCCTCCTTGTCTTAAACCTATCTGCTGTTTGCATTTCATTAACTTTAGGTGACTTGGCAGGAGGCCTTGGTGATCCCTCCCTGTCTTTTGAATGCAAGGCCGCGTTATCTGACCTGCCCTTCCGTTTTCTGGATTTTGTGGCAGAAGATTCTGCTCTTTTAGTTTTCCGAGTCGTCGATTTCTTATCCCCTGTATCCCCACTCTGACATGAGGCCAAAACACTATTTGCCATTGGTAAGTCTTGATGTCGAGCACCATTGCTATCGGTATCTCTGAAACATGTTGCAGATTCTTGCTCCTTCTTGGATAGTTCTCCACTTGCCTGAGATGAATGAATGCTCATTCTTGAGGAACTTTTTGCTTTATTACCACTGCTTGAAGGATGGTGAGTGCTCCATCGCGTGTTCTCAAACCATTTGCTAACCTGAAAATGGAATAGATTATTGAGCCTTTCACTAGAATAAAATTTGAGCTACAACTTCAAAGGAACCCAATGCATAACCTGCTTCAGACTGAGGCCTAGTTCTTGTGCTAAACTCTCCTTTGTAGCTCGTTTAGGATACTCATTTTCTTGGAATGATGCAAAAAGTCTCTGGAACATTTGGGACAATATTAGGAACAAGGCATGGCATTAAATTAATAACTAGTAATCTTTTCTTCCCATTAAAATGTTGAACCTGCATAAAAAAACTTGATATATGGGAGTTAATAATACATTTTGTTTCTCACAACAGAAAAAAAGATCTCAAAGGCTCTTTCTTAGCTGTTTGGCCTTCTTATTCATAACTGACTAGTTTCGTGTGGAAATCATTTTGACGTTTCAAAATCTAAGGCATGTTTGTTTTAAGAGCCAAGTGAACTATACAAGTGCGGGGAACCTGATATTCACAATAAGTAGTCCAAACTCAAAGATCATGAAGGGTGCTGATGGCTAATCTAACTAACAACGCCATGCAAGCTGATAACTTATAGACTTGTAGTAAAACATCTAAGTTGAAATAAAGAGTATTTCTATAAATAGGTTGCTCAAAATTGAGACTGCCATTTGCAAAGAGAAGATCCAGGGACATAAAGAGAATAAAGAAAAGTCTTGTTCCAGTTACAAGAAGGAATAACATTTTAATTTAAATTAATTATCACGTCAGAATTCAATTTCTTACATATAACTAGCTAAATGAGAATGTGAAACATAATACAGGATTCACTCTGAATTTCATTTCAAATTTCAAAGTAGTGAGATGAAACTTGACAGACAGAAGAACAGAACAAACTGTTTTTGAGTTTCTCAGCAATTATTCTGATCACCTGACTGGCTTCAGAGTCGAATTTTAGAATGACACATTTATTTTAGCAAGACTTTTTTTCTATATATATATTTTTTGAAACAGCAAATATATTGGATTGTACGGCTGACAGTAACTCCAATATTTGTCTCCTTTGATGTAGTCTCAACGCATCAGAAAGCATTCTTAAATGCAAGGGGACAAATGGGAGAAATCTTTGAGTAAACCCTTATTTCCCAACCCCACCCGAGAAAAAAGGAAAAAGGAAGATACATGACAAATAAGACGACGAATGGAACAGGAAATCCCAGCCCAATGGAAAATATATATATATATACATAAAAGGAGAAAAGTTACCTCTAATGCAGGTTGACTGAGTCTTCTATTTGATGATGATGCGCTTTGCCTAACAGAAGAACTAGATTTTGCAGTGTCTACGGGAGTTTCAGTCACAGAATTATTCACATTTATAGCATCTGGCTTTTGACGAGTTCTCTTATAACTGCGTTTAGTTTTTACATTAGTCAAATCATCATTAGTTCCGTTGTTTGACAATGCAAGAACCAGAGTTTTAGGACCTCTCTTCCTTGTACCACTATCCCAGCCTCTGTCATCACTTGAGTCCAAAGTACTCCCGTACGTGTCATCGCTTGAGTCAGTAGGAACATTCCCATATGTCTCCTTCAATAATGTAATAGGCAAAAAATTTAAATGAATAGAAATGTTAAGTCATTTAGTCCAAAACTAAGCAAGGACCCTGTTAAATATCTAGTCTTTCTCCTAACAAGCATTTAATGCACCACACACATACATGATGTACTAAAGCTACATAAACACATCTTGATGGGAATAAGGCCACTTGATTTTATTTATTTTTTACTATTTCTTGACAAAGAACAAATAATAAAAGTAAGAAAACAATTATTTACAAAAGGATAAAAAAATGAGAAATCACTTACAACTGATTCACATTCTACAACATGGAAAAACTCATAGAACGTAATCCTGTACTTACTAAAAAGCATGGAAAACAAATATCCCTACTTTTCGCTTTGAAGAATATTAGGTTTATTTTGATAAATAATAGTTTATAGAAAAAAAAGCCCTAAATGATAATAAAAAACTCGTAGCAACCAAAGAGAGGGAATTACACTTTTGACTTTCCTAAGTCTATTTGACCTCCTAAGTTTTCAAATCTATCTAAATTATGAATCTTAAAAAATATGTCTAAGTGGGTATTTTATTATTATTATTATTATTATTATTTTAATTTTAATATGGCAAAAGAAAGCTCAACACTTTTTTTAAAATAATTATTTATTAGTATTAATTAGAGAAAAATAAAAATACACTTTTGGTTCCTAGATATTGGATGATTAGGCAATATTATATTAAATTAATAATACTTTTAGTGATTAGACATGTGTTGACAATTTTTCTCTCTTCCATTCCCCTCTTCTTTGCCTTTGCTAGTGACAATGGATGTCTGCTCTTCCATCTCCTCCTACCTAGTCGCATGGAGCCCAAATCCTTGGAGAACAGAGAGGAGGCTTCCCTTCTTTCTAGATAAATTCTGAAACAAAGGGAAGCTTCCCCTTCACTGTCCAGGTTCATATTGGCACTTATCAACGACAACGATAACTCCCAACAATGGTGATGTTACCGTACATTTGAAGGACTAGAAAGAGAAGGGAGGAGACATGAGAGCTTATGGCGGCAAACCTTGTCTCCAACAAAGTAGCCTGAATAAAAAGGGGAAGGGAAAGAAGAAAGAGAGAAAATTACCAACTCACATGTCCAGTAAAAAAAAAAGATCCTTTACATTAATATATTTATCGCCAAATCACCCAATCAACAATTTAACTGCCTAATCATCAATGTTAGTCAATAATGATCAAAAGATCTCAAGGACCATTTAGAACTAGTTTCCAAAATGCAAGGAGCCAAGGACTAATACATTTTGAAACAGAAAGGACCAAATAGATACCAGCACCAGATCAAAGGTGTATTTGGGCCAATTAATTAGGGTTGTCCATCGGTCATCAACATCGGTTTTGGGGGAAAACTGAACAGATGGTTTTCCATAAATGGAAACCGACTAATTTTTGGGGGTTTATTTGGCCAACTGACTGGCTGTCGGGTCGGTCAGTCATTTTATTCGAGTTTTTTATTTAAAGAACATACAAAATAGAAGAGAGGGAGATAGAAAACTTGCAATGAAGATGTGAGGGTGACAACCTTCAAAGAGTAGATGAAAGAAGAAAAAAATGAAGAAAAGAAGTAGGGACGAAGAGGAGAAAAAAAAAAGATGAAAGAGATGAGAGAGAGGAAAAGAAAAAAAAAAGAAGATAATAAGAAGATGAGGGGAAAAAGAAAAGTAAAAAAATCGAAGTTCAAAGCAAATTATTTTTGAAAATTTGACCTATTTTGAGCCATTTCTGAAAATTTGTGGTTTAAATTGTAAAAGTTGAAAGTAAATGAAAGTTTGTTGAAGGGCCAAAAATGTGGTTCCCTTTCTCTTTAATGAATAGTCCTATAAATACTACTGTAAGAGAGAAGGAATGTCTTTCTACCATGCTCAAGATCAGGAGTAGAACACGCTGAAATGTTTCAAAAGAAGAGGCTTGCCACTAACCTATGCTTCAGTTAGCTAATAAAGACACAAGTAATGAGATATTCTTTATAAAAAAAGAAACATATGATCAATCAACTATGTTTGCATAATGTTGAGAGAGAGTCTCCCATATACTTCAAAGAACAAATTGGCAAATAGCAATAAAATTTCTTCTTTTATAATAATAAAATGCATTATGATTATAAGAGAATACTCACATCATGGAGCTTCTTATAATCCAACCGTTCAACCTGCCTTCTTCCCGAAACAGGTTCAAGACCATCCTTATCAGGACCAGAGTCTAGTAGACTTGATAACTCATTATGTAGTGCACTCTTGCTAGGACCAGAACTTTGCCCATTAGAGTTTTTCACAGGCAAAGTATTATTTAATGAAGACACAAGGTCATCATCTTTGGAAGAACAGTTATTGTCAAAGGCAGCTAGATCCTCAGAATCAGATGTAAAGTCAGAACTTGAACTTTCTTGTCTAACACCCTCATCAAGTTCTGGAACACTGGGATCATAGTCATCATCCTCCGAGTCATCAGAAGGGAGACCTAAGAACTGGTCATCATTGGGTGGAACCTCTAATCCCTCAGAAGCAGAAGCATATCCGGATGTATCAGAGTTTGATTGATCAGAGTTCGATTGATCAGAACTTGATTCATCAGAACTCAATTCATCGTCCTGGTCAATAATATCTAGAACATCAGGATCATAATCACCATCTTCAGAATCATCTGAAGGAAGACCTAAGGTGTGATCATAATTTCGTCCAGCTGCTGCTGCTGCCGCCTCAGGATAGACTTTCTGCACACAGTAGAGGAAAATAACAATATAACAAACAATGAAAAAGGCACTGTTCGAATATATGTTGCAAAATTTAAATTACCTCCCAACCATCAGTGATTGAAAGATTTGATCCTTGAAATTCATTGAGAAGATCCAAGCAGTCATCTTTGCAATCACATCCGGGGCACAGCCATCCCTCATCATCCGGCGGAACTGTGAGAGGAAAAGAGGGAGCATGAACGGAAAGTTACTTGAGAAACACAAAATCGACTTTTTAATATCTAGTTGCCAGTGAGAGTATTACTGTCTGTGTTTAGCAAAGGTGGTTCTAAACAGAACTGATGGAACCCACGATCACAAATGCCATCACATAATATGATGTCATTCTCAAGGGCCAGTTCTTTGGATCCACATTTTGCACAGAATATCTGATACAAGGTCAGAAGTTCACAATGAAGTCATTTATCACAAAAGCAGATGCTTTGACAGTCAAAATTTATGCAGAATGAATCAAAAGATAACATCTGGTAAAAATTAAATTTAAGATGATATCTCCCTACATCCTCGCTGTCTATCTGTCCTTCAGAATCGAATAAAGATTCAGAAAGCCTCCCTTCAGCACAAAGTGCATCAATACGTTGAAATAAATCTCTTATTTTCAATTTGCGTCGCATTATTTCGTTTGATGCCCGCTGAAGTTCCTTTTCAGGCTTCAATTTATCTGAGCTGCATGGTTATAGTAATGATCAGCATGCATTTCATTACATCCATTATGATAGATAAAATGAAAAGAGAAATAATCATCAGATACATTAATGACTGAAACAAAGATCAAATTATAACAAAAAGTTCAAAATACTGATCCAAACATAGTGCATGAAAATTTCTATCCGCTTCATGTCAGAATGAAATAGCAATAAATTCCACTTCTATGTTTATTATCATCAGGAATTCTAGAAGTCTGACTGACAAATTCATAAATCTTGAAATGCAAAACAATCAACAAGTGCACTAAACCAAATGCTGAGGAACCACATGAGGGGGGGGGGGGGGGGGGGGGGGGGGGGA
>JBBPDJ010000020.1:10473891-10486566 GCA_037974625.1 Cucumis cinereus
CTACAACAACATAAAAAATGTTAAAATTTAATATTAATATTTTGTAAATTGAAATACATAAAAAATAACCAAATAAAACGACAGCGAAAAAGAAAATTTTTGGATTGATGATGGTAAAATGATGGGAGAGTGGGGAATTGAAAAAAATTAAAGGAAAGTGGGGAATTGAAATTGATGGGAGAGTGGAGATTTGAAGGTAGAGAGGAGTTGGAAAGTAAGGGGGAGAGTGGGGATTTGGGAGGTAGAAAGGAGTTGGAAAAAAAGGGGGAGAGTGGAGATTTGGGAGGTAGAGGGGCGTGGGAAAATGAGGGGGGAGAGGGGTGTATTTATAGGGATTGAAGTCGTGGACGGGGTCCACGACTCCGCTTTTGAAGTCGTGTACTCTGTCCACTACTTCGCTACTCTATTTTTGAAATTTTCAAACCTTCTCACCTAAATTTGACAATATTTATTAAAAATACATTATTAAAAAAATTCTTTTATAAATATATTTTTAAAACCACTGTTAAAATATAAAATCTTTTGAAATTTTTAGTAGAAATTGGGATTTAAAACTCGAGTCTTAGAATTGTGTGGTGATGACTTAAAATGATGAACCAATCTAAATTTTAGTTCCATGTATATTGTTTAAATATTTATGAAGGTTTCAAAGATAATATTGTAAGTTTTGAAAATATTTTTCAAACGAACGATAAAGTTTAAGTTTTTTTTTTTTTTTTGTAATTTGTATCGTAAATATAATAATATATTATAACCTACCTACGTTACCAATTTTCATAAAACTTTAATTCAATTTCATGTTGTAACATACATTCTACTGAATTTTATATTGTAACGTATATCATGACGTGTTCTATAAATAGTGGTGTATGGTGCCTTGGTAAGATACAAAAAAACACACAACTTCTCTCTCTTGTTTTGCATACATTGTTCTTAATAATAATTTAACATTTTGTATTCAAATAAAGTTTGAGATTAGTTAAATGACAGTTTTTTTTTCTTTTTTTTTATTTAAATTGAATTCAAGTAGTTGAAATAAACTTAATTTAATAACTCTTATGTCACCATAAAATTAACTACCACTAAATTAAAAAAAAATGTAGCTTATATTGAGAATGTGTTAGGATAATATATAAAAAAATCATCATTTATATTTTTAACTCTTGAAAATAATCTCACCTGCCCCTAAAGAGACAAGCTTTTTTTTTTTTTTTTGTGACATATTAAAGTTTAATTAAACCTATTAGATTTGATATAAACTCTTATTGGATATTCAATTAACTAATTAAACATAGAAGACAAAAGCTTCCAAAAGAGAAATATTAAATTATTTTGTTCCACTCACTAACAGAAATGAAAATTAAAAAATTGAAAAAAAAAAGAAAAAAAAAAAACATTGTGGACCATAATATAATTTATTTATATATATAGGAAAGTTAGGTTTGTATGCATGAGGGGAGGACCAAGGGGACAAGGAAAGTGAGATATCTTTTGGTAGCCCTTTTTCACTTTTATTTTTGCTTTGCTTTGCTTTTTGGACCACAAAAAAAAAAAAAAAAAAAAAAGAATTGTTTAGATATATTTTCCCAATGGTCCAATATTAATATCTCTAGTGGGTCTCACATATATCCCATAACAATACTATTAATTCAATTATTATTATTTTTATTTTTATTTTTATATGAGTTTGTTATTTGGACATTTTCAATTAATTCTATCGCATCTGACAATAATGTTTTCTCATTTATTTCGTTGCTCTTCCAATTAAGTTAATAATGTATTACAACCACAAGTTAGTTCTACTCCAATGAACCGTGCAATATATAATTGCACAAAATGTGCCACATTTACATTACAATTTGTCCAATTGCCCAATTCAAACTAAATATTCTCAAAGTTATCTTAATTTTTCCACAACCATAAATGGTAAGTTCTAGATAATTCCATTTGAATAATAATCTTATCTTGAAAAATAGCTAAAGTCACAAAAACATCAGTAACTTTATTCTTCTCTCAGAGACAACATAAGTCATTAACATGATTGCCAACCAAAATAATGTACCCAACAAAAGGTTAGAATTTCAAAAAGATGGGAATCCACTTCATTAATGAGATTGATGACCTCCAACGATAACAAAATAATCAACCTCTAAAAGTACGTTGAACCCTTTTTCATTTATGCTTCATTCCATTCAGACTCTCCAAAATGACCTTAGCTTCCAACATATTAATACCCCGTTCCTATGCACTAATTAACTTATATGATCGTGAACAATTAATTCAACCAAACCCTCCTTGAATATATTCAAATCATAACTTACGTATATATATATATATATATATATCTTTCCACTCATCATAAAATATCTTATATATTGATTATCAGGTTATTTTTTAAACCAATTTATTCATTATCAATTATATCACGTCAATTTCAAAGTGATCTATTCATCACGTTGTAGCGCGAGAAAGCAAAGGATGGAAAAGGAAAAAACATTTGTTAAGTTGAACCTAATTAATGCTAATAGGGTTAATGAGAGCAATGAATTCCATATGTATCCCTTCATGATTTGAGATGGGGTTTTTGAGAAGTGGTCCAATGCCCAAAAAACTTCAAAATGCCAAAAATGCAAAAGCAAAAAACAAAAGTGCAAAAAGGCAAAATGAAAATTTTGCATTTGTTATGTAGTTGTGTTTTTGGGTTGGGATTGAGCTGGTGAGAGGTCAATATCCAATCTGATCTTTTGACCAAGAAACAAGGCAGCTTTTGTTTTGTTCTTTTTTCTACTTCTTCTTTTTTGTGTTTGTTCGTTCATGGCGGAACCTAACATTGAATTGGCAGAAGAAACAGATGGGGGAGAAATTGACTTTTGCCTTCTCTTTTTTCATTATTATACCTTTTTCTTTTAAAAATTTGACTGTTGAATTTGTAAGAAAAGATGCCCAAAAATCAAAACCCACAGATGGAGTTGCGTCATAAGAAATCAAACATAACAACACCAGCTGCTGCGGCGGTGGGCAGTTGCCGTAGCTTTAGGTACACGCCATCGCATACCCTTATTTTCTGTTTGGTACAAAAATGCCTAAACAACCATGAAACTAATTTTGTCTTCAACCTTCCTTTATCCTACATTTCATGAACCTTTGTTTATTAATTGTACAACATAGAATGGGGTATGAAAAACGGAGGGGAAAGGTGGTTGGTTCAAAGTTTGCAAGTTGCAGCCAAAGTGTTTGATGAAATGCCTGAGAGAAGAAGAAGGCGAAATTTGAGGGGAAAAAAAAAAGAAATGGGAAGTTGGGGTTTGAGTCAATGAAGAAGAAAAGAATATGGACTTATTAAAATTAAATTGATTTGATTAATAATGGGTTTAGGATTTTATTTATGAGATCAGAGTTTTGAAGGGATAATGCTAAGTGTGTCGGCTGGTGTTTTTATTAAAGTATGTTGTTGTATGATGACTGTGATGGTCTGCGCTGCGGCTTGCTTGCTTGCCTGCCTCTGCCTGCCCTTACCCTCTTTCTAACAAACTAAATTTGACTCTCCAATTGCTACCCTCCTTTTGTTTATTATTTTCAACATATCAATATGGACGGTTACTACTTCTATATCATCATTTTAAAATTTTAGACTACTTAATCATCTTAGAGAGTGGAACACGTCTGCTTGACTTCTCCTCTAACAAGCCATACATATATACCCTCGTCTTTCTTTATAAATGTTAGGTTTTAGAGTCCGTTTGACTCATTGAGCAGAGTTAATATGTTTAAGTTGGTAAATTTATATTTGGAATTTATAGAGTTATAAAATGAAGTTTTTCGATAAATATTAAAAGTAGATTAAGAGGAAAGATTATGTTGTTTGATAAATGTGAAAAGTAGAGATAGATTGAAAGACAGTCACTCGTTTACACTAATTTAAAAAGTTTGTGGATCAAAACTTGGTGTGTTCCTTTATTATGTACTCGTATTCAAGAAAGTATAAACCACCTTGTGTATAGCTCCTCTAATTTAAATACATCTCCAATAAGATGAAACCAACCGTTCACTTATTTTTGGATGAATTTGTTAAATCAACACATCAAAATTAACATTTTTGTCTAATAAAAATAAAATAGATCATAATTTGAGTAATTTGAAGAATAATTCGTTACCATTTAGTTGAAAGTAATAAATTATAAGGACATATTGATAAGTGTATTAAAAAAATAGTTATAAAAAAGGAAGACCAAGGAAGTTTTTATTGGTTTAAATATAAATAGTTAACGGATTTCACGCATCATTTTGGATCTAGTGAGTTTTTTTTTTTTTTTTCTTCATCTTCTTTGTCATCTATTTATAATAAAATAATAATGGAGAAATTGTACTTCCATTTAATTTTTTTATTATTCATTAATGGGTCTCATCTAAATTCTTTTTTAAAGAGTCAAAATCAATGGTGATGGAGCCCAAATAGAAGTAGTATAGTAGTAGTTATAGAAGGAAACAAACATCAAATTTTATAACTTTATATTGTTTTTTTATTTAGGGAAAATGGACAGAAAAAAAAAACTAATAATTAAAACCTATTTGTTTGTCGAGTGGAAAGGGCAAAACGGGCTGTTATTTAATTCAAATAATGGAGCAACATATTCCTAACACTAACCAATCAAAATATTCATTTAGGATCAAATTTGGAGAGGAAATTGTAAAAGAAAATTAATATACAATCAACCTAGGTTGGTTGGTAAATGATGGACATGCGATTAAAAAAAGCTAGGAGGAAATAAGTTGTAGTTCATGGTAGCCATTTATTTAGAATTTAATATTCGATGAGTTTTCTTGACACCCAAATATTATAAGATTAAATATGTTGTTCAATGAGATAAGTTGAGGTTGCATGAGCTAGTTTGGACAACAAGAAATATATACATATACATACATGTATGTGTATATATATTAAACTGTATATTTATACAATACTATCGTCTTTCCTCGTTAATTGCCACAAAAGTACTATATAAGAATTTATAGAGTCTACATGTAATGAATGAGTAGTATGCTAGTATTAGAAAATTTTCCTACAAACAATTACTTTGTCATTAATAATTAACCATGTCCTTAGTTTGAATAACAATTGTTTTTGGTCAAAATACTTCTTTTGACCCAAGTATTTTCATTCAAATAGCGATTTAATTTTAAAAATTTAGTATATACCCAATTATTTTGTTAAAGAAATATATAACCATTAAAGTTCTATTTGTGGAGATGGTTTCTATGTTATAACCATATATTATGTGTTTAAAATACAAATAATTTTAATCTAAAATATATATAATATGTGTTTGGAGTGCAAACTATTTTAGTATGTGAAAAAAAAAATACAAAATAGTTTGGAGTTGAACACATAGATTATTATAACCATTAATTAAACTAATTAATAAATTCAATCCCAAACAACTTCTATAAGTGTATTAAAGGCCAAACTTAGAACCTAAAATGTGTTTTTATTTTCACTAATATTTAAGTGAAAAGGCAAAAACAAAATTGGAGGGAAAAGAAAAGACCTAACCTTCACATGCTCATCTCACTTGCTTGCAATGTCTACGTGTTGTGGGCCCTCCTTTGTCTCCATTTTCCCCTACATTTCCTTTCCACAGACAAAATTCCTCTCTCTCCTCCCCCCGCCCCTCTCTCTACGCTCCGTATAATTCCGTAAGCTTCCTCCCAACTCCCCTATTTCTCTCTCTCTCTCTTCTCCATTTTTTTTTTTAAAAAATATTAAAGGAAAAAAAAAAAAAAAAAACTTTTCTCTTACCCCACCTAGCTGGGTCCCCGACCCAGTCAACCTTCCTACGTGGCACTTCTCCCCTTCTATATATATAATCCCCCTTCTCCCCTTTCCTCCACCGCCCCATCTTACTCATTACCCTCCATCTTCTTCCTCACCTTCTTTCAATGGCTGTCCATTCTTCTCTTTCTTCACCTCTCGGCCCTCCTGCCTGTGAAAAAGACGCTAAGCCTCTTCAATTCATCGATGAAATGACTCGTAACGCCGACGCCGTTCAACACACCGTCCTCGCTGAAATCTTGTCCAGAAATGCCTCTACCGAGTACCTCCGCCGTTACTCCCTCGACGGCGCCACCGATCCTCAAACTTTCAAAGCTAAACTTCCTGTCATCACCTACGAGGATCTCCAACCTGAAATCCAACGGATTGCCAGTGGAGATCGCTCT
Organism: Cucumis cinereus; assembly: GCA_037974625.1. NCBI lineage: Eukaryota > Viridiplantae > Streptophyta > Magnoliopsida > Cucurbitales > Cucurbitaceae > Cucumis > Cucumis cinereus. The sequence continues at coordinate 10,480,108 of JBBPDJ010000020.1, forward strand.
CCTATTCTCTCTTCTCATCCCATCTCCGAGTTCCTCACTAGGTAAAACACTCTCAGAATTTGACAAACATAATTCGTTTATTACATGAATTGAATCCATTGATTCATTGGGTAATTTTGCAGTTCTGGTACTTCCGCTGGTGAAAGAAAACTTATGCCGACGATTAAGGAGGAACTGGATCGTCGTCAACTTCTCTACAGTCTTCTCATGCCAGTAATGAACCTGTAAGAGAAAGCAACAATATCAAATTTGAATTATTATTAAAATTAAAACCGCGTAAAATTTAATTTGATTTAATTTTTTTAATTTGACAGCTATGTTCCTGGGTTGGATAAAGGTAAGGGGCTTTACTTCTTGTTTGTGAAATCGGAGACGAGAACTCCGGGTGGGCTCTTGGCCCGACCCGTTTTGACCAGTTACTACAAGAGTGACCATTTCAAGACCCGACCCTACGACCCGTTTATGGTTTACACGAGCCCTAATGAAGCCATCCTTTGCCCCGATTCCTTCCAAAGCATGTACACTCAGATGCTCTGTGGTCTTCTCCAACGCCACCAAGTCCTCCGCCTTGGCGCCGTCTTCGCCTCTGGTTTACTTCGAGCCATCCGCTTTCTTCAATTGAACTGGCACGATCTCGCTACTGATATTCGTAACGGAACCTTAAATTCGAGAATCACCGATCCATCGTTGAGAGATTGCATCGAGAAGATTCTGAAACCGGACGCGGAACTGGCGGATTTTGTTTTGGATGAATGTTCCAAGGAAGATTGGGAGGGAATTGTAACGAGGATTTGGCCGAAAACGAAATACCTCGACGTAATCGTCACCGGAGCTATGGCGCAGTACATTCCAACACTCGATTTCTACAGCGGCGGATTACCTCTAGCTTGCACCATGTACGCATCATCCGAGTGTTATTTCGGACTGAATCTAAACCCTATGTGTAAACCATCGGAGGTTTCCTACACTATAATGCCAAACATGGCCTACTTCGAGTTCCTTCCTCTCGAGCCAAATTCGGGAAGCAATTCATCTCAAAAACTCGTTGACCTGGTAGATGTCGAGATCGGAAAAGAATACGAACTGGTAATCACAACATACGCCGGATTATACCGTTACCGCGTCGGCGACATACTCCGCGTGACTGGATTCCACAACGCGGCACCTCAGTTCCACTTCGTGAGGAGAAAGAACGTAGTGCTGAGTATCGATTCAGACAAAACAGACGAAGCAGAGTTACAAAAGGCGGTGGAGAATGCGTCAGAGTTGTTGAAGGAATGGAAAGCGAGTGTGGTAGAGTACACGAGTTACGCAGAGACGAAGACGATTCCTGGACATTACGTGATATATTGGGAATTGATGGTGAAAGAAGCGGCGGAGGAAGGGAAATGGAAATGGCCGAGCAAGGAAGTGATGGAAGAGTGCTGTTTAAGAATGGAGGAATCGATGAACTCAGTGTACCGGCAAGGGCGAGTGGCGGATCATTCGATCGGAGCATTGGAAATAAGAGTGGTGAAGAGTGGAACGTTTGAAGAATTGATGGATTATGCGATATCGAGAGGAGCGTCTATCAACCAATATAAGGTTCCGAGGTGTGTGAATTTTACTCCTATTATGGAACTTTTGGATTCTAGAGTAGTATCCACGCATTTTAGTCCGGCTCTGCCACATTGGACTCCAGCTAGGAAATGCTAATTTTGTTTTTATTTTTTAAAATTTTCTTTTTCTAAAATTTGGGAAAGAAAATGAAAAAAAAAAAAAGAAAAGAAAAAAAGAATGTAGGATGTATTAGGGGGGCAAGTTTGTATTGTACTTGTATTCTGTGAAATCTTGTTCTCATAACTAAATTAATGAAAAGAAATCACATTTGTTTACTTCACACAATAACTTGTTAAAAAACTCTGAGTTTCACCTCTCAAAAAGACAAAATTGAAGTTTTGATTTATAATGTTCAAAAAAGAAAAAAAAAAAGATTTATCATTTGATTTTAAGTTTTTTAAAAGGGGAATTATTTTATAATATAATAAAATTTCTTTTTTTTTTATCAGTGATGAAATGATAGATTCATGTAACGTCTATTAACAGAGTTTATCACTAAAATGATTGATGTCTATCTAGATCTAACACACAAATAGAGAACAAAATTTTGGTATATTTGTAAATAAGTTAGTTAATTAGTTTTTTTTTATATTTGAAAACATCCCTTTTAACTTGTAAATATTATTTCTTCACTCGGTAAGTATCTTTGTAGAACTAAATTTCTTCTATGGGTAACCATTTGGTTTATGATTTTTTATTTTTAAAAATTAAGTCTATAAACATCTCTACATGTCTTTTTTTTGTTATTTCTTTTTGTATCCACTTTTTGTCAATATTTTCAAAAATCAAACCAAATCATCATCATTATTATTTTTAAAGAAACTATTAGGGTTTATGAAGTTTGACTAAAAACTTAACCACTAAGGAGATGTTTGGGACAAGGAATGCAAGATTATAATAACCACATCTAGCTACAATAAACACTATTTTAAAATGCCCAATTTGTTTCAGTATTTATTATTTGCTACAGTTTACTATTTGACATTCAATTTTTATTACTTGCTACTGTGTTTACTATTTACTTCTCAAACTAAAATAATCTACACCACAAACACATACTATTATAATACAAACTAAAATAACCGACACCCCAAATACAAACTATTATAACTCAAGTATAATAACGCACCAAATACAAATTATTATAACTCATGTATAATAACGCAGGATTATAATAACTCACTCTTTATTCCAAACATCTCTAAAAAATTAAGAAAATAGAGACTTAATTTTAAAAAAACTATCAAATAAAAAACGAATAGTTTTGAAACATGGTTTTTTAGAATTTGACAAAGGATGGATTTCAAAAGGCAGAAACTAAAACTAAAATCGCATCCTAACATGATTTATGGGTGGTTTAATAACTTAATTATTAGACATTTTTAAAATATCATAGATTAAAAACCACAAACCGTTCAAAAACAAATTTTGTAATTCAACCCAATAATCAAGATAGTCTTTTGTGGAAAAAATTGGATAGATATAGTTAGTTTTGAAATTATTTACGAAAATATTGTAGTTTTGAAATATTTATAAAAATATAGTAGTTTTGAAGATGTGATAGAAATGACCCATGTGTTTTTTATTATTATTTTTTTCTCTTCTTATATCATCATATATATTCCTTTTTTTAAGTTGGTTAACCAACTAACCACTCATCTTAGGTTATTCAATTCAAAAACCTCTAATTTTATAGAATATTTTTGAAAATAGCAAACTGTGAGGAGCGGTTGGGTTTTTGTCAAAATTGTGGATTAATAAATTTTTGGACAAAAGTGTCCCGTGCACGCCAAATGTTTATAATATTCTCGTTTTGCTCATGTTACAAGTGTATAACATATTGATCAAATACAATGTAATTCATGTATTATGTGATTTAATTCAGTATAATTCAAAATATCAATGACGTAATTCAAATCTAACAAAATCTATGTACAAAGTAGCTGAATTTTTTAAATACAATGTATTTTGATCCGTTGGTTATGAGATTTTAACATAATGGAACGTAAAGTTAAATCGGCTTAATTTTCTTTTTTCTTTTTTTAATTTTAAATATTAGCTTTGATATCATATATGTTTTTAATATAACTAATTTTTAAAATATATAAGATTATTCAATCCTAGATTTGTTTATCTATCTTTATGATTTATTTAACTTGTTTTTGAAAATATCTAAGATTATTTCATATTTAATTTATTTATTAATTTTATTTAAATTTATAATATATCATTAGATTTTTCATTTTAATTATTTTAATTTCGAATTAAACTATTTGCTTCTTGTTATTTTATACATATTATCGTATAACAAACTGTATATTTAATGTTTATGGTGAAGTGTTAGTAATCGGAATACGAATTCAATGGCAAACTTGTTTGTCATGCCAAAAGTAAAAACACATACATTTTGTTTTGTTTCAATCATGATTTTAAAAGCACACACTTTTTTTATTTTCTATTTTTATAGATAATTTTTGTCTTCAAACCACTTTTAGAATTGCATAGTTTTTTCTAATACTGAGTATTTGGTATTTGTGCATCTTGTCGATTAGAAAGTTTATTTTTTACCAATACATTGTTTTCATTTTAAAATAATTGCATACTTTTAATTACTTTTTGATCAAATTGTTTTCTTACTCCAAATACAATGTTGTGTGTTTTTTTTTTCAAACAAAAATTTATTTTGATTGATTTTGTTGTTGGATAAAATTCGGGTTGTCAAGGTTTATCTTAAAAGTCATTTGTTTTACAATTTATACATATATTTTTTTTATTTTTATTATGTAATTTAAGTTTTATATATTTTATTGTAATATCTAATTGTATTTAAAATAAGAATTTTTTAAATAAGTTTGTTGAGGTTCAAAATATATTTTCAAAAAAGGTATTTCGGTATATTATAGAATTTTCAAGTAACATCTGATTTTTCAAATCTCAACAAACTACTGCAACTAATATCTGATTTTTCAGTTACAAGATATTTTTTAGATTGTATGTTGGTATATTATAGATTTCAAAGAATATATTGATTGTTTTTTTTTAAAAAAAACATTTGCTAATTTTCAAAAAAGGAAAAAAAACTCAGATATTTTTTTTAAACCGCATGAAGTTGAAATCCCATCACCTCCTTCGGGTTCTTCAAGTTTCAATCATGGTGTGCTTTGAGAAGTTTGGAGATTCTATCTTTCATCCAACCATCTAACCATCTGATTATGGAAAAATAGGGACATTGTTGTCCATTTTCTAAAAGAAAAAATGTACTATGCTTTTTATTTTGCTACCTGCAACCCCAAACCACTGCAGAGCCACTGTGCAATGGTGGCGGAACAACGGTAGGGGAGTGACGGTGTAACGAGTGGAGGCGGGTGGATGTGGGATGAAAGGTAGGCGGGCGACTGTTGGTGTCTTGGAGAGTGAGAGAGTTTGAGTTTTGGCTGAGAATGTGAAAAAGTGAGAGAGTTGGTTTTTACCTGAGAGGGTTTCAAACACTGGTTTAGACATGGATGAAGGAGAAGATGAAAAATGTAGGGATTTTTTTTTTTTTTTTTTTTTTTTTTTTTGAGGCATGATGAAGGATGGGTTGATTAGGGTCATTGATTACATTGGAAGTGATTAATTATAGTATATTTTATTGTTAGACTTTTCATAATTGGAATTTGGGAAGTTTTATTTTTGGTGGGTATTTAATATTTATTTTTTAATTGATTTTTGGATTTTTTCATTTTTATAATTAAATATATTTTATTTTCTATTTTTAGAAAGTAAATCTTAAATTTTATTATTTATCTAGTTAGCCGCCCGATATTTACTGTTAGTTTGAGATCGTGTTTGCAACCTTAAAAAGTTATTAAAGAAAAATCTTAACCGCTTATTCTTTTTGGTAAAACAACTTATTTAATAATTTGCCATAATCATTTTTAAATTTTAAGTAGCATATGAAAGCTTATAAATACTAGCTTTTACATTTACCTTTCCTAAAAAATTGTTACTCCTTAACCATTTAAATAAATATATTATACTAATAGTTTAATTAATTCAATTTTTTATAACAATTATTTTTCTTAAACCTTTATCGAATAATCTAGACTAAACAAAATTAATTCTAGAAGCAAAACGGTGAACACTTATTTTAAAAGCTACAACAATCCTAAATGAAGCTTTAGTATCCATTTTACTTGTGTCTCTATCTCTATGTCCATTATAGTCAAGATAGATTTTATTTTATGACAAATCTGTTGTTTAGTTATTATTTTTTTAAAAATGTTAAGTTATTTTAAACCACAATCTATAGTTTTTAATATGATGAATGTAAAATAGTAAAAAAACTAGAAAATATTAATTAGGAAGAATCAATTATATGTTCAGTATCGATTCTTATAATACTGTTCAAGAAGTCGACAAGTTAATTCCTATCTATGTGTATTTGTAGAGTTGTCCACCTAAACTTGAGGCTGTTATAGATGCTATAACAAAACTACGTAAGACAATATTTCGAAAAATCTATGAAGATCAAATTAAGTCTCAAGAGGAAAATCAATATTTTACTATCAACCACAAATTTCAAGTTTGCCCAAGTACTCATATTGGAAATTACGATCAAGGATTACTCTATCAACAATAATCATCTACTTCAGAGATCATTCCTCCTAACACTTTTTTCAAATAAAAGTGCAGTCTCTTTCTAAAAATGAGTAAATTAGGTCGTGTAACACCCAAAAATTTAAGATAATTTTAGGTTAATTATCTTAAAAGAAAAAGTTAGATTTATTTTGAGATCTAATTTTTTTGGGATGTTAATTATTTTGGTTAAGAAATTAAATATATATATGGGTATATATATTTAATTATTTTTGGTTAAAA
>JBBPDJ010000020.1:10486666-10504910 GCA_037974625.1 Cucumis cinereus
ATGTCGGATTTTAATGAAATATATATAGAATTAAATAGAAAGTGTAATTATTATTTCAATAATTACCATATTCTTAGGTTTTTTTTTATTATTTATATTCGAAACTACAATGTATATAATTATATAATCAATCAAAAAAAAATTCTAAATATATCTAAAACAATTAAATATATACTAACTATTTAAAATACATCGTATCTAAATATCTAACATTTAATAGAAAATAATCTGTGAAAACCACTATACGCGAAGTACACCCTCATTACAAACTAAAACCAAGGCCGTGAAGGGTAAAATTGGAATATTGAAATTCTGGAAAATCGGGTATATCGAATTTTGCCTTTTTTTTTTTTTTTTTTTTTTTGCCATTTTTCCAACCACCCCTTCTTTTTTGCCATATATCCGAATTTCTCTAATATTTAATGGATATGAGTTGTTCCAAGCCCAACCAAAGCTCGACCCAAAGATCCAAAGAACCAAGTCCAAGAGTTGGGCCATGGACTTGATTATAGAAGGTTGGGCCAACCCAATCTAAGCCCAAACAATGCTTTAGGACTTTTGGGGTTGGGTCTAAGTTGAACTCGAGCCATTGACTTCACTTTTCAGAACCGAGCTGGGCTGAATAAACCCAATGAAGAGGGTAACCTATGTGGTCCAGGTGATTTTTATTTAGAATATTTGGTGGAATGACAAAATCAGAAGAAATTTTGACAAAATCTAAAATCAATAAGAATTTTAGCAAATCAGTTGATAATCGCGTGCATGATTTTTTTTTCTTCTATATTTCGAATTTTCCCTTATTGAGATCAAATAATTAATCTAAAATACCTTATGGAAATTTAAGATTTAACTTAGTTACTTAAACTTGATTTGAAATTTAAATCTTAATTTGGTTTGATTTTTTTTTTCTTTTAAATTTAGAAAAATCAATATATGGGTTGAAAACACCCATTTAAGGAAGAATGCTAATGTTGAAGGATTCATTTATTGTGAAACAATTGTTAATGTTATGAAATCACCCATTCTTCCAAACCAATGCAGGAGTCTCAACTTTCTTTTTGGAGACATGGACAGATGATTTTATAACATTAACAATGGTACTATAGCCATCAGGACAACAAATCATCCACAGTTATATGTCAATGCCTCTAATGAAACATTTCCAATATTAGGACAACTGTTAAATATTATGCCCACCCACCATTTTCTATGTGAGGAATTCTAAAAAGTTTAGATTTGCTGTAGCTTTTAAAACAATTGTCCATACTTGTGCTTCTACAAGAATCAGCTATGAAAATAAGTAAATAGTGTTTGGAAAACTTTAATTTTAAATTGGAAAAAAAAAAACTAGTTACAGTATTTGGTTTAATTAATATTAAATTAATTATTTTTGTATGAATAATTAATTGGAACATTTTCAAAATATAGCAAAATAAACTAAAATATCTATAAAATATAGCAAAATTTTAGATTTTATCAATGACCATTGATATCATCTAAAATTTTGAACAACGGATAAAAGTCTATCAATGTCTATGATTCATAACTAAAATGTTTCAATTTTTTAATTTTTGAAAATTCTCCTAATTAATTTATAATTTACTTACAATTGTATATGATTTAAATTCAATAATTTCATTTGATCTAATTATTTGATAACAGTTTTACAAAATAATTCTAATAAAAAATGAATCAATTAAAATTTGTAAATAGATTTTATTTTTTGCTATATTTAAAAATGTCCCTTATTTTTATGGACAAAATGCACTTTTTGTTTCAAGTTTGAAGTTGATGTTTATTTACTCTTAATCTCAAAAGATACACTTTTGTCACAGTTGCAAAATAGTTCTTAATTGTTAAAAAGTTAGCCAGTGTTCAGGGAGCTAAATCTAAAAGCTATTATATATCAAGTTTTATATGTTCCTTAAAATTAAAAAGCGATTTTGTTAAATTAATAAATAATTAATTCTACCAAACAACACAGGTAGATAAGATTTCTTCATAATCATATTTTATGATTGCAAACCTAATCTTAGTTGTGTTTGGTAAATTAAGACTGAATTTGGGTAATTTAGTTTTATAGATGAAAGAAGTATTATAGACTATTATTTCAATTATAGAAATGTAAATGAAAAAACGATTAAAATATTTATAAAATATAGTAAATTTTATATTCTATTATTAATAAACATTGATAGACATCAATGTCTATCTTTGTTATCAATGATTATGTGACGTTGATAAACTCTGAACTTTTGTTATATTTTATAAATATTTGTCTCATATTTGAAAATTGTCCTAAAATTTTATATGATTTAAATTGCTACCGTAGTTTTTTGTAACTATTTTTTTATAAAAAAATTTTTATAAAAATTTAAATCAATCAACATTTTATTGGAGAATATATATGAGCAATTATATTAATCAATATAAAATGATAAATTTGAGATTTGTAAACGGAAACTTTTTCAAATATAATAAAGCAAATATAATATGAAAAATGAATCTTATTTGACTGCAGTTTTACCAATGTTTCAAATCACAATGAAATATGTGATTCACTTCCAAATCTATAATAAAAATCCATAATCTAATTGAACAGCAAAAGGTGCTCAATCGCAAAATTGCGTAGCAATATTGTCAATATTACCGTTACATATATCATGGTTGTTACAATGGAAGAATTATAAAAAAAAAAAAAAAAATGTCACAATTATACGCATGCAAAGCAATCCCAAATGGCTTCTAACTTAAAATTCTTACAATTCACTGATTTTGTTTTTCAAACTATTTGAAATGGTTATGACCTCTAGTTTTCTTTCCACCGTGATAACAAATAAGATATTTTTTTTTTAAAAAAAAAGATACTCACTTGAAATTGTTTCTTAAACACGTCTTTTGTAAAGAGAAATTTTATTAACACACATATTTTGACTCATATTATTCAATCCACACTAAATTACAGGAGCCATGGTTCAACTCATATGAACTTATAAAACTAAACAACTCAACATTTAGTCAATCTTTTTCAAACATGATTAGTCAAGACCACTAAAACATATCTGAAACACACAAAAGAATCTAAGATAGTAAAAACTCCAACACATGCGTACATGCCTTATTGTTGAAGTGCCATTTCTCTTCCCAAGGGCCCTTGTGCCTCATGCTTGTTCCATTTGACTTTTTTACTATTTATCTATTATGCTACAAGAAATTTGATATTTTGTGACGAAATGTAAGTCTTTAAATTTTAAATTTTCTTATTGCTCTCCCATTAGCAACATGTAAATATACACCATTAGAGATCAAAACTTTAGCAGACAGATAAATGCACCAATAAACATTGCATTCAATGATGTGTTGACATAGTTGAAAACTTAACTTTTTATGTTTTTTGTACTATCGCACCACTAGAAGCAAAAAAGATAGCGAGATTACAAATGGTCTAAGAAGCAAAAAGATCACACTATTAAAACCTACATCAACATCATTTTACTTTTGTTAATGTGTTTTCTACTCATCTTTTTTTTTTGTCACGTAATTTCGCATAGTGTTATTGCATTTATGATCTATTAACTTATATTTTATGGCAAAATACATTTTTGGTCACTGAAATTTGAGGTTTATGTCTCTCTAGTCTATGAAGTTTCAAAACAGACACTTTAATCTCACGTTTGCTAAATGTGTCTAGATGGTCCCTAACTTTAACTTAAGTTAACGGAATGCTAAGTAGACCGTTATGTGCTAACTTGGACGTTGATTTTATTTGATGACATCTCAATTCAATTGAATTAGTTGGAAAATCAATTAAAGTTAATTTAAAAAGTAAAGAAAAGTTAGTTAAAATATGTCTAAAACTGATAGACAAAAAAGATAATTATGAGCGAGGGTTTGAATCTACCACTACTTAGAAGAAATAGAGATGCCTTAAATGCTGAGGAGATAGCTCCAAATCTTAATACCTGCTGTATATTTCGAGTAAAGAAAGAAGAAGAAAAAAAGTGTAGCATACTCTGTAGATAAAGGCTTAAGGGGGTATAAACAGAATGCTTACATTGGTCTTTTACTAATCAGGCGAATATGCAACATTCCTTCTGAAGATCTCAAGTGAGTTGGGTGAAATATGTTGACAAGATAATATTGTGAGCATCATCAACCGGAACTTCTTTCCTGCCAACGATTAAAGATGAGTGTTGGTAACCAAACAAAGATAAATTTAACACAAATGTTGAATAAGAAAAATATAAATAATATACCATGGGGGATTGATGCGAATTATGTTTCCAACTTCGAGTTCAACATTGCTGCAAACTCGTGGGCTGAAAATAACTGTCCTTTTTTCACCTTCAGTTGCAATGGATTCATCACCATTTTGCAACAGCGAGCGCTTCAAAATCAAATGATAGAAGTCTCATTTCAGCAATGGTAAATTCAGTGAAGAAGCTATATGCGCAGGAAATATAAATTCCTCAACAAACGTGCGAGACTTGAGTTTTTGGCGCATGACAAACAGAGATAAATCAGGAACTATAAAACAGGGAAACAAACTGTGTGTTCCTCTTGCCTGAACACAAAGGATAAGCTACAGGAACGATCGCCGCATGCCATTTCGTCTCCTCCTACTGCTCCATCATGCAAATCGGCAGAGGAAATATAAGCCCATCTGTTTTCTTTTTTCTTTCTTTCTTTCTTTTTTTTTTTTTTTTCTTTTACTATATATTTCCGACTAATATTTCCAATATATCCCCTGTTCCTACTTTCAAAGTAACCTACAAGTTATATTTCTGACTTTCGATTTTAACAAGATCCATTGAATAAAAAAACGGGAAAAAGAGGAAGAAAAAAAAAAAGATTTATCTCATCAACATATCTAACCCAAGGCAAAGGATTGACAAAGACGATTGTTGGACGAGATAATAACAAGACAATGAGAGAAGGAAGAGTTTCAATTAATTCACTTAGATTCCTAACATATTTATATCAAACAGGCCCTTTTATTCACCTTCAGTTGAAATATCATATAGAAACTCCTAATCCATGAGAAAGGTGTATAATTTTTCATATTACTCTTCTCTAAAACAGAGAAAATACCTCCATGTCTATAAAGAGGCAAGAGCATACTGTTAACTTTGCATCCAAGTATCTTGATAGGATCTTTACATCAATGCAGCCTAGCGCAGTAAAAAAGATGTTAAGAACTAAGGTACAACATTGATGGAAGGATTTCAAGTATTGATGATGATGACAAATACCATTTGGAATTGTGCTGCAATCTAGCCCATTCAAGAAATTGATCTCTAGTTGTTTTTCACTCTGCATGACTCGCTGCAGCTTTCCAAATAAGCCAATTCTGTCGAATGGACGAGAGCCAGGTACTAGGTCAACTGACTCGAAATTACATGATTGAATTCAAATTTGGCACAGAACTTCAGCAGTACAAAATTATAGAGTTTAGTTCTTCAGGTTTACCCTAGTGGATTTGGCACCAACCCAATAGTCCTTTCAGCGTCCATACACGCAGCAACTAAAGCTTCCTCAAATCTATCTGTAATTGATTGCTCCTTTGTGCATAGGCCACCAAGCTTCAACTTCTGATCGTTGACCTGAACAAGCATATTGGAACAATGATTTGCTTACCAAGCTAAATAAACCATTTGCACCACCATAAATACATACCTCATGGTCACTTGATGATTCGTTATCCACGGAAATAGGGGAATCCTCACTGTCAGCCCTTCCATATCGAGATGCAACAAGAGCCCCGTTCTCAACAATTGGGAGCATTCTCCCCCCAATTTGGCTACCCTACAGCAAACGTAATTATTTTTTATTTTTTTTTGATAGAACTACAGCAACTTGAATTTAATTGAGAATGACTGTTGCATACAAGAAATTGTTCAACCATAAAAGTTAAGAAAAGCTTAATACTTGCATTTAACAATTTACCTTTTCTTTTTCCTCCTCTTCTTCTTCTTCTTTGAGAAAAGAAACGGAAAACCTTTCATTCCAAAAACTAAGAACAGCCTAACGGGCAAGGAAGAGTCTTGTGACATTCGTCATTTTTCTCTTTCTAAATTAACCACTGGGTAAGATTAAGTATGACTCTTTTGGAGCCTTTCACAACTACTAAAATTATAGAATGACAATATGAAAAACTTGAAAGCTTTCAGTATCTTGTAACTTTCCTTCCTGATGTTTTAAAAAATGAATAATATTATTCTATGTTCGAGCTGTCCTCAAAAATAAGTTCTCCTATATTCACCGGAAAATGAGGTCATTTATTACAAGAAGTTAGTTTCTTTGCTAATTGGTAGAGGAAATATGGGGTTTGACATATTATAATCCCTCTCTGTGGTTCTTACTTCTAAGTTTTTTTTTGTAATTATTTGTCATCCTTTTGTCCTTGATTAATAACAGCTAAGACTCCTTTTTTGTAATTTTTTTTCCTTGCAGTTTCCAGGTTGATTGGGCTGGGTTTTTCTCTGGGATTCTTTTCATCAGAATGATAATCCTTGATTAACATTGATAAAAAATAGAAAAGAAGAAAAAAAAAAGATGAGTTTCTGCCTCAATTTTCTGCAGACCAACATGATAGATTACTATGCATCAAAATCAATAGAAAAAGATCCAAAAAGTTGATCGACAATTGTTACTAAAAAACAATTGAGAAAATCAGCTTAGCAATGGATCAAAAAACTTTGCCATCACATTAGGAATGCAATTGGGTAAAATGTTGGGAGTGTTAAGAAGGCTATTAATCACTGAATGAAATGCTTATCAGAGTTATTATACATGAAGCTGATTGAGAGGTTAAGGAGGAGGCATATTTTGGGATTAGTTTTCAGAACTAAAGCATTTGAATGCTTAGAACTTTTCATTATTTTATATATGTAATACATTTCACTTCCTAATCTTGAGATTAGGTTCCTATCAAATTGGCCATTAGGAGTACCTATACGAAAACATTGATTATAAGGTTACAGGGGCATATTAGTTATTGGATGGGGGGTTGGAAATAGGGTGTAAGCGAACGCTTAGGGGGTATATTTTTTACTAAAATTTTTGGTTTTAGAAGTCATTATTTCCAAGCTCTGATTCTGCATATTTATCGTTAGTTAGCTTTACTAAAATATTAAGATGCTTCAGAAAGTTTCACAAATAGATATTATGATGCTTCAAAAAGTTATAGAAACAAACATACCCATTCATGACTCCACCCAGTGAACTATTCTTATCTTTAAGGCCATCTAAAAGCTCGGCAATTGAACTCTCAGTATCTCCACAGTTCAGTGCAGGTCCAACGTCAAATTGGTCTTCAAAATCTTCCACCAAATCTTCGAGACATTCTGCAACTGGATACTTGTCAGTTCTTGATGTAATGGCATCAAAGGTCTCAGATAAACTATGAACCTTGGATATGGATGCTGAGCAGAGACTATCCTGACAAATAAAGGAGCATGATTGTTCTTTCCTCTGTGAATGAAACGTAAATTTAAGTTTGGCTTTGCCCCTTATTCCTGCAGCAGTATACTTGATAATCAATACCAAGAGTTCACAAACTTCAAGAAAATAGTAACATGTAAAGAAAAAAGATAAGCCCATGGAGAATTATAATCATAAATGTTATTTGTAAATGACTGGCTCCTTTTTTTTAAGAGAGACAAGCCTCTTCATTAGTAATAATAAGAGACTAATGCTCAAAGTCAAGAGCATTATACAGAGAGCAAAAGGGCTAAACAGATTCAAACAATAACCAAATCAAACTCAACGATAACAACGAACTAATCAAAATCCTCTAACCTGGAATAACAAATGATTGGCTCATTTATCCAAAATGGCTTAAATCCAACCAGTTAAAGAAAGGAATTTAAGTAAACAATCTTTACAACCGCAAGCCCATTCATTCAACTGTCAGCTAACATAATGCTTGTCTTTAGGCCTATGAGCATGCATCTTTTGGTTCAAGAAGAGTTCTATTGACCAGTAAGTATGTGCCAGGGGTAGGCTCTCTTTCTATTTAGTATTTCCCTTGTTCTCTTAAAAACAGATGGAAAACGTGTGACACACTTCTCTCTGTTCCACCAACTAACAAACACTTGGGACAATGTAATGTAATACCAAATAATCAATCAAATGATTCACTAAGCCAACTATTTAGTGTCTACCACTTGAATGGTGTTGTATGGCTTAAATGAAATGAATAATTGAGAAATATTATCTAAAGAGATACTTTAAAAAAATGTTTTTCATTGAAATTATGGAAAGAGAAAGCTATGACATCCATCCTCCATGCTGCCAAAACACTTTTTGTGTACAACTACTCATGGAATAAAAATATATTTATCGCTATTTTATTGGCTTTTGAGGCTTACACCTTGAGGCAGCTCTAATCTTTAGTCATGAGTCTACACCTTCTTTGGTCACAAGTGAGCTGTGCCTACGTTAAGGTGCACTAAAGCTAAGAGCCGTTGTGCCTCGTGAAATGGCTACAATATAAATATCAGGTTACTGTTTATTCTTCAAAAATATAAAAGTCCACTTATGTATTCATGCCATGTCATTACTCGCAGTAATTCAGTACCACCTTCTACAGAAACATTGATGACAAAAATTACAAAATATAAGCCAATAATGCTGAGAACCTTTTTTTATAATATTTATTAAAAAAAAAGTGACAATTGATAGATGAGAACTTTTCTATTTAAACATATATATATATATATTAAAAAAAATAATAGTAAATTAACCGTTACGTCAAGTGATGCTTGTTTTTACTCTTTCCTTTCTTTTCTTTTTAATGATTTTTCAATGTTCTTCAATTTAAACTCAGGCTTATGCCTCATATCACTTCAAAACTATTGTTTCACCAGTTCAAAGAAAAAAAAAGCTTCAAGGTGCTTTTAGTCCTTTAAAACATTAATGATTGGAAACATAATTAAGCCATGGAGACACTCCTAGAACAAGTCTTCCTACTTCAGACCTGTTAACCATCAAAGGTCAAAAAATAATTTAGCTTAAATACATACAGGAAAAAATTACCACAATTAACTAGGTAGTAGTACCTTTATCTGAGCTGCATGCTTCAGAGTATGCTATATGGAATGAAGAACAGGAAAGACTATTATTCACAACCTTAACTACCTTGGTTCCTTTGTTTACAGGAAACCACAAGTATACACCATTTTTCCTTTTACTTGCACAACCAGGAGGATATCTTCATTTAACCTTTTGGTACTAGATGCAGGGGAGAATTCGAGAGCACATTGGTTGCGTTTCAAAAGATATAATAACCAATACAATTCTAAATTAGAGGAGAAGAATGCTAGAAGACACAAAATATAGGACCACTCGAACGGCCCTTTATCACCGAGTTACAAAAGGAGCAAGATGATGAAAAGAAACAAAAACTCATTTTCCAATCCAAAGTTATAGGACATTGCCTTGTAACAGGGTACGGAGAAGATACTTCACCTTTGAGCCTTTCCAGTCTTAAATTGGGCTGAAGTTCTTCCTAGTAAAGTTTAAAGAAATATGAGTCAAATAAGATCAATTTGGGACGAGGTCAAAAAATAATTCAACCTGAACAGAAAAAATCACATCCAAGAATGGAAAAGACCAAGTATTGAAAAATTAATTATAAATAAATAAACAACGAAAGGCACAAATTTTAATTAGTATTCAAAAGTTTACAAAGTAAACACTCCTTTAGGAATGAAATTCAAAGGCTATAAAGCGGTAAGAAAAGCATCTAAACCATAAACATTATTTAAAAGTTACAACAAAGCTCACCAACAAGAATTGATCTGATAATGACTCACAAAAAATTTATAATCATTTCATTAAAGAGCATTCAGAATTCTTACGGAAACTAACTTCTTCCTTTTTCATGATTCAGAAGCGTTTCTTGGAAAATATAAGAAACCAAAATAGCTAAAACTATCAAATATCCTGATTTGAGAAAAAAACATAGCTAAAAATGGGAGGAAAAATTAAAACAAGTAAACCTACTACTGGAAGCAAGATAGTTGGGACGTTATTCTCAAATAAATTAGGCAAGACTAAGAGTGAAGACTATTTAAAGCTTAAAAGTATCTTTTTGTGATTTTATGATTGTCTAAGCAAAAACAAACTTCAATCATCCTTAAGAAAAAATTAAGTTTCCATGAAAACAACTGAAAAAACACTCATCCAAACCTTTTCACTCACTTCTTACAATACTTGTGTTTTTTAATATTCAAACCACTTCTAGACAGCCGCTGGCATTTATTTCAAAGTCAATTTCACGAGCTAATAAATATTTCATTCAATACAGAGTTGAAGAATAAGTTCAAAACTTGCACGTAATTGATAGAAAAGGCAAACAAAAATTAACAAATACCTCGTTTCACAACCACTTAACTTTTTATTTACGAACATCAACCTTACAAAAACTGCATTCATCTACTGCTATATTCGTTTTGTTATCTACTTTTCAGGAGTGATTTCAAAAACCGAATTTAGCTTAGAATTCAGATGTTAGTATTCAAGTGTTTAGTTCGAGAAGAAGAAAACCATGACAGCAAATTGTAAGAAAACAATAGTTTCCAATATCACTATCACTAGTTATTTTTAAAAAATATAAATATCAAAGTCCTAAATATCGGCATTCAAGACAAAACGTTGAGTAAAAAATCCCGAAACAAGGTTAAGGGTAAACAATGAGATCAGAGAAAACGAGACACAAACCTTTCCCTCTGTAGCTCCTTCAATTGAATCAAACTCATCGTCCTCTGTAGCGATCATATTAGGAAACAAAGTCAAGAAATTAATCGTCGGTATAGGACGGAGGAAACAAAAAAAAAAGTCTAATAACCTGGATGAAGGAAGTACCGGAGATGTCGCAGTCAGAATCTGCATTCGCTTGCATTTCTCTACTGAAACAATCGGTCATCGGCGTTGGCAACCGAAAAATTGAACAAACAAGAAACTTCAACGACGAAGGCGAAGGCGAAGGCGAAGGCGAAGGCGAAGGCGAAGGCGAAGGCGACGCCTAGGAAATGGATTGAAGGTTTTCAAAGCCTCTGTGATGAAAAGAATTTTCCCGGGAGAGGGTTTCATTTTCCCCCTGAATTACCATGTATTCGAAAACATTGTTTTGTATCGTGTAAAAATAATTTCGTTGTTGAATTTAGTTTTTATCTAGTACCTAGAGTTTGAAAGTGTTACAAGTTAGTTATTAAAGTTTAAAGTTAGTTTCAATTCACGTCACATTTATAAAATTATAATAAAAATTATACCAAACTATATTGAAAATCACTATAATTGTGATGAAATTTCATTAATAGATATAATTGTAAATAACCTTGTAAATGTAATTGAAATGCTTCTAATGGTATTTACTTTGTATCTTCAGAATAATAACAATAATGGTAACCATAATGGTAATGGTAATGATGCAATGCAATTACAAAACGCAATTGAATTAAGTACGCTTTGTTTGTCAATCAGGTTGCAATTTTCTATTACAAATTCGACAATGGACCCATGTGTCAGTAAGAATGCAAATAACACTAAAAGTAATCAAAACGAGACTTTTTTTTTCACATTACCACTAATTTAGTTTGTTTTTTATGGCGTAAACATGGTCTTAGTCTCCATACTTCAAAAAAATTATTTTTCACGATATACTTGTTAGATATTATATTAAATTTATTCTTACCTAATTTGTTCCTGAAAATCATCTGTACTTTCAACTAAGAAACACTACTCGATGCACGATACTCGATACTTGATGATCTATACTCTATGCTCTTTACTCTATATGATTTATATGATATGCTCTATGTTATATACTTAGATCTTTGATCCTCGATATTAGATATTAGCTACTCGATGCTCAATACTTGATACTCTACGTTTTATTTATGTTATATGTGTTTGTCACTTGATGCTCGATACTTAAAGAAATACAAAAAAAAAAAGAATAAAAGAAAAGTAGATAAGAAAAAAGGAAGAAGAAGAAGACGGAAGGAAAGAGAAAAAAGTGTAAAAGAAAACAAGAAAAAAAAAAATTTAAAATTAAAGTGGTAATTTTATAGGAGCAAAAGGCATTGTTGGTCATTTTTAATTTTGCCAATAATAAACTGTTACCATAACCTTCCTATGCCGACGTTAAAAGAATAAGTCCAGATCCTTACATGTGTACCGTCGGTGGAGTCATTTATTCCCCACCAATATACTGATGCTTACATTTGTACCATCGCCAAAGTTATCAATTTATGGGGTAGAATCCACTTTTAGATCAAAAGATTTGAGGTTAGGGTCTATTTGATTCCGATTTCAAAATGAATACTTTTATTTTTAAGGTTTGGAAAATAGTTCTAAATGGTTAATGAGTTAATTTGATTGCTAGTTGACTAACAAAAGAGACATGAATGAAGTGATCATTTTTATTAATTTATAAGTACTTTCTCGGTTGTGTGGTTTGGTTTTCTTTTTCTCCACTTTCGCTCATGGAATACCTCTAGCTTTTCATTTATAGAATCACATCTAACCATGGATGAGAGAAGAAAAGTAATGAAATAATTTTTTAAAAACTTGATTATGTGTGAAAAAGAAAAGAAATGCGATTGAGTATGTATTGTTGAATTATACTAAATTCAGGTCGAAATTATAATTGAACCTTAGAGTTTAGAAGCCTCCAAACCTGTAAACCTTACGGAAAGAATATGAACAAATTTAGCTTCTACTGTTGTATATGTTCAAAAGAAACTAATCCCATTTCACTCTATTTTTCCCCACCCATGCTAAGGTGAGAAATGAGAGGGGATGTGAAAATAAATTTTAACAACTTATTTTCTTTTATTGGCGTATGATAAAATATAATTTTTTGTATTTTGTTCTCCTCTCTTTTACTGTTAGTTTCATTTTCTTTCATCTTTATATTTCTTGGAATTTAAGAAATTAGGGTTTGTTTTAGAATTGGTTTTGCTTATTATTTCTAAATTGGGGGTTTTTTCTTTACCAATTTTTCCCTTCTTTAGGAATTAGTTCAGAACGTTGGAATTTATGTCCTCAATCTCCCAGTCTATATATTTTTACTTTTGTCAACAAATTTAATACATAAATAAAGTCTTATTTATTTCATAAATAACTGTTATTTATTTCACATAACTAAGATCCGATGTTATTACATGTAACTTGAACAGTATTTGGTCGACATATAAGTGGATCATGTTTAATAATCTGAAATGCCGATAGTATATGGGTAAGATTGGGTGACTTATCCTTATAACATTATGGATAGATGCACTTTTAAATGTTACAAAACTTATAGGCATAACAAATGATTTGATCCAAATCATTCATGTACTGGACACATGTGAGTGAAGGTATTCTGTGCAATGAGATTATATGAAACCAAATCACAAATTAAATAATTCCTTGCTATAACACCATTAACTAAAGAGATTAATATTTCAAAAGATGACCATTAACTCGATCGATCTTTAGAGAAGCACGTGTAGTTTTGTTAACCTATTTTTCTAGTTATACTGGCGTAAATGGGGGGAGAGGGTGGCATGGAGAGATGAGGTACAAGAAAAATAAAGTGCAAGCTGAGTAAATATATAACTAAGGATAAGTGTGATTTAGTTTTCGAGAGCAAAGAGGATTCCTATGTAATTTTGATCATCAATTTCGGTTAAAGGGACATGCAATTGATTTATGCGTGTACATCAAATTCCTTGACACAACCTAGCTAGCCTCTACAATAGTGGACAACTAGCCAAAAACGAGTCAAACAAGCATTCTAACTATTAACCAAGGCAATTAAGCAAAGTCCTAATTAAACTACACATCTTAAGTCCTATTGGGTTTGAAAAGCGATCATATAAAACTCTTGACACGTGCATTAATCTTAAGGATTTTTTTGTGTGATTAACTAATGGGAAACCCTAAATTAATTAACCAATTTATCCTTGAACCTAGTTAAAAGACTTGCATTCTAGCAAGCGACCAAACACATGGTTAACTAAATGCTACTTAATCGATTATAGCTAGCATCCTAGGATGGACATGACCAAATCAGGAATCGATTAGCTAGAGCAACACATGCTTATAAGAGGTAGCCTGTAACACAAACATGCATTTGGAAGTTGAAATAGCTTCGAAGAATGCATAAATCCATAAACATTAATTCATTAACAAAACGTCTAAAAAATTTACATAGAACTTGCTCCCAAAAAAATACAAAATTACCTCAATATCTCATGGACAAGTGGAAGAAGAGAGCATCCAATCCAAAAATTACACCCCAAAAGAAAATGTAAAGCTAACCTAAATATATTATAAAGATAGAGGGAGAAGAAAAAATGGAGTTTCACTTCGCCCTCCATGCCTCCCAACAATAAAACTCTAAAAGAGGTAGATAATATATATAGAAATCGGGCAGAGCACAGCTGCGCTGTGGAGATCTTAGATGCTCTCTGGTCATAGTGCTGTAGCACGACCCTAAGCATCGGTATACTTTGGCCACCATTCAATGCCTTTCATGCTCTTCGTCCATCACAATCTGTAGCACAGCTGCGCGCAAATCTTTGCTATTGGTCTTTAAGCGTCGAGCGCAATGCATGGCAAGCGTTAGTTGCACTCGATCTCGGGACATTTTGGTCTTTTTGCATGTTTTAAAGCTCTGGTGCTCAATTTCATTCTCGATAGCTCTAAATTAACCCCAAATGGGATTTAACTCTCATAAATGCATGAAATGCTCGATAATCTAACAAAATAAAGATTTAATCATATTAAACATAACAAACAAGCTAGATTAAAGACTTATAAATAGCTCTTTTCAAGAGCTATCAATCGTGTAACTCAATTTGAATCCTGAATGAAATATGAACTTCTGCTCATGAGAGTCGTCCATTGATTTGTAGGAGTAAGACTGGCCCGATTTGTTGACTCAATAAGCCCACCATCTTGAGGATGATACTGAGTGGGAAGCTGAAAACATAGCTACACAAAATGGAATTCACTTCTTTCCACCTTTAGGGTAAGTAGATAGGTATAGTTCCTTTAAGTGCTGACTCTATGGCTTGAACAATGAGGCATCACCATCTCATTAGCTCGAGAACGATTTTGTTTATGGTTGGACCATAAACATATTGTTCACTAGGATCAGTGGTACTTAAGGAGTAAAAAGTAATTACAAAGGTAAAATGTTAATTTAACCCAGTTTTAGTCACAGACAACTTGTGAAGGATTGACGACTTACAGAAAATGGATAAATCAATGGACACAATTATATTTACAGTTTATAAGAGTGCAACTATGGGTCTTTAGTGGAGTGCCCCATAGTTAATGAATGTTGAATAATCCATTTAAATAGTTTGATTGAATTAATCTTGTATTAATGGAGCTTATAAATGTACTCTTTTAGGTCCCTCTACTAGCTCATAATGGGTCAAACAAGAATTTAGTGTTGAAAGGATTTGAACTGTTCAAATTAATTAAGGAAATTAATCTAAGATATGATACATTAGAATATAAAGTTAATTCTGATTTAGATTCAAATTTAAACGTTATAATTTGAGAGCAAGTGAGATTTGGAATAATAATATTGTAGTTAATTGTACGTTGTAATAGTTGGAGACACCACCTATTATAATGAGCAATTAAAAGGGGTAGCAACTTTAAGGAAATAATTAAGTGTATAACAACATTTAAAAAAATTGCAAATATAGCAAAGTCTATTAGTAATAAATTTCTACCGTTGATAAACTTGTGGTCTATCAATGATAGACCACCCTCGATATGGTCTATTAATGGAACACTTACAAATATAGTAATCATTTTTAATCAGTGAATATAAATTTTATTTGATTAGTAGAGAATATAATTTTATTTGCAAATATAGCAAAGTAAATTAGAGATGGACTCCTATCGTTGATAGGCTCTATCACTGATAGATCATGATAGTCTATCAACGATAGAAGTCTATCAATCATTGATATACTTTTTTATATTTGCAATTTTTTTTTAAAAAAATATTGCTATATATGCTAATATTTTGAATCTAATTACTATATTTGCAAGGTGCCTATTAACAGAGAGATTTATTGTCACCTGCAAATCTCTACTAATCAAATAAAATTTATATTCACTGATCAAGAACATCAACCACCAAGTAGTATGAGTAGTAAGAATGGTGTCTGTTGCAACGCGATCGCGACACGGAGCGGCCGACGTCCCTCTTTTAAGGGTCACTTAAAATAAATAGTCTGAGAGTTACCACCAATCATATTAAATGCAATTTCATATATGAGTTCGAAAGTCATTTGTGTCTAAGAAAGGTGTTAGCACCCTACAAGACCCGTGAAAATGGTTACCAAATTTTATCTATTATTATTCCGTTAAAAAAACTAATAAGGTCTACAAATTGTTATTTTGCTTTATTTTTAAATGTCTCATGTTTACTAGCTCACATTTTAGAAATAATGCATGAAGTAATAATTATGAGTGGCATAAGAGTCATTAATAAAAATAAAAATTTATTTTGGATTCCTAGAATAATTTCATACTCCTCGAGAATATTATAGTGTCAAACTTTGATGTTTTAAATCTCCGTCGCCGATGTTTGAATGAGAAATTTCATGTATTTAAGAAATAAATTAATTCCAAAAGAGAGCACTACTCAGTCTCAATTTTAATTAAAAAATATTGTTATTGACAACTAAAATTCAAAATTTTAAATTTTTGCAAATGATTCAAATTTAGAATTTTAAATTACATATGTTTCGTATATTTATGAAATTTTAGTAATAAAATCCAAACACTACTTTTCTTAATGTACTTATCTAAAAAACAATTTATCAACATGAGAAATTTCATGTAAACATTGATAATTCTCAAATGTAATTTTGATTAGGTGTTCCATGTATTTATGGCCTTTTAGCAAAAACTCATGAAAAGAACATTACTCCATCTTGAAACCAAAAGTTTATTTACTCCAATTTTAATTTTAAACTTTAGCAAAGAAAGTAATTAATCATTTAAAACAAGAATACATTTAAGATTTATACAAATATGCATATTAAAAGAAATATTTAACAGTCACTTTATCCACAATGGTTAATTGAAGATATGTACATATACCTCAATCAGATCAAATTTAAAATTCAAACTAAAATATTAACACACGAACAAATTAATGCAAATATAGAGGGTTGCACTTATTGTTAAACGTAAACAAATCTTCAAGAAATATAAAATTAATCTTTGATGCTCAATGTCAATTCATTTGAAATTTAATATGAAATGAGATTAAAAAAAACAATAAAAGATTAGAATTCAAACCTGAGATGTAGATCGTAAAAGATTATGTCATTACCCACGTCCAGTTGGGTGAAAAGAGTATAAGAGAAGATCCTAATTCTAAAATCAAATTGGAGACAAACAAGATCTTTTTTTCTTTAAAAAATTGGTAGAGAATTGGGAAACAACCTTTTTTTATAGAAGATTTTATCCTATTTTCCCGTACAATACTTTAAAACATAAAGAAAATGAGAGAGAGAGAAAGTCTTTTGAGATTTCCAATACAGTAAAAAAAATAAATCAAATCTTCTCACTCCATTTTTCTAATACAATAACGCGAAATTAAGGAGAATTCATAGGGATTGAGAACTTTGATCCTTAAGTAAAATTAGAGAAATAAAAGAACACAAAAGAGACTTTAATCTAACAAAATTCTCCTTTAATTTTATTCTCTCATCCCCATTTGAGTTCCTCCCCCTTTTAGTTCCATTTTCTCCGTAGGACAAAAAGATTTGTTATTTATATTTAGTGGAGGAGAAAGGGAAAAAGATTTGTTTATGGAGGTAAGGAAGGAGAACCTTAAGAGTCAGATTGAGAAGAGAGGAGTGCAGAGAGAAATAAGGATGAGTAGATCATGGACGTAAGATTGTTAGAGTGAGGAGAGAGAAAATAAGAAAATAGAGATATTAATTAAACTTTTCTAAATTTATTTTTCAAGAAAATATTTTTCTCAAATATCTTAAATTCAAATTAATTTTTATGTTTTATTAAGAGAAAATTATAGTAAGACATCAAAAGAATACGATAATATATATTAAAAAAATAAATAATAAAAAAAAAGTCAGACAAAATACGGGGTTAATTTTTAAAATAATGGTTTTTTTAAAAAGAATTGACAAAAAAGAGGTTGAGTTGAAACTATTGACAAAAATAGGGTGAAATTACTGTAGCAAGG
>JBBPDJ010000020.1:10523933-10534445 GCA_037974625.1 Cucumis cinereus
TAATTTATGAGAGAATAAAATATTTGAATAAGTTCAAATATTAATTTAATGTGAATTAGATTCATATTAAAACTATAAATTAAAATTTAATGTGTAAATGATACACATTAAAACTATAGGTTATGAGAGAAATTTATATATGAATATGATCCAAATTTGGATTAAATTAAATATAAGATATTTAATTTAGTAATTAATTAATTAGAGAATTAATTAATAGTTAATTTGATTTAATTAAATTAAAACTATAAGTTATGTGAGAGATTCATCTAAATATGATTTAAATGGAATTTAATTAAATATGATTTAATTTATTTATTTATTTATTAATTTAATATTAATTTTATTAAAATTAAATTAAATTAATAACTCTCATACGTGGCAGTTATTCTTGGCAATAGTGGGATAGTCCCATATATCTCTCTAACTTTCTCTTCTGAAAAGTAGTACATTTTGTAGAATGTGCAAAACTATGAACACAGAAAATTCTCTCTATTTTTCCTCTCTAAAAAAAACATCTCCCAATATTTCAAAATCTCAATAGGTTCCCACAAACCTTAAATATTTATACTCAGAGAATAAAGAATATTTCAAGTAGTGGTGGCTTCAATTTGACGTATTGTAGATACAAAGACGACAACGAATGTGAGCTTTCTTTTTTCTTTGTAATTGTAATTTTATTTATAAACAACATGCTTAGCCATTAATTAATTTTACAGTAAATTTGTTTTTGTTTAATTGCCAATGTACTGGTATTTTTTATTTTTCAACTAAACTGAGTTCAAGGTTCTGTAAAAGTTTTTCGCTACGTAAGGGCTATAATCCCTTCATAAAAAAGGTGCACTTTTAAGGAGTAAATATGTTTTAAAAACAGCTATTTATTTGCTTGCTCTTAATAATAGTTTTGAACTTACTACCATTCGGTCAAATCGTACTTCGTTTGATATTCGTTGTAAGGATTTGTCTTGTGGTTGGTATTTACGTGCATCAGTGGATAAGAAAAGTGGTGGTGGGTTATCCGTAAATTCACAAATACCCACCAATGTGTTGTTGTACAAAGTTCTTTTTAAAATTGAATGACAATGTTCCATTTCATCCACGTGATGTTATTTGCTACATGAAAAGGCATCATGGTGTGAACGTAAGATTGCTTTGAATTCTATTAGGGGTACTCCTGAGTCATCCTATCTTCTTTTTTCAGCATTCTCACGTGCACTGATTGAAAAAAATCTAGGTACCTTATTTTGACAAATACAGTGTAATTTATTTGTGATAGGTTTCAAATTGTTAAGATATTTACTTTTGACTTTATTCATTTCAGGAACATATACATTAGAAGAGCCTGATGAATAAGGCACGTTTAAGTATTATTGTGGCTCTTGGTGCTTCTTTGCATGGTTGGAGTTATCGTTAACCTATAATATCAGTTGATGTTGCTTCTATGAAGAATAAATACTTGGGTACTTTACTTTATGCATGCACGCTTGATGGTAATTCAAAGACCGTCCCTTTGACTTTTGTTGTCGTTGATTTAGAGAGAGATTTGTCATGGTCTTTGTTTTTTCGTAACCTTAAATGTGCATTTGGATAACCTAATGACCTTGTTTTTGTGTTTGATGCTCATAAGAGTATAGTTAATGGTTTTAGTTCTATGTATCATTCAACTGAGCATGGTTTATGTGCATTTCATTTGTCTAAAAATCTAAAAAAGAACCATAGGTCAAGTCCGGTTGAGGACTCTTTCATAGTTGTGCCAAAGCATAAACAATTTTAGAGTTTGAATATCACATGAGAAATTTGGACGATAGTTTTCCATCTATTAGGCATGAGTTAGAGTAGCTTGGCAAACCGAGGGGGCTAGAGCATTCTTTCAAATGAAAAGATGTTCATTGATGACAACTAATATATCTGAAAGCTTGAATTCATGGTTGAAAGAAGCACAGAATTACTTGTTATTGGTCTCTTGGAATCGATTCGTGGTTTGGTTCAAAAATGATTTTATGAACGTCGTACTCATTGGAGTTTCTAGTGTCACCTATACAGAGGGTATGATTCGAGAAGCATTAAAGGAGAGTCGGGCAATGAATTTAAGTTTTTATTTTTTTGGAAAGGTTTATCCATCACTATTAAGAGTATAATTGGTAACTTACATTCATAAATCAACATGAGTTTGAAGTTCATCACGGGACAAAACAGTTTCTTCCCAACATTCTAGACTGTATTTGCTCTTGTCAATTGTGGGACCTTTATTTGATCTCATGCTCCCATGCATGCATTGCATTGTCTTCAAGGAAGTTTCATCTTCATATGTACACTCATGAATTCTACCATGTTTCAAATTCGGCTATACTATATAGGAAGAAAACACGTTCTATTGGCAATGTAGAACAATTTACAAATATGAACCAAGTTGGTGAGGATCCAGTTCTTTCTCCTAAAGTCAAACGTCCTGCTTGAAGGTTTAAGAAAAAAATAATTACTTCTTATTTAGAAAAGAAATCTACAGTTTGGTGTAGTAGGTGTGGTGTGAGGTATCATAATTGTAGAGCTTCTAAGAAACCTTTACGAGGTTAAGTCCCTATAGTATTTAGTAGTTTTTATTTTTTGTTGTCTTTTGTTAGTTGAATAAACTGTTTTAGGATTTTTTTTTTTTTTGCAATTGAAGTTTTCTCGACTATTTATTGTTATCAATCAGAATCTTTTATGGTTTTGTTTGCATTTTAACCAACTCAAATTATTTCAATACTAACCAAGTTTGATTGCATTGATTACTTTGTAGAATTACATTGTATTTGTACATATTGGATGACAAGTAATGTTATTTTCGAATGAGTTCAACAGTATTTGACTAACAAAATAGCATACTTTATTATAACAAAATAGCTCATGGAATTACACTGTATTTCATGCTAATAAGTAGTATGTGGAATTTTTCTTTTTTCTTTTATCACGATCACCTATTAAAATCATAGTACGTAATTGCTCGTATATTCTATACCTCTATGTTTAATTCATAGACAGATAGGTGTAATTTATGTGTTTGGTCTAGTGTATAGTGTTCCAATCGAAAAAAGAAAACATTATTATTGGATATATTTTATTCAAAACCAATAATAAAAACACTTTCCTAAACAGTTTCATTTAACCCTAAACAAGGTTCTTTTCCTTACCATACTTTATAATAACTAACAGAAATAAAACGTCCCAAACACAATATATCTTGTATATGAATGATGTTATAAACGGAAAATCTCACATACACATACAGAAAGGTAAAAAAGTTGTTCATCAAGATATGGTATCATCCTCAGTTTTATGAAATCAACTTGACTATTAAGGAAACTTGTTCAAACATATGCATTATTCCAAAGTTAAACAAATAGCATCAAGATTAATCCAAGATTCAAAAGCTTCTAAATCAGAAGCTTGACAATAATAATAAAAATCTTCAAAATCAATAGTTTTATAAACAAATCAATTTAAGACTAAACATGTTTCTTACGCAAAGAACTATTCCATAAAATCCAACAAAATATAGATAAACAGTTTAAAAGTCTGAATTCAGTTACAACTTTTTCATACTTGGCTTAGATGGAGATTAAAAGATGGAATATTTGGAGTAGAATTTTCATCATTTCTCTTGTTAATCTTACTATCCTTTGGCTGCATCTATCCATATACCTCACGTTACTGGCTCTTCATCAGTAGGTGTCTTGGTTTTAGTCCTTTTCACCTTCGGTCTTGATCTTCATGCTTTATTTTCAATGGATATCTCCACCATTTATGTTTTTGTTGTGTTCAACTAACAACATAAAGGAGATAATCATTAGTTGGTATCACTTAATTAGTGAGATAATGATAAAATTTAAATATCATTGATACTTACGTATTTTAGTATGACCTTTGTTGCAGGATTATTTTTATCAATGTTGGACAACCCATCGTGCATGTCCAACTTCCTATTTACCTTTTAGTTATCATCAAAGAAAATAATATTTTTTAGTAATTCAAAGGTTTCAAGAAACGATTATATTAGGATCATAAATTTATTACCTGAGTTTTTTATATTCCTTTTTTGCTTGTGCACCATGATGGTCATACTTTGTCCATAATTTGCATTGTTGTTTTTAAGGGACCAATTGTCTAGAACAATTTAATATTTTTGAATAAGTAGTAGTATAGAAAGAAAGTTTATAAATATCTTTGAATGTAATTTCATACCATTTGTTATATTCTTTCGTTTTTCAATCTTTCGAGGCTTTCGTAGATTTTGGCTTCATCTATTGATAGTATACCATTAGTTATTACCTTGTCTGTGTCTTCGGCGTCCTATGACAAATATCTTCACAAGTAAAAAACATGTAGTTGTAACATAATCAATCTAACATCAATACTATTTTTTCAATTACCTTGTATTTGTTTCCTTCGGTTTGTTAAACCACTGTTCCACATGTTTTGTCTGGCTCATTTTCTCTATTTATTTGTGTCTATCCCAAACTTGAATTATTATATTGGTTTTCATTTTTAGATTTGTCTTCATCATCGTTCCTTTTGTCAAGCATTGTTGGAACATCAGATTCAAGATCTACCGATTGTTCTTCTTCTTTTTCCTCTTGGCCTTTCTCTATATCATCTAGTTTCTTCTCGAAATCTTTTGCCTCCTGTTTTCAAAATAACTGTTAACTACATTTCTTGTCAAATATTTAAATACAGTGTAGGTTGAATACATACCATATACGGGGTACTTGATGAAGTTCCAACTTGTGGATTCTTGATGTATTCAATAATTGTGTGCACCGTCCCCACCAAGTTTTCTATTTTTTTACGCATATTTTCTTCAACAATCTTTATGTACTCAAGCATGTTACGCATTCTTTTGTCTATTAATATCTAGCACATATCAATTCTCTCTAACTCTTGGGTAATTCCATCAACTTGAGAAATAGAGATCATGCCTTTATTTAATAAGTGTTGAACCACTCTCTCAACAGGTCGATTCTTTCTTAGCTCTTCTTCAACCTCTTTCAAAATTCGTTTCTCATCTTCAATGAATGATACAAAATATGGCATGTTTACTTCCTCCAACATTGCTAAGATAGGGCATATTTTAAGTTGTTACAAGATATCAACACAATCTATTACATAAGAATTGATAATTAATAGATTTGGTCCATATCATTTTTAAAATTGCTCATACCTCTGTAGAATCAAATACTTTTGTCATCAAGTATATCACATTTGGATTGTGTGTCTGCGGCCCAATTAACTATTCGTTGCACATTTTTTGACACTTTTTGTGCAAATAATTCGGTGGAGAGCTCAATATAGGGATCACCTCATATGCCCATGCCAAAAACGGGAATACAAAGCCTCCCAATGATATCGTTGTTTGCCATTTGCTAGTTACTTCTCTATTTATGAATTATACGAGCAGTTCAAACGAAACTTGTCCCCAAGGGTAGCTATCAAACAAATCGTCGTCATCTACCATAATTATGTGGTTCAGTCTAGATACAAATCCTTTTGTTTTGGTATAAAAAACTCTTAAGAAAGTATAACTTTGTAACCTTGATTATGTGATCGTCTGTTCCAGTTGTGTTGAGGTTGGTTGATATATTGTCTTATTACTAATTTGAGGATTTCAAAACTTTTTTTTTTCAAATTTCATCCTCCCTTTATTTTATCTTCATCAATCGACGGTACCTCTCCACGGTTCAACCCAATTATCTTTAATCCTTCTTTATATTTATTTGATAAAAAAACGTTGCTAAACATCTAATATTTTGTTTCTATTGTTGAATCTTAAAAATTAGGAAAATTTATGTATTAGATATCATTTCTGTTTTACATACCATTTCTAATAATTTTTCATTTAAAATTATTTTTTCAATATGTGTATTTTTTAATATATAATCTTTCCATAACATCCAATCAAGATAATAATGTATCTTTAAGATCAAAGATTTAAAAAAAATTGGTACCTTGCTTTAGAAAAAGAAAATTTTATGGTTTGATTTGGTTACCTTAAATCCCCAACTACAGCAGAATGCAGGATGGTCGAACGGCTGTGATGATTATGTGATTGGATGACAGTGGATGGACGACGATGAACGACGGTTGTGACCCTACCGATAATGGACGACTATGACCAACAGTGGTGAACAAACAGGGGTAAACAAATGATGGTGAACGTACTGCAACTTTCACGAATAGTCGAACGACAGTTTTCATCGATACAGACGGCGGTGAACTTTAGTTGAAGGCGGTGGACGGCGATCTTCACGGATTCAGTCACAACTTCACTTTCCCCATCGGCGACATTCACGACTTCACAAATTTCTTTCGTCTGCAAGCTTCATAGTTTCACGACTTCTACCAGATCCCTACCAGATGATTTCTACCGGAATCAAAGTGGAGGAGAATGAAACCAATGAGCGAACAAAGGATAGAGGAACTGAAGAGGTAGAGAGAGGGTGTGTGTATTGGGTTTGTAGGCTACATTAGGTTTGATTTGAGGGTTGTAAGGTAGATTGATTGCTTACCTTGATTACAGTGTATTTTGTGGATTTTTAATTGTTGGGAGGCTTTTCAAATCAGTTTTTTTAACTTTGAGATTTTAGTTTATATAAGGGTATTATTGACATTTTATTCCATTCGTTTGTTTTTTTTTCTTTTTGCTATCCGTGTAAACTAAAGTTACAATTTTGTTATTCGTTTGGTTGCCCTAAATTTCTTAATCAAATTTTTTGATAGTTTTTCATTTATCCAATATATTGTGTGCTACATTTTTAAATAGAGTAATGATTAAGTACATCTCACTCTTGCGTCCCCCACTTTTTTAATCACACAAAAAGTTTAAAATGTCACACGGCAACATGGTGCGGATATATTTGAAATGTACTGAAAAAGCTCTCAAGTTTTTTTTTTCTTTTTTTTTTAAATAATTATTGGAATTTTATTTAGCCATCCATATTGACATTTGACACGTGGATCAACACCAATCTTGGAAAAGTTTGAAAAATGAAACGACATTATCCAAAACCAGAAGAAGAAGAAGATGTTAGGCTTCTGGAAAGCAGAGTCAAAATCAAATCCTTAAACTCCAGAATGCTAAGCCATGTAAAAGGTCCATTTCCCCCAATTCCACCAACCCTACCACATCCTAATTGGAACACCGCCGTCCTCCGCTTCACAGCTCCCCTCGCCCTAACCACATCCACTTGCCGGATCGCTACCACTGCGGCCGCGATTCTCGCAGCTGTAGCCGTGATTGCTTCCCCTCCACCGTCTGTCGCAACCGAGACCAGCACTACCTTATCAGAACAACAAGAAGAAAGTAGTACGCTGTCAAACATTCCGCAGACGCTTTCCGGCGAGTGCGCGCAGCCGAGCGACTGCAAGAAGGCGAGAATTCAACGGCCGAAGTCAAGGAAGGCGGAATCGTGCACGATAAAGTGCGTCGGAACTTGCATTAGAGGGGGCGATGGATCTCCCGGAGAAGGGCCTCTGAACATCAGGAGGTAATAATTAGTAGAGATTTATTGAGAATTAAGTGGGAGTGTCTGTGATTGATGTGCAAAATATGTTGGTTTGCAGACCAATTGTTGTTTTCAAGCAAGGGTTTCGAAGTCGTCAATACTGGTGCGTATGACTCAATTAATATTTTATTCATTCAAATATACTGGACACTATGCCTCAATTAATATTTTATTCATTCAAACATACTAAACACTAGGTTGGTTTATAAGTTAATGTCAAGAAAACTTGTAGAAAATAACACATAACTTCTTAATTAATTACTGAGACTATGTCTTTCTTTTTATAACTAGATCAACCTGATTTTTAGCTTTAGCTTTGGTTATTAACACTCGAATATTTTATATGAAAATAATTTCAAGCTAAATAAG
The DNA here is from genome assembly GCA_037974625.1 of Cucumis cinereus. Taxonomy (NCBI): domain Eukaryota; kingdom Viridiplantae; phylum Streptophyta; class Magnoliopsida; order Cucurbitales; family Cucurbitaceae; genus Cucumis; species Cucumis cinereus. The sequence goes on from JBBPDJ010000020.1 coordinate 10,531,841, forward strand.
TTAAAAGAGATTAAAATTATTGATAATTCGAACATAAACTTTAACTCGGTAGAAAAAGCATTAAATGACATTTTGAAATATAGCAAAATAAATATCAAAATTGAGGTTGGAAGCTGAACTTATTATTTTGTTTATATTAATTTGATTTGAATGGTGGTCCTTAATGATTGCGTTGAGTTTTGGGGATGTTGCAGTTTGGTGGAATGTTCAGATATATGCAATTTGATCGGAGATGGTGATGATGGACCTTAACAACATTTTTTTTTTTTTTTTTTTTGTTTCTCAGTCACATTTCATTTCTGCTATTTTAATTACTTTTATTGCAACCTTAAATTCCTTTATTTCATTAATGAATTAAGTTTTTAATTAAATACCTCATTTCTTCTAACTAACATAATATGTAATTCTTTTTCCCCTTAAAACCAATTCCTTCCAAATGGTGGATTACTTAGTTGCTGATTTTAATTAGTATATAATGTTTTGATTTTATATGATAGTCACTTTTTTAAGACATCACTAATATTCATGATTGACTCCAACTTTTGTAGTAATTGTACTAATTTAGTTTTTAGGGAATTATACCAATTAAATCCTAATCCATTACACTAGTTTTTTCTTATGTATATAAATTTATTATTATTTTTTGTTATTACTTTTACAATATTTTGTCTCAATTCTCTTAAATTTACTACAACTTACAAATTGTCACAATAAACATCACGCAATTGACATTAAGTATGTACGATAATCTTAAAGGTTTAATTCCACTACTCAACACAATTGTAAAAAAATATGAAAATAAACACAAATCTTTACTTTTATATGTCAAAATTTAAGGAACAATGAGATTTTATTGTGTCTCCTTTTATCGTTTAGGCTTATTATAATACTCTAATTCACACTAATCTTACTACATCAAATAAAAACGAGCTATTATTGAAATTTAGATTTTGAATATACATTAAAATACATGATATTATCAATTTAAACATAACTCAACTAGTTAAACTATAGATGCTCAACAAAAAATCAAAATGATATAATGTCCATTTGGCTTGAACATTTTCTTTTTTATCTCCTACATTGATAATATTATGGACTTAGTAATTGTGAATTTCTAATCCAATCGTGTGGATTTTAATTCTCAATTCCAAATGAATTTGTATATTTTGTGATGCTAAACATCAGGTTAATATTTACTCGTGCAAAAAGCGTAGATTTTAATGTCTTTAACTAAGAGGCCACCCATGAAACTCATATATAAAGAACATGAGATAAAAAAAAAAAAAAAAAAAAAAAAAAAAAAAAAAGGAAAAACAAAACAAAACAACCTAAACAAAAAAACAACTATCTCTTTAAGTTTTTCCCTCAGGACAGTACAAGAATAAGTAAAAGCTTATTGTGATTGTATAAATATGCACAACAATCACCAACAATATGAAAATGAAACTAACTCCTTTCCCCTTGGATGCAATATACAAAACTTGGGAGAATTGATGGACAAAGGAGAACAACTTTCACCTACCTAACAATTTTTTCAACAAAAAAAAAAAAAAAAAAAAAAAAAAAAAAAAAAAGAGAAAATTTACACCCATATTGTGCAACCAAAGGCAGAGAACCATAGTTGAAGACTTGGTGATTTATTTATACAAATGGATGAAGATATCATTGCAATGAAGATTTCTCAGGCAAAAATAAGTATCGAAAGCGAGAATCGAAAGGAAGAATACCGCAGTTACGAGAACCGATTAGGCTTTGCCGCCTCTGGGATATACAACCCTGAACAAATGCAGCTTGATGGGGTGGAAGGTAATGGGAAATCCATACTGCCAAATTTGCATCGTCAACAGAGTTTTTGGCGAAACAATATAGCAGTTTTGGTACCAATAATCTTCCTTTGCTGCTAGTACCTACAGACGCTCGAATGAAATCGCGTTGTGCCTCTAGGAGATCCTCTCGAATTTTGTCTGCAGTGTAGATCCTCACCTGCATAAATTATATAAGTTAGGCTTGAAGAAGAAAAATATTGATACATCGGTCCACTATCTTACACAAGTTTGTCAGTCAAGAACTACCGCAGGAGAAGAGTAAGTTCCGCAGCTCAGAGCAAACGTTAAAAGTGGTTCGTGTTTGTCTATTGCAAATCTTCGTTGTTCCTCCGTCACCTTCAACTTATGGAGAGCAAGAAGCAAAGCCTGGTTACAAGTTTCCACAATATAGGGCAATGAGGCAATGAACTGTGTTAAGAGAATAAGCAATAAAACCTAAAAACAAAACAGTTATAGCAAGTGCATACAATTTGTGGCCTGTGAACTGGTGGTTTCATCTTGAGGATGACATATTCAATTCCTGTTGCACTGAAAGAATACCCCCCAACTGTGTATGCTGCCTGTAAGAGTACATTCCCAAAGAAATGAATCATTAATACCCAAAAAGAAAGAAGCCTGACAACGAAAACAAGAATCCGTAAGTTTCTTTTTTTAGATAAGAGACAGAAATATATTCATGAAAGGCCCAAACAGGGCAAAAACAACCTAAGGGCAAGGGCCAAGGTAGCCCTCCCCGAGGGGAACTAACACAAAAACGCCTTCCAATTGTTGAGAAT
>JBBPDJ010000020.1:10553704-10577281 GCA_037974625.1 Cucumis cinereus
AAGCTCTCAAAGTGAAACGAAATTTCCATATAGAAATCCCGCATTCGATGAAGAACTGCAATTACCCACGGCAATCGCCGGCGCCACTTTGACCAAGCAACGCCATGGTGAACATGAAGTATAATAAGCTCTCAGAACTACATAGTATTTGTTTTACTTAGTTTATAACAAAGTCTTTTTTTAAGGGATAGTTCAGTATACTTATTAATATACTAATTTTTCCTTATATACTAAGTTTTTTTTTCTAATTTCTATGAAATTTTGGACGATTCACTATTTTTAGGATGATGTAATTTAAGCTTTATTTTAAAAATATTAGTTACTAGATTTTTTAATAATAATTTGGGCGATTTACAGTTCTTAGGATGATGTAATTTAAGTTTTATTTTGAAAATATTAGTTACTAGATTTTTTAATAATAATTTGGGCGATTTACAGTTCTTAGGATGATGTATTTAAGTTTTATTTTGAAAATATTAGTTACTAGATTTTTTTAATAATAGTTGTTTAGGAATAGAGTTAAGATTTGATAGTTAGGATTTGAATGATAGAAATAGTTGTTAAGATTTTAATAGTTGTTTAGGAATAGAGTTTAAATTTGATATTTAGGATTTGAATTGATTTTAATAGTTGTTTAGGAATAGAGTTTAAATTTGATATTTAGGATTTGAATATTAGAAATAGGTTAAGATTTGAATCTTAAGTGATTTGAATTAGTTAGGGGTATTTGGGTCAATCATTAATTCATAATTAATAATTTTAAAATTCATTTGCCATTTATATAATTTTAAAACTTTTTTCCTATTTTTAAAAATGAAACCTTATGTTTTGCTATTTTTCTTGTTGCCCCAATAAATTAACAAAGCTCCTTCTTCTATTCCCAGTTGATTCAGGGAATCCCCACCTTGTTCGGGGTGGGTACACGTGGATTTTTTGAACAATCTCTAATTACAAATATGTTTTCCATAATCAACTAATCATATTTAAACAAAACAAAAAAAAGTAATTAAGCACAAATATAAAAAGGTAAAATTTAAAACATTTTTACAAATAGATCGACTAATTAACATTTTAAAATGGATAAAATTAATCATCGATAAATGTTTTACAAGAAACTAATTAAGTACAATCCTCAAAAAAAAAAAAAAAAAAAAAAAAAAAAAAAAAAAAAAAAAAAAGAACCCCCCCCCCCCCCCCCCCCCCCCGGTCAAATTCTATCATCCAAATTCCACAAACATCGTACGAAGCATTGGGAAAAAAACTAAGATTTTGCCTTCAATCTTGAATCTTGATGTAGAGGAAGAGAAGGGCTTTACGTGGCACTCCTCCTGCGACAGAAAGATCGTCAAAATGACCCCAGATTCCCTCATCTTCTTTGTGTGGTTAGGAAAATTCAGAGCCATAAACAGTCCCTTCACAGCTTCAACTTTCTTTTCCACCCCCATCCCATCCCCATCAACTACCACTCGTTTCTCTTTTCATTTGTTTTTTCTATTTCCTGGGTTTCTTCTTTTTTCTATGGGCGAAAAACCAAATGGGTTGCTTTCATTTTCCAATCCAAACTTCAAACAAATCAATGCAAATCTATTCTCTCGCTCGTTAACTCGTTTTTCTGCATCCACACATATTCCAAATTCAATCTTGAAGATTCCCTCACTCAAGTCCTCAACCAAGCGTTGCGTCTATGGAGGCAACTGCCACGACGATATCTTGTGCCAATTTGAGCAGTACAGCAACTCATCAATGTAAATGGAACCAAAGATTGAGGCCCTCTTCAGATTTATACAGAACCGTTTTCTTCTCTAATTCATTTCAAAGTGGCAGTGGAAGCCGATCCCGATCGTTGATTGCGAGGGCCGCTGCGAATACTGACAATAAGGGCAAAAAGAAAACCAAATCGAAGAAAGCTGCGGTTGCTGCTGATGAGGAGAAAGTCAATGAGATTGTGGATTCTAGTGAAGGGTTTCAACAGCAGCAGCAGCAGCAGCAGCAACAACAACAGCAGCCAACGCAGCCGAAGGTTACTTTGGATGATGTGAATCCGGTGGGGTTGGGGCGCAAGTCCCGCCAACTGTTTGATGAAGTGTGGAGAAAGTTTTCTGGGTTGGGACAGATCTCGAGGACAACAAGGATGGATGATAAGGAAGCTCTCGATACTTTGCTTATTAGGGAAGGACCTATGTGTGAGTTTGCTATTCCTGGGGCTCAAAATACCACTGTGCTTGTTGTTGGTGCCACTAGCCGCATTGGCCGCATTGTTGTTCGTAAGCTTATGCTGAGAGGCTACACTGTTAAGGTTTTACTTGGTTTCATCTCTATTCCTTTTGTTTGCTCTTTTTGAACCGTGATGGAAGTTGTGACATTGTAAAGAGCTGATGTATTATAGTGAGTTCGGGAATTGAGATTGCTTTTCTCAGTGTAGCCGTGCTTCTCTAGTACTTTTGGTCGGTGGTTTCCGAGAGTAATTTATAGTTCGTTCTTTTTTAGAAGTTTATGATTCACTATCGACCTAAATACTGTGAAAATTTTGGAAAGTAGCCAACACTTTTCGCTGCTTCAGAATCATCCCAAACTCGCCTATAGAGTGAACTTCTATTTGTTTATGCATGGTGTTAATTGAGGTTTTGTTTATTGGTGGGGTAAGGTTCAAGCTGGAGGTTGAAAACTGAAGAACTTACACTGTTATCTCTCGAGGTTTGTAGAGTAGTGCATGAGCATAATGCTCTTGGGAATGGATGGAGTAGTTGATACTCTCGTTATTAAAAGAAAAGAGGATTTTGTGTCTGGTGTGTTGAAATTTGTTCTTTTTGATTGTGAAAGCAATAATTTGAGATTACTGCAACATGTGCTTGAGAGTTAAGGTTAACATTTCTGTTCATAAAATTTCATGCACTCGCATGTTTCATGTGTTCAACTGAAGAGATTGGAAAGGGAATTCAGTTGAGATGGAAGTTTAACATCTCTAGGGTCCTCAAACAACTGACTTCAAGTCTAATGAAATCGTGTTTGTTGATTTTGAATTTAATGCCTGGGCTTTGGCTTCATGTCACAAAATATTTCAATTGAATCTAGGTTATTCCCTCAATCATTTTATGTGACTTGATTCATATTAATTGAGCCATCAATTTATCCTTATGCCAAGCAGGCTCTAGTGAGGAAAGCGGACGAAGATGTCGTGGATGTGCTTCCAAGGTCGGTGGAAATAGTGATTGGAGATGTTGGTGATGCGAATTCCCTTAAGGCTGCTGTGGAGGGCTGCAATAAAATCATCTATTGTGCAACTGCTCGATCCACAATTACTGCTGATCTCTTCAGGGTTGATCGTCAAGGAGTTTACAATATCACCAAAGCATTTCAGGTTTGCCTTCCTGCATTCATAAATCACAATTAAGAGTTCTCTTTCTGACCATGGGTTCGTGAATTCTGGCCCAAATATTTTATTGCTACATTTAAAATGGCAAGTATTGTATTTTTAAAAATGAATCAATTGAAATTTTTAACATCTGCAGGAAAGGAACATGGAGAACAGGATTCGTCCATTTATTACTTCTTATTCTGAATAATAATCGATTAAATTCTTCTTTATTATTATTATCTTTTTTGTGTAATTGACTGATGTTTGCATTTTCGTTGAAATTTTGAGCATTATTTATTGGCTCCTATATTTCTTTTAAATGTCATATCGGCCCATTCTTCTATTACCACATCGAAATTTTAAGCGTTATTACAATACCTCATAGCTGATGTAAATTGTAGGACTATAATAATAAGCTAGCCCAACTTCGAGCTGGAAAAAGCAGCAAAAGTAAGCTTCTGCTTGCAAAGTTCAAATCTGAAGAGTCACTGAAGGGTTGGGAAGTTCGCCAAGGAACTTACTTCCAGGATGTTGTGGCTGCTAAGTATGATGGAGGCATGGATGCAAAATTTGAATATACCGAAACTGGAGAGGCTGTCTTCTCAGGTAAAACTCGTTTATGCTGAGCAAATCATAAAATATGTCTGGTTTATGGCGTGAAAACTACTTCTATTTTCAGTACATTAATTTTTCTCCAATTAACAAAAAATATAGGACTAATGTGGCATTTTATGTTTTTGACTTTCATTGCAGGATATGTTTTTACGAGGGGAGGATATGTTGAGTTGTCAACAAAGCTTTCTCTTCCACTGGGATCAACTCTTGATAGGTTCCTGATTTATTTATCTATTATTATTAATTCTACTCAACAGTTTATTTTAATAAAGGTGTTGACTGCAAATAGCTTTGTTTTTTTAAATTTCATCACTAGATATGAGGGGATCATTCTTTCAGTTGGTGGGAATGGAAGGTCTTATGTGTTAATTCTTGAAGCTGGTCCTTCAGCTGATACAACTCAAAGTAAACTATATTTCTCAAGATTTAGCACAAAAGCTGGATTTTGTAGGGTAAGAATCTCTTTACCAAAGTAATGTAGAATACAGATGCAAACAGGCTAAATAAATTAGTTAATATTGTTGCTATGTTAGAATGCAGTTTACAAGATTGTATCAATGATTGGCAGGTCAGGATACCTTTTTCATCCTTCCGCCCTGTAAAACCAGATGATCCTCCTCTAGATCCATTTCTTGTGCATACATTGACCATTCGTTTTGAGCCCAGGAGACAGGTTGGTGCCCATTTACAACTCTGTATCAAATGAAAAAAGTCATTAAAAATTTAAAATATTCCACTATTTTGTGTTGGAGATACTTATTTTACTTTGTTTTTTGTTATGTGCAGAAAAGTAATATCTTAAGATAATCGCTTTTTTTTTTTTAATTTTTTTTAAATTTTTTTTTAATTTTTTTTAAATGATAATTATTTTAATTATTTATTTTTGTAATTGTTGCCCAAGTCCAGCTTGCTGGTATTTTGTGATTTTTAAATTATTGGTAAATCGACCTAAATTCAGATTAATTTTTCGAAGACACATGTTTCGTGTGGCTACTAACTCTATGTTCCTTTTTGCAGAGACCTGTTGAAGGACCTGCAGCCGGTGTAAAGCAGCAAGACTTGAGAAGCTTTAAGCTCATATTGGAGTACATAAAAGCCTTGCCTGTGAGTTATTTTATGTGTTTTTACGTTATTAATTTCTAAACCATTATTTGTCCCAGGATTTATTTTACTTTCTTTTCTATAATTCTTGATGATTTTCAGACATTAGATCACGAACTATAATGCTTTTGGCGAGATTTTGACGAATATTGTATCAGCTGCAGTCTGATTTAAGTTTAGTATAGGAAATGCCTTGTTGATCATTAGTAAATGATATAATTAGGGCATATTTGATGACATTGTCATATTTTTTTTCTTTTCCTGTTCTTAGAAATTAAACTTGCTTCCATACAACTTCCTTATCTTTTTTTCATCTTCTTTGACATTCTTTTGAGTATATATCTAAATTTCAAAAACAGTATAAGATTTTTGAAACACACAGTATTGTTTGATAATAATTTTGTCTTTGGTAACTACATCATGCTCATGACTTGTACTATGTGGCCTATTTGGGTAGAAATGTTTACATATTTCTTGCGGACAGCCTCCATAATCGTCAAATGGGTATTTTACAGACTGGGCAAGAGACAGACTTCATCTTGGTTTCATGTACAGGATCTGGAGTAGAACCAACCAGAAGGGAGCAGGTTCTCAAGGCAAAAAGGGTATCCCTTTTCTCTCATTTGTTCCTTTTGGCTAATCCACCACTATTCAGTGTTCTTTATAAATGTATAAAACTTCTTGCCTCCAGGCAGGGGAAGATTCATTGAGAAGATCAGGCCTTGGGTACACAATTATCCGTCCCGGTCCCCTCAAGGTACAGTTTTCACAGCATGGTTAAATTGATTATTTGAAGTATGCTAATCCTTTATTATTTCTTTAAGTTTTGAAACATCGTGTTTTATGCAATTTATTTGACTCGACCTATAACAGAATAACAAGTCTTAAAAAAAAAAAAAGGAAATCAGCTTTGGCCCTGATTTGGTATTTGTATCAACCTACTCTGCACTGACAAACCACAATGGCATTGACCTGAAAATACAGTTAATTTTTGTGATAGTAAACCTCAAAAACCTCCCCCAGATCTTAAGTGGATGAACATTTAAAGGCTGTTTAGTTATAATCAGTGTTTTAAAAAGCTCTCTCAGGCGCGCGACTCTGCACAAGGTGCTGGTCTAGCGCCTCACCTTGGAGAGGTGAGCTCACAAAATAAGGTGCGTGCCTTTTGTGAAGCCCAAAGGCTCAGAGCCCTAGGCTTTGGGGCTTTTTCATTTTTTTAAAAAATAGTGATAATTAAGGGTTTTCCTTCTTTATTAACAAAAAATCAAGTTTACTAAGATTAAATGCTTTACTGTTCTAGTGTGTTTTGGGAGGGCCGTCTTGTCCCTCGCCTTTAAGTTGTTTTCTGTTTGTCTTGGTTTTAATACAATCGTTTCTTATAAAAAAAAAAAAAAAAAGATTAAATGCTAAAAAATTCTTGTGTTTGTGGTCTTTTTTCCATATTTCCACTTCAACTATGCTTTCTCTTTTTAATGTAGTGCGTCTCACAAAAAAGAGCCCGCATCTTTTTGTGCACCTTGAGCTTAGACTCAGAGGGCCGTTACGCCTTAGTGCGCCTTGGGCATTTTAAAACACTGGTTATAATCATGGTGATATGTGTGTGACAGTAACACTTGACATGTGCCGTTTTTCCATATCTTGGATACTTTCTTTTATCTTTAGCTAATTTATACTCCAAGCATTTATCCAACTTGCTCAGTTATTTACTGCAGGAATGTGACCAAATTTTGTGCTTGCAGGAAGAACCTGGTGGCCAACGTGCCCTCATTTTCGATCAGGGAAACAGGATAACTCAGGTAAGAATAATGGTCTTTTTCTTAACGTAGACTATCAGACCCAGTGCTTACTCCTTTTCTGGTTTACCATTTCAACATTTAGGCCATAAGCTGTGCTGATGTTGCTGACATCTGTGTAAAAGCGCTGCATGATTCTACAGCAAGAAACAAAAGCTTTGATGTGAGTTGGAACTTCACTTTCATTGGCATTAGTGTAGATATCTCATGACCAGCTAAGTTAAAGTTGTACTGTTTACAGGTGTGCTATGAATATGTTGCTGAGCAAGGAAGAGAACTCTATGAGCTGGTAAGAAACCAATAATCCTTTTCCGTGTCTAACTTTTAATAAGCTTCAATTTCTTTTTTTATGCTTGATGCATCTGTTTTCCTAGTAAGTCTTTGTTTTCACAGATTATCAGAACTCATTAATCAAGTCACGGTGGAATATTTAAATCGTTTACTCTACTAAACTGGAATAGTTCGTTGGATGTGTTTGACCCATAAAGTTGAAAAGTACATGTAACCCAACTTAATTATAACTTAAAATTGATATTGTAAAGAATGGCTATATAGATTGTTTCCATGCTAACCACTATAAGTGGATCTAGTGGTCCGCAAGGACTATAAATAATAAAAGAACTTAGGCAAAATGTGTACAAGCTATGGTTGGATAGTTACCTTTGCAACCATATGTAGTAGCATCAAACGACTTTCTTGTAAAAATAGTCAAGGTGTAAGCTGGTCTAAACACTCAGGTGTATAAAAGAAAAACAAAATGATCTTAATGTATACGTATACTGGAGCTTTCGTTAAAAATGTTTATTTCGTTGGTTTGTTAAGACTAACAAAATGTTAGAGATTTGATCCTTGTACTCCAAATGAAAAGTGAAATTTGAATATGAAACTACTGCTGAACAACAATAAAAACAAAAAGTACCCATCTCTGGCCAGTCTGGTTATCATCTTCAAGAGGACTCGTTAAGTCATTTCATAAATTAGAGCTGGTTGTATGTTTGTGTTTGCAGGTAGCTCACTTGCCTGACAAAGCCAACAACTACCTGACCCCTGCCTTGTCTGTTCTGGAAAAGAATACATGATCCACACTCCACTTCTCACCGGCTACTCCAAAGTTTGTAATTATCAACGAGTACATCTCTCTCTCTTGAAAGTTGCCACTAAAAACATATTTCTATACAGTATATAAAAGATGTACAAATTCATTCCCTGTTTGGCAATGGCAGCATGTGGATACATTTATCTTTGAAAATGCAGAGATTTCTTTGAGATGAAAGAGATGTAAAGGTGTAAGAATCATAAGGAATATATTTGATTCATATTGTTTTTAAGAATAGTGTATAAGAAATCGAATGATTTGAAAAGGAAAGGAAAGGTAAGTTGCTTTGTGCTCTATGCAATGTTTCCTTTAATGAGGAATTTTTGTCCTATTTTTAAGAAATTGAGTTTCATCTCATTTGAGTTATGTAAAGTTTAGTACATAAGTTGATCGAATTTGTAGTTTGCTATAAAGCGTTAAAAACTGATTAACAGAATGATATAAGAATACAGTTTTAACAGAATGATTTAACAATACTTTTCGTTTTACTTTAATGAGATGGACATGATGTTCTTAAGACCTTGATAAATTAATGATTTGGCGAAATTGAGAAATTTGGTTACAATTCTAAAATTAGTTGCAATTTAAATCATACCAAGTTTTTAATAATTATCTTATAACATGGGAATAGTTGAAATAATAAACCTATTCGGTCCTTATCTAAATAAATCACACTAATTAGTCTTTAATTTACCAAATACCTTAATTAGACTTTGGTCCTTATATATCTAAATCACAATAAATTACAATAATTTTATCAAATAACTAAATCTCATTTTTTCTAATTTAAAATTAAATCTTACCACTTTTTACTCTATTTCACAATTGGTTTTTCTAAATGTATATCTACAAGTAATTATTTTAAAAACTACAACTTAGGAAACATAAATACATGTATGAAATAGGTATATCTACAAGTAATTATTTTAAAAACTACAACTTAGAAAACATAAATACAGGTATGAAATAGAAATACAACGATTTAATCCTCATCGTTGATTTTTCAGAAAACTTTCTGTTACCTGTAGCATTCCTACTCTAAGTTTTGAAAACATATTCACATATTTTATTTTCTTACATAAAATTATAATTGTTATTATTATTTAATCAATATTGTACGAAGTTAATTTTGAATGACTAAATTTATTGAAACGATAGCAAACTAAAATTAGACAACTGAAAATATAGACAAAAGAAACCTTTTATTTCAAGTTCTTGCTGCAATTTTGGCCTCTTAGAGGCTATGCAACCAACCACGATCCATAACACGATACTAGTGAAGGAAAATTCAACATAGAAAACCAAAGACTTGACTACAATAACCCGATGCTAGAAATGGAATGGGTGACTAGTTACAGACATTGATAACATTACTTATAGAAATGAAATGGGTGACTACTTATAGACATTGATAACATTACTTTCTGTACAACTTTACAGAATAATTCTTTTAAAAAGAATGTCAATAAAAAAAAAAAAAAAACCAATTCCCCACACCACAAATGAAAGAATGGAAATATGAAGTATAACTATGGTCCTATAACTTAGCATCTGACTTGTTGAACTGATACAAAAACACAGATACGAAGGAAGTATTCAGGGTTCCTTAAGTTGTTCACTACCCAGGAGAAAGGAATTTGACCTTTTGGTTCAATCCCTTGGATCCTAACCAGCTTGATGCTAGGGTGATAAGAATGGAAATGCTCAGAAAAATTTGATCCCCTTTCTTCCGTTTTGGTACAATCCAACTGTTCTGCACTATCACTTTGTTCTTCTTCACCTATAACATTTGTCGATTCCTCCTTGGCAGTTGCCTTTTCGGCAAAAAGCTCAGGTAACAGACTCCTAACAGCATCATGTAAGGTGAAGCACTTACCTGCGATGTATGGAGATGAGGAAGAAAATCTCTTCATATGCCTAGACATTGAACTGTTGACCTTTGTGGTCATGGATGGATATACACCTTAAACCAGTATGACAACTATATTTTTAAAGCACAAAAACTCTTGATTGATCGAGAAAAATCAATCTACACTCAATTCTCCATGTTTATAAATTGGCCTCTAGTCTTTCTTTTATCAATTGGACCACATAAATCTGGCTAGTCAATCACATCCAACAACAACGTGCTCATATAATAGACCGTGCCAAACAAATAAGGAAACTAAAAACAAAAAGTGATAGTTCACGTTGCTTTACCTTCTTCATGAATCTCTACAGGACGATTAATGTATGAAACATCATCCCAATTGTTAACTGGTGGTGCATCTTCTAAATTATCAAAATCATCCCCTAAATTCCTTATATACAATCGAACTGGAATTCGACCTGGACATGCTGAAGTAATAAGAAACTTATCCTAACAAGTGAAATGATAGCATAAATGAATGTTAGACTTGAGGGGAGAGAGTAACAAAGGTGAGTGAATTTAAAAATCATACACATGGAACCCACATGTAGGATGGAAATCCAATATCTTGCAAACATCAACTTGCTTTGCTTGACATACAGAATCATTAGAAGAGATTCATTTGCGACTGCGTCTCAAATAGTGAGACAGAAAAGGGAGAAAGAAGAATGATAAAACACTACTTGTTTGAAGTCAATTAACTTTTTTAGTGTAAGAACCAAAACGTCTCACACTTGAAGTCAAAACAATAATTTGGAACAACTCTCCCCCTCCAAGAAAAAATACATGTCAGCAAATTACTCTCCACTAGACGGAGAAGACTTTTAAAAGAATAGATGAAGATAGTCAAGAGACAAATTATTAGAAATATTACAAAATGTAACCATCTAAACGAAGAGCAAAAGGGTCAACAAAATAAATCTTCAATATGCAAACTTAGATGCAGAGGACAAAGAATCTATCAGTAGAAGCACAAAAGTGGAATGCCTAAAAGTGGTTATCATACCTGTCATTAGTTGTCCTGCTATATCCATCTCGCCAGTACTTTTTGCAGGCAATGATGCAGTTGATATAGATTTCAACACATGCTCGTGACCAGTTCCTCCAAGCTTAAGTTTAGATGATATTCGTAGATAGGCTTCTAAATCACCTGCTAGTAGCCAATCAGCAAGCAAAAAAGTAGAAAAAGAACACATTATAAAGTCTATTGGATTTTCCTCTACATTCTTCATTAATATTAGTCATACTATTTATAAGTACCTTCTCTATTTAGAATTTTTTTCCTTAAATATACAGTCTACCTCCTAATTTCAACATAATTTATGTTGTTTTTACAATAGAAATATTAAACCTTTTTATACAAATCAATGAAGAGACATATTGATATAAGGAGGGAACCCCTCTAACCAATTGAGCTTGCTTGCCAATAATATTACTATTAGAGTAAATAAAGAAAGAGGAATTATTAAAAAAGTTCATCAAAATGGTGGTGTTGTTTGACTGATTAGGACGGAAAGAAACTAGAGGACTTTTAAGATACGATAGTAAACGTACAAGATACTACTTATTGGTAGTGCTCTAACAACGAGAAATTATTATGTAATTACATATTTTATCATAAATAATTAGAAGCCTCTCCTTCTGTAGTTTCATGTAGGGGGTTTTTTCTATCCTCGGCTCCTAGGTTGTACATTATATGGTTCTTTTTAGGAAAGGGTGTTTTAATTGAGGACTGGAAAATTAATTATATCACAAAAATAATTGACCTGCAAATTACAAAATAATATTGCAATATTAACTTAGATAGAAGTGCAAAACTATGGAAAAATAAAGTAAAATGTCTATAGTCCTTGCTAGCATACCATTGGATACAGAACGCCATAACTCCAACAGATCAGGTTCCGACATGCTCATGACATTCTTGGTGTTCCCATTGACAATGTAATCAGCCTGGTCATAATGAACATCCCTAGGTCATCTTGTCGAAAATCTCTCTATATCATTCAATTACTAAGAGCCAAATTAAAATTACACAACAAGAGCAAGACCACGATCGTATTAATACAATAACAATGAATAATAATTGAATTTTCAAAGAGATGCCAAAATTTTGCCTCAAGGATTGCAACTTTTAGTGATAGCAAGGGTTTAAGGTTTAGGGTTTAAGCTCTTCGTCCATCCTCTCCTTTTTGTTCCAAACCCCCTTGGCCTTTAGAACCTCATAAACAAATGCCCAAACTTGTCAAAGCTTTCAGTTTCTCCAAATCTAATTAAATGATCAAACCATCCTTTTTGCTCTTACAAGGAATTACATGGATGCTTAGCTTCTTTGCAATGAAGGAAGCATCAGGGATTTGTCAACCGACCACAAGGCCAATTGGCTTTTGGAAAAAGGACATGGCAGCACACATTTCAGTTTATCAGTGAGAAACCTTGTATAATGATTTGTATCAACAAGATGCAAGACTTATATGTCTATAGTCCCCCACTGATTTTTTTTTTTTTTTTGGATAAGAGTCCCCCACTGATTTGGGATCCAGTTTCTTGGGAATGAGGTAAATGTGAGTCTCCTTAAGCCCAACATTGATGACAGAATTCTGGAAAAAAACGGAACACTTTAAGGATGTTGATCTGGGCTTTTTAGAAGAACTCCACTGTAAAACCGTATGGTCCCAAAAGCTTATTGGTGCCAGATTTGTGACTGCCTTCCAGATCTCTGCCTTTGTAAAAGGCACTTCTAGTTGGACAGATTTGAACTTCTATTGGGTCCGACGGTATATATGATGGTAAATACCTAACTGGACTGATTGTTGAGTCTTATAACAAAAGTCTCATAGCTCTCTGGTTTGAAAAATTTAGGGTCACACAAAATTAAAAGTTTAATGTACTATCGAACATAAAATTAAAAAATTTACTAACCACAAAATTAAAAGTTCAAGGGCCTATTTAAAATTTTTCAATTTTAGGGATTTATTAAAACCAACTTAAAAGTCTAGAGACCTATAGACACAAACACGGAAGTTACAAAACTAAGCTTGAAATTTAACTTTTTATTTTCTACCTCCATTTGGTGCCTTAAAACAAAGTTATCGTATTCCTGAAGAAATCATAATGATTTCGACTAGATTTAAAAAAGGTAGGTTAAATTAAAAGTTTAGTCTTAGAATTTTTAGATTGTGTCTATTTAGCTCCTAAACTTTCAAAAGTGTCTCATAGGACCCGATTTATTCTGCTAGGCCCCCCATCAAATATGTTTATAAGAGGAGGGGCAACAAGTAGTTTCCAGCTTGAACCAGGGGTAAAAGGGGGTATTCCAATGTCTTTTGAGTCTTTGCTGATGTGGAGGCTGAGTAGGATATATATATATATGTATTTTGGAGCTAGGGTTAGTTATCTTGATATTTGTGTTTTTTGGAGTGAACAGTGGTTCATAGGAGAGAACAGCCCTCTTATTTGGCTGCTGTGTTTTGCTGTTTTTCTTTGTCTCTGTTATTAGTCTAAGGAAGAGATTGCTGACTATATATTTCATTTACATAGAGTTGGCATATTCTGGACAAGTTGGGTGAGTTTTCTGTTTGTAGGAAATAGAATTTGTGTCTTCTCTGTTTGCAGGAAGTTGGAACCATAACAGTGGTATCAGAGCCGTTCGAAAAAACTGGGGAGGTGGAGTAAAATGACTCAAAAACAGATAGAGGAAAGACTTGCAGCAACAGAGGCGGATATCGGTTTGATTAAGAATGAGGTACATCGAATCCCTATTCTGGAGAAAACAATGGAGCAAATGCACGCGATGTTGATGGAGATGTTCGAAGAAAGACGAAACCAAACACCATCGTCAGAGGTAACCGGAACAAACATCGGAAAACGAAAGATGAGGACAAATGAGGTAACCGAAGGGGGAGAGGATGGTGACACGGGAGAATTGTCCCAAGCACGCGAAACAGCGACGGGGCAGGACCGGATTAAATTTAAGAAGCTTGAAATGCCGGTGTTTAATGGGGAGGATCCAGATGGTTGGTTTTATCGGGTCGAACACTATTTCCAGCTGCACTTGTTGAATGAGAAAGAGAAGCTGAAAATTGCGATAGTGAGTTTGGAAGGAAAGGCACTCAGCTGGTTCAGATGGGCTGAAAACCGTCGGAAGTTTAAATCGTGGCAGGACCTTAAATAAAGGATGTACTCACGTTTTCGTTGTCGGCTTCAGGGAACCCAATGTGCGCGGTTCTTGGCGGTCAAACAAGAGGGGAGGGTCTCGGAATATTTGCAGAGGTTTGAAGAGCTCTCAGCGCCGTTGACGGAGATGGCAGAGGATGTGTTGGTGAATACCTTCACGAACGGGCTGGACCCCATAATCCGGACGGAGGTTTTCTCCATGAGGGCCGTGGGCCTTGAAGATATGATGGACGCGGCCCAACTCGCGGAAGAGAAGATCGAAACAGCCCACAATTCGGTAAGCCCATACGGGAAAGATGGAAAGACAGTCCAAAAGGGAACGAACCGGGGCTCCGAAAGCCCAATTACCCGCGTGGTGACCTTGGCCGAAAAAATCCCTAGTGTGCCGCCCAGCTCTAATGTAACTTCTGCTACGACTTTCCCCAACCCAGGCGTTCCCTATCAACGTTGCGACAACCCCTGGAAACGCTGGACGGACTCGGAACTGCAAGCAAGGAGGGATAAGGGGCTCTGCTATCGCTGTGACGAACCGTACAGTAAGGGGCATCGTTGCAAAAACAAGGAACTAAGGTTGTGCATCGTGGCTGACGACGCGGAGACACTGAAATGGAGGATTTACCGGGCGAAACAGCATTGGAGGAAGTGAGCCCGGTAGTCGAGCTATCTTTGAACTCCGTGGTAGGACTCACGACTCCGGGAACGTTTAAGCTGAAAGGGACAGTGGAGGGCCGCGAGATAATACTAATGATAGACTGTGGAGCGACACATAACTTCATATCGCTGCAATTAGTCGAATCCCTAAAAATACCTATGACAAAACCTCAAACTACGGAGTGATTATGGGCTCCGGAAAGGCCGTGCAAGGTAAAGGAATGTGCAAGGGCGTGACAGTGGGCTTACCAGTCATGACGATAATAGAGGACTTTTTGCCACTTGAGTTGGGGAACATTGATATGGTACTGGGGATGCAGTGGTTACGGAAACAAGGGGCAATGACGGTGGATTGGAAAGAACTGATAATGGTTTTTTCGGTAGGGGAAAACAAAGTGAGTCTGAAAGGGGATCCCTCCCTAGCTAGAATGGAAATCACATTAAAGATGCTCCATAAAACTTGGCAACCAGAGGATCAAGGGTTTTTGATCGACTTCCGGGCAATGGGCATTCCCAAAGCAGACAGAGTAATAAGGGTCACGGAGTCGGTGGAAGATATGAAACCAGAAATCGAGAAGCTACAGAGGGACTTCGCGGATATTTTGTTTACCTGACGGACTACCACCAATGCGCCAAATTGATCACGGAATACAGCTGAAAGAGGAAACAGATCCAGTCAACGTACGGCCCTACCGTTACCCGCACGCCCAGAAAAATGAGATTGAAAGACTGGTGAATGATATGCTGATTTCAGGAATTATCCACCCAAGCATTAGTCCGTTTCCAGCCCGGTTATCTTGGTCAAAAAGAAAGATGGAAGTTGGCGTTTTCGCGTCAACTACAGAAACTTAAATCGAGCGACAGTGCCGGATAAATTCCCCATACCAATGATCGACGAACTGCACGGAGCTTGTGTTTTTTCGAAAATAGATTTGAAGTCGGGATATCATCAGATTCGAGTCCGGAAAGAAGATGTTCGGAAAACGGCCTTTCGCACCCACGAGGGTCATTACGAGTTTCTGGTAATGCCATTTGGACTCTCCAACGCCCCAGCGACATTCCAAGCATTGATGAATCAGGTTTTCCGCCCCTACCTTCGAAAATTCATTTTAGTTTTTTTTGACGACATCCTTGTGTACAGCACATACGTCAGGGCTCACGTCGAGCACCTCACGGTGGTTTTCCGACTACTTCGTGAACATCAACTATTCGCAAACGGGAAGAAATGCCAATTCGCAAGGACAGGGGGTGGAAGCTGACCTTTGGAGCTAGGGTTAGTTATCTTGATATTTGTGTTTTTTGGAGTGAACAGTGGTTCATAGGAGAGAACAACCCTCTTATTTGGCTGCTGTGTTTTGCTGTTTTTCTTTGTCTCTGTTATTAGTCTAAGGAAGAGATTGCTGACTACATATTTCATTTACATAGAGTTGGCATATTCTAGACAAGTTGGGTGATTTTTCTGTTTGCAGGAAATAGAATTTGTGTCTTCTCTGTTTGCAGGAAGTTGGAACCATAACATATTCAAAAAGAAAAAGAAGGGGTCTAGTAGGTCCCAAAACTCTCAATTTGTGGTTTTTTTTTTTTTTTTATATCCGTGGGTGTCCGGGCCAGTTTACGCGCACCTCGACTAATCTCACGGGACAACCCGCCTGACCATACAACATTTGGGTGTCAAGGAAACTCGTAGGAAATTAATTACTAGATAGGTGGCCACCATGGATTGAACTCGTGACCTCTTAGTTAATTATTGACATTTTTACCACTAGGCCAACCATGATGGTTAATAGGTCTTTAAACTTTCAATCTTATGTCTAATAAGTCTTTGAAAAATTATTTTTTATAGAATGAATTGATCTATTAGATCTAAATTTCAATTTTATGTTTAATGGAAGCTAAACTTTTACATACCAAATAGACACAAATGTCAAGGTTCAAAGACAACTTATAATTCAACCATGAAAGTAAAAAGTACCATCGACTGACCTCTTTTAATGAGTTAATAAAGCTCCACTTTATACTATCTTCACCTTCACAAGGAATTAACAATTGTCTTGGATAACCTCTAAAATGTACCTGTTAAAAAAAGTGAGATGATTTTCACGTCACATTTGTCACAAAATATGAGAAAGTAAAGGCAATACCTAATTTAAATAGTCTTAGAAGCTAAGATACCCCAGTAATCAAATTCATTTTAGAGAATGGATATTGTATTTGTACTCATAGGTAGGTAAAAACGTTTACAAAGGCATTTGGTTATAGGGAACGGGAAATTGAAAGTCTAGAATTAGAAACTATGGGATTTGGAAACCGGCATTTGAGTGTACTGTGTATGGAAATGAGACTCAAAAGCCTAAAAATGTGAAAAGGTGTTTGATTTGTACCATGAAGTATCTGTCTTTAAGCTAGAAAGTGACAGCCACATGGCTTAGAGAGCTAAGTTCTTACACATTAGTGAAGTGCAATTAACCCTTTTTTCAAAAATTTAAAACATTGAAACAAATAACAGGAGTCTAATTGCAGTGTGGATATAATGACGTTCTTGTTTTGGATGCTGAGCAAAAATTGCCTTCCACTTCTCTCTTCTCATACATTCATACTCTAAGGACAGGGACTAAAAAGTATGCCGGATTCCATGAAACTTTATTAAAATGTTCCTTTGGATTGAGTTACAATACTGAAAGAAGAGATTTAAACAGCAACGTTGAAGTAGCTGAAATTCCATTCCTACAAAAAGTTCAACCAATCCTAAATTCATCATTAATGCACCTAGGGTTCTCATACTCTGGAATGCAACTGCAATCACATAATAGACAATCAAGACCCAGATCCACATGTATATTAATCCTCACGTGCAACCAAGACAAGATCGTAACTTTTTCATTTGATAAATTTTTTAAAATCAAATTATACCCCTGAACTTTGGGGGTAATATTGCAATTAAAACCAAAATTGTTCTAAGTGGATCAGTTTTGACCGTCCATTAAGATTCCAATTTAGAACTAAAAATACATAATTCTCACATGTGTATGTGTAAGATTTCTGTAAATGCATAGATTTGACAAAATATTAGAGATAAATTTTAAAATCAAATGAATAGTAGCCGTTTTCAATAATGTGAGTGGCTTTTCATATTTTCTTTCTCAATTTTTTATACCTAGTTAGAAAGAATTACATGATAAATTTTTCTTATCGCTTTTGTAGGATTTAGGAGTAAACAGTGTTTTCAAAGCGCAAGGCGCCTCTTAAGGCGACAAGTTCCTTGATCGCTAGGGTTTAGGGTTTAATATGGCAATTAAAACCAAAATTGTTCTAAGTGGATCAGTTTTGACCGTCCATTAAGATTCTAATTTTAGAACTAAACATAAATAATTCTCGCATGTGTACGTGTAAGATTTCTGTAAACGCATAGATTTGACAATATATTAGAGATAAATTTTAAAATCAAATGAATAGTAGCTGTTTTCATTAATGTGAGTGGCTTTTCATACTTTCTTTCTCAAATTTTTATACCTGTTAGAAAGAATTACATGATAAATTTTTCTTGTTGCTTTTGTAGGATTTAGGAGTAAATAGTGTTTTCAAAGCGCAAGGCGCACTTTAAGCCAACAAGCTCCTTAATCGCCTTAAGGTGAGAGGCAACAAAAGAAGCGCTGCCTGATTGAAGCAAGACGCATTTAATAAAATAATGAATAAATATAATTTTTGACAATTATAGCCAAAAAAAATATTTTAGATTTTTAAAATATTAAAAAATAAACAAAATTATTAAGAAACATTAACTAAAAAAATATTGAAAATAATGTTTAACAAACAAAAAGGGAAACAGAAATGCTTTTTAAATGGGTTAAAAATCGTTCTTTGAGTAATAGGGTAGAAATTTTGCCATTTGGCAATTCGGTTGGCATGCAGCCAGCATTACTTTAATTCCAGCGCCAACCCTTCAATTCTATTCTAGGAAATTCAAAAATAAAAAGAGAACATAACATCTCTTCTTCCGTTCTGATTTCCAACCAATCTTCTTCCTTCCCATCATTTTTGGTTGCTATTTTTGATAAGCAACCGATGGATGGCTAAGCAAAAAGATGACTTCTTCCATTTTCTTTGACTAATTCTGCTATTCTTTTTCTTCATTTCTTTGGATTTTATTTAATTCTTCTGGTTTAAATCTTCGTTATTCGGAAGAAAAGTTTAAGATAAACAAAAAATTTGAAGAAAAACAAAAAAATTGAAGAATGATATAAAAAAGAAGAAAGAAGAGCACCTGTGTCACCTTGAATATGTTGAAGGCGACTGAAAGGCGCAAAAGGCGAGCACCTCATTGAAGGTGCCCGCCTTAGGTGTTTCCAAGGCGGTATGGCCTCTCATCGCCTCGCCTCTCGCCTTAGGCGAGCGCCTGGGTGCGCCTCAACAACATTGGAGAATAATATTTTTATTTAGGGAACTTAGAGTTCATTTTAAATGGAATCAAGTAAAAAGGCCATAATACACTAGTGGAGGGAAGGGTCTAAAATTGATCTATTTTGAAAGTTTACGGTTTAAATTGATACCATTATTAATTTGGAGTAAGAGTATAAGTTGACCCCTTTACTTCCTTCACAAGATCACACTGTAAAATTTCAGATCACTTGAAGTCCATTATTGAGAAATGCGGAATTATTTTGGTTTGAGTAAAAAATTTAGACCTAATCTTGTTTTTTCATCAAGCACTTCCGAAGGCGTTTTAGTGGATCATGAGAGTTCCAACGGATGTTTCTATATCTTGGCCCACTAAAGTTCTTCTGAATTTTTCTGGTTATAGTCACTCTTTCAAGATTTAAGGATTACTTAGGAGGCATATTTTTCAACATCAAGCTGCATGGCTGTTTGCACTCCCATGGAGTTCTCCTACCATCCATTTTGTAGTTTTTAGTCTGCATTTTTCTGCTGTTTTTGGGCTCCTTGTTGAAGCTCTTAAGTTTTACTTTGTTCTTATTTTTCTACTGTTTTGCTCAGGGTTTCGTTTGTGTTGTTTTTTGCTCATTTCGCTTGTTCTTTTGTTTGTGACTGTTTTCTTACGCTCTTAGTATAATTCTCTTGTACCTTGAGCATTAGTCTCTTTTATTAATACAATTAATAAAGACGCTCGTATCCATTTCAAAAAAAAAAAAAAAAAAAGAGTATAAATTGATTTTTTTCCTACAGTTTTGTTCACCCTAAATTCAAAGGAAATTGGGACGCAGTTACATTAAAAAAACGCAGCTTGAACTATAAAGAAGAAGAGATAGAATTGTACTGTTAGATTCCATGGTCTTTCTGGTTCTGCACATAGAAGGTCAAAGAGTACACCAGTCGGTATATTCCTGAGAAGCATGCACCGGATTCTTCATGAGATACACAAACTTTTGCCAGGATTGTTCATTCTGAATAAATTACTAAAACTATAATCTTTTAAAATTGTAAATCCTAACGTACTAAACAATCATGGAAAGATTGTTGTCAAACTAAACTGACAACTAAGTCACAGAAATTAGAAAAGAATCCACTTGGGCAACCTAAATGTATTATTATCTATTGTTTTTTTATGAGAAACATAATTATAATTTCATTGATAGTATGAAATTACAAAATGCCAGGTGAGCCGTGTGGGGTTACATAATGCTACACCATTGTGAAACAAGTGAAGGTTGTAATCACAAAAGTTCTTATCTAAAAAAAGGGTTGTAATCACAAAAGTAGTGAGTGAATTTACCCAGGTAAGGGATGTATACAGAAGATGATCAAAGAAGTGAGTGAAATTAGACTCCCTATCTTAAAAAATACAGTGATTCCGCTCGTTCCAAAATAAGCCACAAGAAGGCTTTGATGATGAAGCACCAGAATCTCTCTTTTGTCTTTGAATGGATGGCCAATAAGGAGCATATTCAAAAGGGTGAAAGGATCGCTTGGGAACAGCATGCGATAGTTGCAGCATGAGATGATTTTCTTCAGCATAATCACAAAAAACCAGAAGGTGCATAATAGACTCACCACAATGACGATATAAAACACACCAGTTAGGAGCCAATTCCATGGAGCTTGTTTAATAAAAACATTCACAGTATTAATGCTACCATGACTGATCTTCCCTAGGAAGAACCAGGGAATAGGTCCTCTCAAAATATTCTTGTAAAGGGCGGCATTGCTGTCGAGGCCACAATAAGCTAGGCGATGAATGATAGATTGCAATGTAAAATGACCGGATTTATCCAATTTCTATCTCAAAGTGTCTTCTACCTCGATTTCAACCTCCTTAAGGTGTCGTCTCAGACTGAGGTCCCATGCTTGATAGTCAGAATTCCAACAATATGCAATGGAACCCTCCTTTTTCCTAGATAATGCATAGAGCCTAGGAAAAGTGGCCTTGAGGGGGAGGGTTCCAACCCAAAAGTCTTTCCAAAATGAAGGACTTTCACCATTCCCAATCACATTCTCGATGTTATCGTGAACAAGATTAGTCATTTGTGCAATGTAAGTCCATGGACCTTTGTAATGTTTAAAGAATCTACTTTGGGGTTGAAGAGGAAAGCCATACTTAGCATCAACAAGGCGACTAGAAAGAGCATCTGTCTCGAACTGATATGTCCATATTCCATTTCGCCAACAGGCCTTTATTACTTTTTTCAAGCCAGTCAAGTTGAGGCACCCTTTAGTGATAGGGAGTTGTACTTTCTGCCAATTGATAGAGTGGAAACTTCTGTCGTCATTGTGCCTGCTCCAAAGAAACTTCCTGTATTGTTTCTCAATCCGATCACCAGTTGTCGTTGAAATCTTAAAAAGATATAGGAAGTATGGAGGAAGATTGCTAAGTGTGATTGGATCAAAATGAGTCGGCCACCTTTGGACATATAAGAACCACTCCAACTATTATTTTTTATTTTGATATCCGTGAGTGTCTGGGTCAACTTATGTGTACCTCTACTGATCTCACGGGACAACTTGTCTGACCCTACAACATTTGGGTGTCAAGGAAATTCGTAGGAAATTAATTCCTAGGTAGGTGGCCATCATGGATTGAACCCATGACCTTTTAATTAGTTATTGACTTTTTTACCACTAAGCCAACCCGTGATGGTTAAAAACCACTCCAACTATTAAGGTGCCTTTCCACCTTCTCAATGATAGGCTCTCAAAATGATGATGAAAAAGGTTTCCCATTCAAAGGCAGGCCAAGACAAGTTGAGGGCCAAGTACCGACTATACATTCAAATGTAGCCACAAGAGAAGCAATCGCGCTATTGTCTAAATGAATGCCCATGAATTTTAACTTAGAATGGTTAACGCAGAGGCCAAATGTGTGTTCAAAAGCTTGAATAACCTCAAAAAGATTTCCCAGCTTTTCCTCATTAGGAGAGGAGAAAAGAATGATATCGTCAAGAAACTGTAGATGGTTAATACTGAGACTTGAGTTCCTGACAGCAAAGTTCTCAATGATATTAGATTCAGGTCCTTTGAGAGCATTCGACTAAGGAAATCAACCACCAAAGTGAACAAAAAAGGGTAGAGTGGATCCCTTTGTCTAAGGCCATGCATGGCTTTGATCTTTCCTCTAGGTTTTCCATTGGTGATAATGGAGAAGTTGGTGGATGAAATACGCCCTATAATCCATTTCCTCCATGTCTCACCAAAACCTTTGACAATCATGATGTTGTTAAAAAATTCCCAATCAACCATATCAAATGCCTTCTCAATGTCAAGCTTCATCAACATACTTTTAGTCTTGGAGAGGAAGTAGGGATCAATCAGTTCATTAGCAATTAAGGAGGCATCAATGATTTGGCGATTAGCTACAATAGCAAATTGATTCCTGAAGATTGTATGAGGGACAACTCTCTTCAAAGTTTCTGATAAAACTCGCACAATAATTTTTTATAGATGTGGTATGGCCGATCAGTCTATAATAATCACCAACCCTCTTGGCATCAACCTTTTTAGAAGTCAAGCAAATATAAGTCTGATTGAGGTTGGCATTAATAATGGCTTTCTCAAGAAAGTCTGACCCTTTTGATATCGTCTTTAAGGATGTTTCAATGCTTTTTAAAGAATTCAGTTGTATAACCGTCTGGTCTCGAAGTATTATCCATTACCATCTTAAACACTTATGTTCTTCCAGTTATAGTGCTAAATAATAGGGGTGTAATCGCTCTTATTTGGCTCGGTTCTAGCCACGAACAAAAAATGAACCCCCATATATTACTATGATAATGAGAAAATCGCGCCGAACCGTCTAGGAATATTAATCGTACCGCTCCAAACCAGTTTACTCGTATCAGTTTCGGTTCACATTATTAATGATGATTGTCTCACCAAACGCGGGCCCATGAAGGGATATAAGATGCAAGTCAAGCCCATTACATATTATTGGATCAAGGCCAAAGAAAGTCAAGAAATTTGTGGCACTCAGGTGTTAAACATATTCAAAATAAAAGTTCTGCATTCATTCTGGCTCGAATTCGCACGCTAGAGTATTCAATTGAAACGCGTTGCCACTAGAGCCGCCTCTCTAAGTTTTTTACACAATTGTTTCTAATATAGATATAGTTATTCGGCCGGCTCAGTTACAATATCCTTGTTCAATTCCAAAACTGAAACCGGCCCATTATATTTTTGAAATGTGAAAACCGAATTGGTAATAAACCAAGCCAACAACGGTTTCGGCTGGTTTTATCAGTTTTTCGGTTTGCCCTTGCACCCCTCCTAAATAATAGATCATTTGAAACAAGTATCTATAAAATCATCTAATAAGTTATAACTTCTGCTTCTCCACTGAGAACAATAAATATAATAATTGAAACAGCCAAAAGATTTTAAGAAAACTACCTTTTTTGTTTTTTTGTGGAGGGGGGGGGGGGGGGGGGGGGGGGGGGGG
>JBBPDJ010000020.1:10586846-10603354 GCA_037974625.1 Cucumis cinereus
TCACACAATTAAATCCAATCTTAAGTTTCAAAATAAACCAAAGTTTCACTTTCTTTCACTATTAATATCCAACAGATCTAAGGATAATTTTGAATAAACAAGAGCTCATAGTTAGCTCAGGATTAAGATCAAGTTATCTAGGTCATCGAATTGAAACAATCAGTCTTAACAGTAAACAACAATATAAAGTAAGAGTGACTATTTCATGGTCCGATCTTATGCAAACTCATTGCGTAGGACACTTCCACTCGCATATCTTTGTGTGAATGATTAAGGATCACATCATTTGTATCAAATACAAATTGAGTCACATCCATAGCATCTACAGGATATGGTACTCAATTTTATCCTTATACTATAGACCGTTTTGGCTATTTACTCGAACTTGATCCACCTTTATGTCACCATATAGAGTTCAAGTCATACTATAGTCATGAGATCTTAGTTTATTGAATTCAGGGTTATATAGTAGACAAATCACTTATTCAATAACATATTTACAAAATAAACCTCAATAACCAACTTCACTGAAAATAGAATATGTTTATCATTTACAAACCATGATTTTAGGACATAAAATCCAACATACCCCCACTTGAACTAAAACTCCAGTGGAACCATATATACATATTGTTGAGTTTAAGAGAGAAAACATATAAATATAATAAACTAGGGTATACATCATATACATACCTCATATACATACCCATTGTCTCCTCCCAATTGCCCTATATTACACAACTCGTAGTCCTAGACTCACTAGGTGACCCTCAAACACTCGAGTCGTGAGGGCCTTTGTAAACAGATCAGAATGTAGTCCTAGACTCATTTGCATTCTATGTGCTTTCTGCTTTTATGGTTTTTGGGTTCTTTGGAATTTGCAACTACACCACTATTATCACAATAGAGGGTGATATAGACAGATGCATATTTGAAACTACTTCCAACTCTATTAAATACTTCTTAAGGCATACAACTAGCCTCCTTTGTGCGTCACAGGCATCTTCGTACTCATCCTTCATGGTGGTGTCAACAATGCAACTTTGCTTGATATCCTCCATACTACTGCTCCTCCATTGAGAGTGACACTGATCCTGATGTGAATTTCTTCGAATCCTTATCGGTCTAAAAACCAGAGTTAGTGTATCCTGTAAGGATCAGATCCTGAACACCATACACGAGCATATAGTCCCTCATTCTCCTTAGATACTTGAGGATATTTCTAACGGCAGTCCATGATCATATCCCGAATTGGGTTGATACTTGTTGACAATCCCACAACATAGCATATGTCAGGTTGTGTCAACATGGCTTACACATCAGACTACCAATTGTTGATGCGTAGGGTACACGTCTCATATCCTCAACTTCTTGAGGTGTCTTAGGACATTGTTCCCTTGATAGATGAATTTCATGCATAAACAACAAAGGAGCCACCCCATATAAAGTTCAAGTATACATACTATAGCCATAAGATCTTAGTTTATTGAATTCAGGGTTATGTAGTACACAAAGCACTTATTCAATAAAATCTTTACTGAATAAACTTCAATAATCAGCTTTATTAGAAATAAAATAAACAAGGAAACCCATCAAGAGAGAATAATACACAAAGTATTTCAATTAAGTAAAGAAATATTTTGAAAACAACATTCTGTGAGACATCTTTTGAGATATAATCTGAAACAACCTCTGAAACATTTTTGAACGAGAACTAACCAATTCAAAACTCCAAAATACTACTTAGATAGTGTTGCATATTTTTAAATTTATATTCAATTTACACATTTTTTATTGGTCAGGTACAACAAGTGGCTTTGGTATAGAAATTTAAACCTTCAACTTCAAAGAAAGTAGAATACACGTAATTACCATTAAATTATAGTATAAAATTGAGTATATATCGACAAAAAGTATAGAGCCCCAAAGAATGTTGAAGTTGCTGCCATTAACTTGTCATCAGAGGCAAGCGTGGGTGCCATAATTTTTTACATTTAGAGTTTTCAGTTTAAAAGCTCATGCTTTAGTTTAAGAATCCAAATAATTTGAAATTTGAAACTTATTTTGTTCATCAAGTATGGGTTGGAACTATATATATATATATATATTTGGGTGCTCAAATATTAACTTCTAATTAAAAAAAGAAAAACAAGTGGAACAACCGGTCTATATCTATATGACCCAACACATCAATTCAATATTAATAATTAAGCATTCTAATTCTAATTATTAAGTTGTGAAGCCTAATAATCAAATACAACCACCACTCAAAATCCTATGTTAATTTATAACACTTTTATTATTAGACTAATTTTGTAATTATTCAATTTTTTCAGAGTGTATCCTTCCCCGCAAGTCTAACACTACGACGAATGCTATGGCCTGTAGGAAAATATTGAAATCTTAGGAGCCGTTTGGGGCGCAGATTGAGTTATTATAGTTTATGGTTATTATAATCTAAGGGTTATAATAAATTGTGTTTAGGGTGCAGAGTATTAGAGCCTGAGTTCTTATAATATGTGTTTAGGGTGCAAAGTATCATAGTCTGAGTTATTATAGTCTGTGTTTGGGGTCCAGATTATTATAGTCCAAATTATAATTTATAAAATAAATATCGGTTATCTTAGATCATGCCTATTTTCTCTGGACTATTATTTTTGTCATACATATATTTAGGTACGCGAAATATCATTTTTGGAAAACATATTTCAAACTATATCTTCTACCAATTTATACAAACTAGTTTACTACTACATGAGATGTCCATGTTATCAAATTTTATAATACAGTCTCATTTATAGAAATCGATATGTGATTTTATTAAATTTAGTTAATTATGTTGTTCATTTAATAAATTTAATATTATATATATCTATGATAAGATTTTATTAGGTTTTGAAATAAAATTTTTTAGACTTTTGTCACTTTAACTAATTTGAAAAAGATCATGGTTTTTTTTAAAAAAAATATTATAATATGTTAACTTCACATTAAAAGAAACTAGTATTTTTAATCTTGAATTCAATTATTGAAAAATTACAATTTTTTTTATCAAATTATATTTGAGGAATAAAAAAAAACATAAAGTTTTGAATTTTTATTTTTATTTGGCTGCTAAGTTTTTTCCAGCATTTTAATTTTTAAGTGCAAAAAATAATTCTAGGTCTTCAAGCCAGTTAAATTTACCAACGAAAAAAATAAAAAAAATTATTAAATTAAAATAGAGATCTCTACATATATAGCCTAAATAAATATACTTTATTATATATATATATATAGATAGATAGATAGATAGATAGATAGATAGATATAGATAGATAGATAGATAGATAATGTTGTTTAGGGTTTAGGGTTTAGGGTTTCGGGTTAAATAAACTTCACATACAAGCTTCTTTTGTACTATATATATATATATACTATCATTATCCCTTAAAATGAAGAAGACATTAGTTTAAAACAAAAAATGAGAAATATAGTTTTAAAAAGATAACCTAATAATAATAATAATTAAAAAAAACCTCCCAAAGAAAACAAATGAGGAAATATATTTTAAAAAATATTAATATAATTAAACTAAGAACCTATTTGGAATGACTTAGAAAAAGGTTGATCGGTGGCGACCGGAGGTTGGTTGGAAGTGGTCACCGGAGTTGGTTGTCAGAAGTTAGCCGGTGGATTCACCGGAGGTGGTGGTCGGTGATTGGTCGACGACGATCACTAGAGGTGGTGGTCAGAGATTGGCCGACGACGATCACCAGAGGTGGTGTCTGAAAGTTGGTCGACGAACTTTCCAACCTTTGAAACAAATACCCTTAGGGTTGAAAATAGTAAAAGCATGTGGTTTATTTTTAATCCTAATCCTAATCTCCAACTAAAATAATCCTTGCCACAAACATGTAGTGGACTATTATAGCCACTCCACTCCACCCTACTCCATGCCCCAAACACATCCTTAATGTTTTATGGTTAAGTAGCGTACTTGGGTGGATGGTTTCTGTGTACTCTCTCGAGACAATTCTTTTCTTGTTGCTCATCGTACATTTCCATATCACTGCTAAAGTTTGCATAAATTAAAAAAAATAATAAATAAAGTGCACTTTAGTTTAAGGATGAACATGAACAAATGTTTAGGCAAATATCAATTTCTTTCTCTTAATTTTAGGAATTGAACAATTAAAATTTTAAGGTTTTCTTGTTTTGGCAATCATTTAATTTTTTGTTTTTGATTTTGAAAATTGTACTTTCGTTTATCTTGATGCTTCATTTTTTTAAGTAAAAGATTTGATTTTTAATGAAATTTTTTTAAAAACTTTTTTTTAGTTTTCAAAATTGAATTGGTTTTAGAAAATATTGGTGAAAAGAAAATAAGAGTTTAAAAGTTTAAATTGTTGTATAAAGTCAACACTAGCTGATGTAAATAGTTGTTTCGAGTTGTTTTAATTGTGTTTTTTGTATTGGTTACAGTTTAGTTATAGTCTAATTACTAGTTTATTTTTTTAAATTTTTTTATTGTTTTCTGTTTTGGTTGTCAATATATTTGTATTAGTATAAAAATTGTTAGTTTAGGTTGTTATGATTAATTCAAAAAATTAATAAAAAAATCAAGATTTTTTTAGTCTTAAATTCAAGAATCCTCAATTATTCATTAAACTTGGTATCAGAGCAACTCGAAGAAGGAACTCAAGATGGGAAGGAATCTAGCCAACGCCGGCAAAGGAAAGGGTGTCAACGAGCAACCCTTGGAGCTGGAAATTCTCTCGTCGAAACTTTAAAAGCAACTATGCTGGCCTGCCGAATTGCAACTTACTGTGGTAGAAATGGCTCGCCAATTAGAAGTAGGCATCAATGTTTTGCCTCACCGACAAGAAATGGTTGTTGGACATGGAAGAAGGAGAGTCCATGTACAGTTCACCGGTCACCTACAAGAACCAAGAAACGAAGGAAACAATTCAGAATCATCCTACGAAGCTCAAAATGCACTTAGAAACATTATCGACTGCAAGAACCCATGATGGGTATCCAAAATTCAGACGTCTCGGTCGAAGAAGAAGATAACTTCCGGCAATAACCTATGGACAGAAGGGGAATTCGACAACACAGAGAGGGCAAAAACTAACTTTCACAAATCAGAGGGGGCAGAAATAGAAGGAAGAATTACCAGGAAGGCCAACTTATTCTCCCAATATACAAAGTAGGTCAGTTTTGGGGAGACTACCATCAAGATTTCAAGATGAAGGTGGATTTACCTATGTTCAGCGACAAATTGGATGTAGTGGCTTTTCTTGATTGGGTTAAAAACGTTGAGAGCTTTTTCGGATATATGGAAAACCCGATGACAAGAAAGTGAAGTTGGTTGCACTAAAGCTCAAATCGGGTGCATCGGCTTGGTGGGACAAAGTTCAAATCAACCACAGATTAATAGGAAAAAATTCAATAAGTAGCTAGCCAAGAATGTTGAAGATGATGAAAGAACGTTTTCTACCCTCCGAATTTGAGCAAATACTTTACCAATAATATCAACGTTGCCGATAAGCAAATAGAAAAGTAACAGAATATGTAGTAGAGTTTCATCATTTAAATGCGACTAGCACAAATAAGAGTGAGAACTACCAAATTGTTGGATTTGTTGACGACCTCAAAGAAGAAATACAAGAACATCTGGACTTGCAACCTATAGGAACATTAGTAGGTGTCATTTCAATGGCTTACAAAGTCGAGATCAAATTGGAGAAGAAACAAAGAACAACCAGTTTCAAGTAGAGTCCTTAGGATAAATCATTTACTCCATATCAACGAAAGACTTTCGAGAACAATAAGAAAGGTCAAAGCTCCAACTCAACCAAGAATAAAAAGATCAACCTCTTAAAGCCAATCAAAGTTCAGAAACCTAGAGACTTTTAACAAGAGAAGGGGTAGCAACACTTATCAAAGACAAAATCTTAGGTTTTGTTACCGTTGCAATTAAAAATGGCATTTTCTAATGAATGCCCTCAAAGGAGAACAATACAATATGTTGAAGGAGAGAAAAGCCAAGAAGACGAGGCGGTGCCAAGTTCTGACAAAGAAGTCAATGAGTTAGCACTGGATGAGGGAAAACAACTTTCTTGCGTATAAGAATTCTACTAACATTAAAAATCAAAACTTATCCACAACGTCACTCACTATTCCGGACAAGGTGTACGATCAATAGCAAGGTTTGCAATGTTATAATTGATAGTGGGAGTAGCGAAAATATTGTCTCTTTAAAACTCATGGAAGCACTCAACCTTAAATTAGATCCACATCCACAACCCTACAAAGATAAGTTCAACTTGCATGATTCCTTTCTCTATTGATAATTTCTATAAAGATCAAGTTATTTGTGGTGTTGTTGACATGGATGTTTGTCATATCTTGTTAGGGCGACATTGGCAATATGACTTACAACCTATACATAGAGAAAGAGAGAATAAGTACGACTTCACTTAGATAGGATAAAATATAAAGCTTCTACCTTCAACAAGGTTGACGGACAAAGTGGAGTCCTAGATCAAGAAAGAAGCAAGAAATCAATTATTTTATGTCCAAGAAAGTAGACAATTCATGGAAAAGGAAAATAGTGAAAGACCAAGTACCCACTCTGTTATTGTAAGAAGAAAATGAAGATTTCAAAAAACTACTAGAAGAGTTTCATCAAGTCCTAGAGACTACCACCGACTTACCACCGCTAAGAGACATTCAACACAATATTGGTGTCATTTCGAGTTCAATCCTACCAAATTTACCACACTATAGAATGAGTCCAATAGAATATGAGATTCTTCAAGAACAAGTCAACGAGCTCTTTGAAAAGAGGCATATTAGGGCTAGTCTAAGTCTTTGTGCGGTACCAGTTCTATTAACTCCTAAGAAAGATGAAACGTGGAGGATGTGCATGGATAGTCGCGCCATTTACAAGATTACCATCAAATGCTGCTTTCCTATTTCAAGAATGTCAGACCTATTTAATCAACTTGGAGGAGCAAAAATTTTCTCCAAGATTGACTTGAAAAGCAGTTACCATTAAATAAGAATCCGTTCGGGAGACGAATGGAAAACGACATTCAAGACTAATGAAGGCTTCTTTCAGTGGCTGGTGATGTCGTTCAGACTTTCCAATGCGCCTAACAATTTTATTAGATTAATGACCCAGGTTTTGTATTCTTACCTTAATAAATTTATGATAGTATATTTTGATGACATCCTAGTATATAACACTTCTTATGAAGAACATCTTTCACACTTGCATAAACTTTTTCAAACACTTCAAGAAAATAGCTTAGTATCACTCTTAAGAAGTGTTATTTCTTGGTTAAAGAGATATATTTTCTAGGGTTTGTCATTAATGAATTTGGCATATCCGTAGATCCTAGCAAGATTAAAGCAATTACAAATTGGCCTCAACCTGAAACGGTAAAAAAATTACAAAGCTTTCTTGGTCTTTCATCTTTCTACAGAAAATTCATAAGAAACTTTAGTACTATAGCATCCCCCCGAACAGAATGCTTAAAAAAGGGACAATTTTCATGGTCTAACCCATAAATACAGAGTTTTACTCTTTTGAAAGATAGGTTGTCAAATACACTCGTTCTTGCTCTATCAGATTTCTCTCAATCATTTGAGGTAGTAGTCGATGTTTGTGGTTATGGAAACAAGGGTAGTTTTGTCACAACAAACTCACCCAACTGAATATTTTAGCGAGAAGCTAAGTGAAGAGAGACAAAAATGGGGCACGTATGAACAAGAACTCTATGCATTGGTGAGATCCTTAAAGGTTTGGGAACACTATCTTTTAGGATAAGAATTCATTTTATATTC
The DNA here is from genome assembly GCA_037974625.1 of Cucumis cinereus. Classification (NCBI taxonomy): domain Eukaryota; kingdom Viridiplantae; phylum Streptophyta; class Magnoliopsida; order Cucurbitales; family Cucurbitaceae; genus Cucumis; species Cucumis cinereus. The sequence continues at coordinate 10,594,683 of JBBPDJ010000020.1, forward strand.
GGATCATCTGTCTCTTAAATAATTGCAAACTCAAAAGACTATTAGTAGAATACATGCTAGATGACTATCCTTTTTACTAAGATTTCATTTTGTAATTAAACATAAAGCGGGTAGTACTAATGTAGTGTTTGACTTTCAAAGAGTCAAAAGCCAACATTTTGACTTTTGTTTGTGTTTTTATTTGTTTTTTTTAAAAAATAAAAAATTTCCTTTTTACCGTTGATGCATTAATTTTAAATAACATAATTAATTAACAAATTTAATTAATTAAATTTCACTTAAACATGATCAATCTGATCGACTTAATTGGAATCCTTATTTGAATTTTCGATATTTAAATCCTATTTAAATATCATTCTCTTAATTTGTAATCGTTAATTATATCAAAATATTTTTAATGATTCTATTTTTAATCAATTTGAAAGATTCGAACTGCTTGTTCACACTATTCTAAGTTTAGTTTCATAATGAGCTAGTAGAGGAACTTAATGAACCTACAGATCATGAGCTCCACGATCGGAGATTAGCTAGCTCTACTCTTTAACCAAGCTAATCAACGTTCTAACTAATCAGGATTGTTTAACCAAGCTAATCAACGTTCTAACTAATCAGGACTGTCCACTATAGCCCGTAGCTGCACTCTCCTCACCGTGGATATATTTGTGTCCACTTGATATAACCATGATTAGTAAGTCAACCCTTCACAAGTTCTTTGTAATCTCGGTTGGGTCAATTTGTCGTTTTACGCTCGAGACTACATCTTGTTCCTTAAGTCTCAGCTGATCCTCTAATAAATAATTGGTTTATGGTCCAACCTATAAATCGAATCTCTCTCAGGCCAATGAGAGGGTGGGGGCCCCTTTGTTCAAGACTTGGAGTCAGCACTTAAGGGAACAACCTATCTACTAACCCTAAAAGCGGGTACAAGTGAATTATGTATTGCACCCGACGTCCCCATCTATCCACACAATCTTACCCCTGAAATGGAAAGTCTATTGAGTCAGCGCTGATGAGCTGTCTTCACCTAAACAGATCTAAGGATAATTCCAAGTAAATAGGAGTTTGTAGTTAGCTCAGAATTAAGGTCGAGTTACCTAGGTCATCAATAATTGAAATGATCAGTTTTAATCAGTTAATGATATTATAAAGTAAAAGTGAGTATTTCATGGTTCGGTCTTATACAATCTTATTGCATACGATGCCCTCACTCATATGTCTCCACATGAGCATCTTGAGATCACGTCGTTTGTACTAAAATCAAAGTGGACAACATCTATAGTGTCCCCAAAATAAGGCGCACCCAACTTTATTCTTATACTATAGACCGTTTAGACTATTACTTGAACTTGTTGCCCATTTATGTCGCTACAAAAAGTTCAAGTATTCATATATACTATAGTCAAGGAGCCTTGTTTATTGGATTCTGAGTTTATAATGAGCAAATCACTAATCCAATAACAATTTATTGAACAATACTTCAACAACAACTTTTATTAAATTACAGAACAATTTAACATTTCCAAATCATAAATTTTAGGACATAAAACCCAACACATTGAGCTTCTTCTTCTTTTTCAAAGCTTTACAAAACCACAGCTCTCAGATATGAAAATAGTAAGTTCTTGGCATCCTTGTTTTCATTTTTTCTTCTTCTCCGATTCTAAGCAAACATACTTCTCTTACTGTGATTCCAACCCTCTGTCTGACGAGTGCATGTCTGAAGGGGGAGTTATGTTAACCTTGGGAAGATGACAATAACAATTCGCACCATGGTCATACCAAATTTGCTTTCAAGGCGGTGGTTTTCACACAATACAACAACTAGGTTCCAGATCTGGAACTACTAACATTAATTGATGTTATATGTTATATATCAGTCGAGTTGTACTTTTTCTTAGTATACAATCAAATTATACTTTAGTACCATAAAAGTATTATCTTAGCTAGACTCAATAAATCATGTTAGTTCAAGAGATTTATGAGCTTAAATGCATGTTTTATTCACAAGACATTGAGCATTTGGAGAGAAATTTAAAACGTAAAGTGTCGAACTTAAAATATAGAACAAATTGGAGCAAAATACCTGAGGAAAATTTATGTTGGTTAAAACTATGCTCATATTTTTTTAGTATACAAGAGAAATAAGAAAACTAAGGAGTAAAAGTTAGCAGCTAACAAAGAATCTACTGATGGAGGTTTGACTTCAAGCCAAATCAACAACAAAATGAATTCTTCGGAAATGAGAAGCTAAGTTCATGAGTCACAACATTATAGTGGTGCTTAACAAAGCAGAAACCCTTTCAATAATACTTCGCCATTGTAAATCACATAGGAAATCTAAGGAACTATTGAATCTCATTTAATTATCACGAAGATATTGTCAGACGACTCCATAGAATCAATGAATCAGTTTCAAGCCAACTTTTAAAACCTTAGAAATGGCCAGATGAAGTGCCAAAGCTTAGCAAGCTCGGACAAAACCAATGAAAGTCTCACCATATGCATCACAAACCCCACCTCACCGTTTCCAATAGCAACATCAAAGTTCAGCTTAAGAGAATCCGGAGGGGTCATATGTCCAAAAGAGCCCAACCTTCTTAGTAGGTGGAAGATCCTGGATAGCCTCTCTCTCTCTATATATATATATCTACCCCACAAACAAGGAGTTGTGTTGGCTACCAAACTACTAAGCTCATTGTTGATAGTTAATTTTTAGTGTTGAGTGGTTGTAAATCACACACAAGTGAAACTTAGTTGAGAAGTGAAGTTAGAATATAAAAGGATATAAGATAATGAGTAAGTATCACACCGAAAGTAAAAGAAAATAGAGAAATGATATGAATATCATGCTTAATAAAATCCAAAGGGCATATACTATAGTTAACTTTATAAAACAAAACCATATTAAATGCATAAGAAATATATATGTTAAGAGAGAGATTACTTTATTCTGGGGCCTAACCACCAAAGAAGCATATATGCAAGGAAAATAACCAAAAAAAAAAAAAAAAAAAAAGAAGGAATGAGGGGGGAATAAAGAGAGAGGAATAAGTAAACATAGTGGGGGGGTTTGAATTAAGTAAGAAATAATTAGAATTTAAAATAAGAATTGGTGACTCAAATTATCATTACAGAAGCATATAATATAATTAATTAATATCATATTCATATAGGTAGATCCACTTTCAAAATTGTTAGTGCTAATTAAGTAATTAATTAAAATAATAATAATAATAAAAAAAAGGATTAAAAAGTAGTGAGTGGAGGGGAGGGGAGGGGAGGGATGGGGACCAAAGGCAGGAAATGGAATAGGAAGAAAGGTTTTATCGCCGGTTGGCACAGTGCATGACGGACCAGAGATGTGTCGTTGGAAGATGTGCTGAGCGGCGCAAAGCCAAAGCTGTCGGAAACTGCCATGCCTTCCTTACACACACTCTCTATTCTCTCTTTATTTTATGCTTCTTTTTTTATTATTATTATTTATTTTTTAAAAAAAATATAAATATCCCTTTCTTTTACCTGGTGTGGGAGTGAGCTCGGAACGGCTTGCTTGTCTTTTTCTTACTTAATACACTAATTTTTTTTTAAGTCAAGGGATTTTTTTTTGAGAATTCAAACTACACACTTCTTGATCATCAACGAGCGTTTTAGGATATTGGTTGGTTGTTATAGTCTATAGTGTAGATTAATTTAACTTAGATAGAAAATAGTAAATAATGTAACAAATAAAAGGAGAAAAATGATAAATCATATATATTTGTAAACACCGTTGTTATACTTAGAACCACAAACGTGGATGAGTTTAGCTATTACTAATAGACTAAGTTGTAGAAAATACTTAGACAACTTTATCACTTATTTCAAAAGAAAATCTTCTATATTCTTTTTAAACTTACCATATTACTTTTTGACTTTTTATAGAGTTTTAGAATTAGAAGTATAAGGATTAGTAAATTATTTTAGTTGATAATTATTTGGTTTTTAATTTTTGAAGCTTACGAATACTATTTTCATCTATAAGTTTTTATTAATCCACTTTCCAATAATGTTTGCACATATCAAGCTAAACTTTGAACTTTTTTTTTTTTGTTTAAAAATTTGATTGAGGATTCAAATGTTTTTTTCGACGAATGTGAAAAGTAACATAGTATAGAATAGAGGAGAAAACAAGAATAAGTAAAATCATTACCAAATGAAACCTTAGAATTTTGAACCTAGAATGGTTTGACAGTGACATAGGATGGTGACAATCTGAACTTTTCTTCTGGTTGTCATCACCACAATGTTTCATTTTAGGTCACATTTCTCATTCAAAATTCAAAAACATTTTCTACTTTAGAAGTAGTTTTGAAATGTCTAAGGAAAAGTGTAAAAGATAATATAATAACTTTTGAAATGATGATAAAATTTAAGACGAACAAACTTCACCGGTGTAATTTGAATAAAATCAAATGAACTAAGGATGTTTGAAAAGGGTAAGTTGGAAACTATTTATGAAAGAATAATAACAAATTCTGACTTTCTTCAAACGACATAGAACAGACATATAATTTAACATTCCTATTACAAAAGTAATATCCAGTACACTCGAGAAAGGCAACACTGTTTCATTGAGTTGAGGCCTTTTTTTTTTTTTTTTAATTTCATAGATCATTCCCTTTTGTTTGATATAGAAATGGATCAATCAGATATGCTCAAACTCACGTGGAAGATTATGATACGAGAGAATCGAAGTTAGCATTCAGTTGAAAGTGTTTGCCTAACTTCAAAATATTATATAATTATTTATATTTATCGACAACCAATGAAAGTTTCAAATTTAATTAATTTTTTTTTCTTTTTTGTTTGTATGGGTTCTACAAAATAATAATAATAATAATAATAATAATAATAATAATAATAATAATAAAGGAGGAATCCTCTTTAAACATGTGCTTAGGCCTTTTAGTGCCTACTTAATAGCCTTGCCTTTATAGCTTATTTGGAGTTTATTTATTTATTTATTTTTCATTTGGAAGAGAGAGGCTCCCAATATTACATTCAACTAATTCAAATGTGGGGTTTTGCTTTAGTTTTGTGTATTCATTTTCTGTTTTTGATCCCAAAAATTTGGAGTTACATTGGTCAATTGTGTAGTGACTATTGACATTAGACAGCATTTCTTTTAGATTTGATATGGTCTGCTTTTTAGCTAAAGAATAAATCCACCTTTGCTTTACATTATATATGTTTGGTTTTATTTTAGATTAAGCTTCTAATTTTCTCGAGGTTTTGATACAATTTACACGTGTTCACAACTAACTAGCTACTTGCAACCTTCTTGAGACTCATTAACTATGTCTCGTTTGATAATGTTGTTGTTTCTTGTTTTTGGTTCTTGAGAAACTGTTGGAAACAAAAATATATAGTTACGTTTTAGACTTGTTTGAATAAACTCACCTTTGCTTTACATGTATATGGTTTTGTTTTCACCTTCTCCTTTTCTGAGCTTTAAATATAATTTATACGTGTGCACGACTAGCTAGTTGCAACCTTCTTGAAATTGGTTAACTATGTCTCGTTTGATAACATTGTCGTTTCTTGTTTTTGGTACCTGAAAAATAAACGGCAAAATCAAGTTATTTGTTAAGGCTCGTTTGATGACGTTTTCGGTTCTTGTTTCTTGACTATATTTTCAACTCTAGATTGATAACGTTGTTGTTTCTTGTTTTTTGGTTATTGAGAAATTGTTCAAGTTATGGGTTAGGACTCATTTGATAATGTTTTTAGTTTCTTGGGTTTATAATACTTCAACTCTGGATCAGAGTCATGAGTTTTTTTTGACATAAAAGCAGAAACTGAGAAGTTAGACTATGAGTTTCTAAACAAATCAGCCACTTAGTATCGACTCCAAATGTGATTCTCAACAAGGATCCTTAATTCCTTTATCCATTTCCCACAATTAAACTACATCAATAATTAACCCACCATCTCATCTCTCTCTTCTTCTTCCTCTTCCCCCACTTCCCATCACTTATATGCCTTCAATCTTCATCTTCTCTCTTCATGCTTCACAACAATTTGTTCAATAATCTTCAGTTGCCTACTTGGGTTTCTTCTGCTTTTTATCTTGATCTTCAAATGGTATGAATCTCCCTCATGTTTCTCCTATTTTCCATTTTCTTGCTAAGATTATAGATTAAGAACACTGTATTCTCTTCTTCTCCTATCAACTGTCTGTTTGTTTTCTGGTTTTGATCTCTATATTTTTGTTCTGTCTTTATTAGATTAACATCATGAACTGATTAGCTACTTTGTTATTTTCTTTTGTCATTGATTTTCCCCCCTCTCTTCCTCTATTTGGTTCTTAATTTGTAAATTTTGCCATCATGAACTTTATAGTTTACTTCATATTTCATGTTTTTTCCCCTTGAGATTGGAATTTTATGAACTCTCTATCTTCACTCTTTTTCAGCAAACTGTTTATCTCCATTTTCTTTAAGTTACTTTGATATCTTATTCCAATTTTGTCAAAAACAAAACCAGTCAAAATATGTAAACAAGGTGTTGATTAGATAAAAGATGAACTAAATTCTAGAGATCATTTCATTTTGGTAGTCATGAGATTTGATAGTTTCTTGAGTAAGTCTGGAAAAATAATGCTGATATGAATCTTGTTGAACATTTGGCAGGAGGCAATTGGGGGTGATATTGGTAGCTAATTTTGAGCTTGTGCAGATATAAAAGTAAAGCTTTTGAGTTTCTACCAATAGCAGCACTCAATAATGAAACCATTTCTTGACCTTGAAAAGGAGCCTTCATGTTTGGCCAATGATTCTGATATTAGTAGCCAAGTTGCTTCTTCGAACTACATTTCTCCACTCCATGAAAGTTCTAATGATAATAGCCTCATAACTAACTCCTCTCTTCTTGCTAACCCAAATATTCCTGCTGCTGATCAACCAGGATTCGAGTCTGTTTGCCTCGACTTGACTCTCAATTTTAACATCGAAGATCTCGAAACAAGACCTGATTCGATGGGATTTTCATTGTCAAGCACAAGTGATCAGAGTAGCAATGAACCTACAGCATGTGCAACAATGGCTGTCCCAAGAGTATTTTCTTGCAACTACTGTCAGCGCAAGTTCTTTAGTTCACAAGCTCTTGGTGGCCACCAGAACGCGCATAAGCGTGAACGAACGTTGGCGAAACGGGCGATGCGTATGGGAATTCTAGCTGAAAGATATGCAAGCTTAGCATCTTTACCGTTGAAAGGCTCATCATTTAAGTCCTTAGGGATCAAAGCACACTCTTCATTGCTCCATGGAATCGCTGCACCAATGAAGCCTAATGAAATCAGGAGCAGTGCTAGATTTGAACCGGAACCAGGATATATAGGCATGCCGATTTTCTTGGAGGATGATGAAGCAGAAGTTATGTGGCCAGGTAGTTTTCGTCCAATGGTAGAAACTAGAAACGCTCATGAACTAAATCGACCAAGTTTCGTATTGACTGGTATTTCAAGTATAAGCTCAGCAGATAAGACGTTGGAAGATGTCGAAAACTCGACCCTTGATCTTACACTTAAACTCTAATCTAAGGCTCAATATCATCACTATTTCTGCTGTCTTTATCTGTACAGTGAGTGAGAAATGGTGGTTTAGTGTTGCAAGTTTCAATCAAACAAAACTTAAAACTTTCCCCATTTTAAGTACTTGTTTATCAGTCTTTTGCTGTGGGTTTGCTATAAGTGATTTTTCTTGCTTAAGGGAGGCTCTTGTAGAAGCATTTTCTTGCTATCTACTCCTTCATATGCTGGCTCTTATCTTATAGTAATGCAAGTGCTCTACCATTTTATCCACTCTTTTTTATTTCATTTGATTTTACATTTCTTCTTGTTGTACATAAATATGTAAATTTGGTAAAACTTTGAAGCAGTGAAGAATGCTTAAAAAAAGAAAAGACTTACAGAAAAAGTGCTTTTGAACCTTCTAAAAAGTAATAAAGGGAAAAAAAAAGGCTTACTTTCAAAAGGTGCTTTATTTAGAGCTTTTACTTTCATATAATCATTTTAAACTCGATCTAAAACCTATGATCATTGAGGTGACTAGTGGGGTTAGTCATTGACCTTACTTTGACCTTTTGCTAGATGAATCTCATGTTCTATCAGAAGGGTTATTGACTCAGATCTTTTATGATATTCAATAACTAATTTAAAGTCTTTTTTTTAGTTTCTTGTTCTAACTTCTCATTCTAATTCTTTTTTTTAGTTCCTCATGAGGCACAACTATAATTTTTTCTCTTTGGTTTTTTTCTTTGTTGAGATTCTTCTTTTCGCTTCGACCTCTCAACTTATCGCTTCTTCCTCTTATTCTTCATTAGACATACATTTTTTCATTTGGGAAAAAGACTACAGAACAAAGAAAATTTTGGAGAACGGAGAAGAAAAAAAGCATATGAGATGGCGACGCAAAAAACAAAAAAGACAAAAAACAAACAAAAAACTGATGGGATAAAAGCCCATTGCAGCGGAATAAATCAAGAATCATCTCAATTTTATTTTGAAAAACTTTAAAAAAAACATACATTGGAAAAATACAGAAAAAAAATTAATTTAGGCTAAGCATGTTTTTTGTAAATAATTACAGAGAAGAAACACTTACTTTAGGTGCAGTCTCTGAAATCTACAAAAC
>JBBPDJ010000020.1:10608903-10618995 GCA_037974625.1 Cucumis cinereus
TCCTTCAAGAGTTTTTTGAAAGTTATCCAGCCATAAAGGTCTACCCCTGAAGGAACAACAATGTTGCCCTTTCTTCCCGAGTGCATCACTTTAGAAATTTCCAGAAAACTTCCTCTCTTGTTTGTGATCTTATGGATCCAGATGAAACCTTCTGTACAAGTCGTCTTTCTGAAGAACTTCGGCTGCTTCGGACTCTGTAGTAAGTCTTCCAAGGAGTCTATTATCCATCTCATTAGTTTCTCTTCCCTTGTTAAAGAGTAGTTTCTGTTCTGATGACGCTCATCTATACAGACAATTCTTCTATGGCTACTCTTATCAAAGTCAATGGAAAAAACTTTCCTTTCTAATCTGACGGACTTCATACTGTCCTCAGAAAGATCGGGTTGGGGAACTAAAGATCAGAATGGGTTCTGGCCGGAGGAAGGATCAACGGAAAAATCGACAGGTGGGTTCTGGGGGGGAAGAAGAGAGGAGGAAGAGGAGAGAGGAGAGAGCATTTCCTTTTTGCTTCTAAATATCTACAAGACTTAACTCTCTCTAGTCCCTCTACAAACAAGTTTAAGTTTTACTAGGCGTTATTGGCATTTTTATTTGAAATGTTGGCCTCGCCTACGTTGCATCATCTCTTAGGTTTGAAAGACCAAATCTGGGAGGGGGTGTGACATATGACATTACTCTTTAGACTATTATTCAACACAATTTCTACAATGCTTCCTCTTTTGTTCATGGACTTTTGTATCCAATGCTCTGGGTACCCAAAATAATTTCCAGCCAAGAGATGCAACCAACAAACATGAAGGAGGATTTTTGGGTGAGCCCTTGAGTCCTTTGTTTCCACAGTTATGCAATCTATTGAAAAAGAGTTTGCATCCCGTGCCGACTTGGTTTTGCCTTCCTCAACCCTCATTCTTCGATCTCCTTAGGCTTCCATTGTCTTATGTGATTGAAGTGGCGGGTCTTCTTTCACTTCTTTATCCCCAAGAGAAGGATTATTAGGATTTGAGCCCTCGATCCTTATCCTTCTTAGGGTATCTTTTGCCATACTTCTTTCTCATATTTTGTCTACCCTTCTCTTGGACTGTTATTTTTGGTCTTTCGTTTCTCCTTGTCCTATAAGGATAAAATGCCAAAGAAAGTTAAGATTTTGTGCATGGCAAGTTTTACATGGGAGAGTTAATATCATGGATCATGTACAAAAACATTCTTCCCACGTCTTGGTCCTACAATTGTGCATTCTCAGTAGGCAGCACGAGGAGGACCTTGATCATATGATATAAGATAGCCAGTTTGTTCAATACCTTTAGAGTTAATGGATGAGATTGTTTGGTGTTTCTGGGCTCTTAATAGAGGTGGTAGAGCTATGATGGAGGAGGAACTTATGAATTCTCCTTTTAGAGAAGGGCAATGAGTAGTGGCATACTAGTTCTTTGCAACTTTGTAAGATATTTGACTTCATAGGAATAATAGAATCTTTAGGGAGGTGGATAAATTCAATGAAAAGGTTTGGGATGTGGCTAGGTGTAATGTCTCTTCTTAGGTATCAGTCACGATGCCTTTTTGTAATTATGAGCTTGTTCTTGCACCCCCCCCCCCCCCCCCTCCCCGCCAAAGAAAAAAAAAAGACAAAAAGCAAACACATGCCTTCCATCACACAAATACAATGACACAACAATTTCCAATGGAAAGACTCTCATGAGGTTGAAACTCACCCATTCCATCAAAAAAAAAACATACAACTTCAAAATTCTAAATTTATGGGAAAAAATACCTCATCTTTGCTCCAGGGCAAATAGGAAAAACAACTTTGAGAGCATACGGAAGAAGTTAAGCAAGAAAGATCACATGAGAAACGGAGAGGCTGAAGGATGAAGAGTAGGACAGATGGTTGACCAGAAAAACAATAATACAATTTTATTTGGAAACTCACATATAATTTAGAGGATATCATATTACAGAGTTTTATCCAAAGTTAAGACATGCCAGGTTTGAGTACTTGGAAGAAGTTAGTGGTCGCTAACTACACATTTGAAGAATCGGTCAGGAGCTATTACTCATTCAGTTGGATATGAATTTGTAGATGATTAAGATAGACTGATACAAATTATTGAGCACAACAAAAGGTGCAAAGACATGCAAACTTCCAGCACAGCTAGTAAACAAATGAAAAAGAAACAAAAGATTTGCAACTAGAAAGTTGTTGTCGGTTAACATTAGGATAATGGAAGCACTGATTCATGAAGCAAAATTAAAACTAAAGAACAGAGGAGCAGTTGCATTCATAATGTTCTGTAAATTTCAGTCAAGTGAATATCTTTCCCTAAATTTTTAACCATAGAAGTTATCTGTAAGTTTAAAACATAGAAGATTATTAATCTCACCTTGGCTTGATGACGTAAAGGAGTATGAAGGTTATTGCTAAAAACAAGCAAAGTCCTCCAACACTAAGATATGCTATGCCTAGGAAATCATTCTTCCCACCAATCCAACTAGTGGTTGAAAGGACCAGCTTCTTTTTACCACCGAAGCTATAGGTATTATAGTTGTTTTCAATCACCACTGTTATTATATCATTAGCTTCAAAGTCTGCTTCTATCTTCCCATATAGTTTCCTGAAGGTGGGCAGTGCAGCTGTTCGCATCCAAACAATAAGATCCTCTTGCTGGCTCAACTATTACATACAAAAAGGAAAGCATATTCATACATTAACAAGAATCAAGGAGAGAAGGTAAACAATAACATAATCAGACAGCATTGAAATGCGATGATAGAATGCAAATTATGCATACTTACAGGGATGCTCGCATTTAGTTTTGCACCACCGATCAGACCCCCACTCTGGAAGTTTTTAGGATAGACATCAGATCCAAATTTTCTTTCTTGGTCACTTTTCCAGGCTATGTCCTTCTTGCTGACTTGTAGTGCCTTGTTCTTCATGGAAAAACCATATGTATCATTGAACAAACTCCATGCAATAAGGCCACAAGGGACAATTGGGGCCCCTTTCCCAATGGTTGCTTCTGGTGCACAAGTTTTTGTATCTGCCTCAGCCGCCTTGCTTCGTAATTGTTTGTCACTTCTGCTTTTTACATAACTGATAATGTTTCATATGTCAAAAGAAACAGAAAAATATGTTAAAATGGAAAAGCAAGAATCGAAAAGTTGTTAAAGACTTGAAGTACACTTGAATAAGAAGGTAGGCACCAGTATCAGTAAACATGCGACACAATTTCCATACTTCAAATCCCAATAACATGAATAAAAGGACAATAATAAAAAGAACTCTCCAGAATGATTTAAGAAGATGCACAATATCTTTTAGTGCCACAATTTTTATGGCTTACTTTCATAGTAAAAAATGAATTAATAAAAAAAAAATATTACTTGTTTAGACCCCGACATTTAGGTAATACGTATGTTTGGTCCTTGAGGTTTCAAGACCTTACACTTCCATCTCTATAGTTAACAAATACTCCATTTTACTACTCAACGTAGGATGAAAATGGCATGGCATATTTTATAATAAAAACAGCAAGGCTTTAAAATAAAATAATAACAAACTCTTTCTCTCTTCCCTCCACCTCCTTCCGCTTCCCCTTCCCCTTCCCTAACATCACTGCTCCCACCACACCGGCCACCCATCACCTTTGCCCACAACCCTCTCTTTTTCTCCTCTTCCTCTTCTTTCTCTCGTCGAATTGAAGGACCTCTACCGGCATTTTGAGGCCCCTCTAGAAGATGCTGTCAACCATTTTAGTCTCATCAATGATGAAGAATTTATCAAAAGCAGCCTCCAATTCTATTCCAGAGCTTTGTTGCAACCTTTTCCAATTGGATCTATTAGCTTACTATTTTCCAATCTTAGAGAAAATCTCATATGTTATCAAGATAAGACGATAGTGTTGGAATATTCAAGGACCTAAAGGGAGCCTAAAATTGAACCTCATATTTTTGGCAAACTGGAACCCAAACATTATGCAAATGACCAAATGGCCAAATCTTTTCACATCTCCATTCAAATGTAGATCTTCACCAACACAATCAATGACCAAACCGAGATGTGAATTGTTGTCCAAGTTGGAAAGAGCAATGTTTTCTTAAAGCTCCATATGCAAAAAAGTACAATAGTGGGCAAACCAAAGGAAGGCAAGAGAGAAATAAATAGAAATAAAACTACACCGGAAGAGTAGTAATTTTGAGCAACCAATGTCTAACGAAGAAAAGTGTGAAAAATTCTTTGCTTCCATTTTCTCTTTAAGTAAACTATGACATAAACTTAAGGCCTAGCTGAAACCAATTAACATCCTGGCTTATTTCCTCCAGTTTACTTCTTAAACGATAATTTTTATATTTTTACTTTTACAAATTAAATCAGACTCTTTTTAACTTTAATAAGTTATAAGATCTATGAGCTTACTTGAAAAGGATTTGGTTTCACAGATTGTACACCCTTCCTTGAGTTCTAAATAATAAGCTATGCAACAGATTCCATATTTCTTCTTCTCCAAATAAATAACACTCCATATTTCAACCATTCATGAAAGGCCAGTTTCAAATAATTGAATATAAGTCACAAATCACGAAATCACCCTGCTATATTTGCTCATGAACGGTTTATTTTTCTCATATTCAAGACTCCACCAAGTTTTTTTCCTTTTTTTTCTTTTTTTATTTCCACTTACCGTCGGTGATTTTGATAGAAGTTATCAAGCTGATAATAGACATAAACCGGACCTTTCATTGGTTTAGGAACCTGAAAAGCATCAAGTTAGCAGAACTCTTTAAGACAGATAAATTAAGAGAAGAATACAGAACCAAAATCCAGTCAGCTTTTTAACGACAATAGAAAGTGTACTTACAGTCAACTTCCTGCTGCAGGTTTTATTAGTTTTGCTGTCTTTGATAAACGTAAGAGGACTGTCGCGAAACTGAGAAGGAAGGCAATCATGGTCGTATTGATCCACAATTTCAACGACCTGTGTATCATGGAAAGCATAAGGCTCAAGTTAAGAATTAAGTAGTCCAAAAATAAACAAACAAATAAAAACTGCATTGTGTCACATTTGCAAGGATGGGGCAGATAAGAAAATACTTGTTCTGATGCAAATAAGGAAGCAATCCCTATCGGGATAAAGATAATGCCAACAGCAACGAAGGATGTTATAACCTGAAATCAAATAGACACCAAGTAAAGAGAGTGCATAATGCTACAACAAGGACCAGAGAAAAAACTAAATTAAATCTTTTTGAGAGATACCCATCCTGGTGTTAAAATTGGTTTGCAAGCAGGAAGCTCTTGCTGTGTAAATCTAGAATCTGCAATCAAATTAAAAATAATGTATCAGTAACAACAAAGTGCCCATCACGTTGCCAAAAGAATTGACCTTACTTTGATGAGACATAATAGAAATACAGAACACCATGTCAATGAAGCAGCCGAATGGCTAGCATTTAAAATGATTATAATGTAAAGATGCACAAATATGAATTCAGATGGACCCAGAACCACAAATAAAAAAAAAAAAATCTTATATAGGTGTTCTTCACATGAGTTAAACAAACAATGCCAAAAGAAGGACGAACAAGTACGAGAACATAGATTAAGAAGTGAACTTCCAAAAGATTAAACCAAAGAGAGGAAGGGATTGTATACGTAAACCAAACAATCATTAACAATCAATATGGAAGAAAAAAAACTTAACGAAAAATACAGAACTCCATAACATGAGAATGAAGCATAAAAATGCAAGAATGAACGCATTTGAAAAGATTATAATGCAAAGATGAAGAAACATTTTAGACCCAGAAGCACAAACCAAAAATTTGCTCCACAGGAATGCTTCTCATAAACTTCACAAAAGAAAGGAAAAAAATACCCAAACAAACAACGAAAGTACAAGAACATAGGTCGAAAGGTACGCTTCCAAGGGATTTATGCATAGAGAGGAAGAGATCGTGTACAAAAATAAAAAATGCGAAACAGAATGATCCTTAAGAACAGTTATAACAATTGACACGAACAGAACAAACAAAAATAGGGAAAAGGAGAGTAAATATATGACATTTGGGTTTCTTCGATTTCTTGGGTGGAGTGGACGAATCAGAATTTCCTTGCTGCATTCTACCCGCCGAGCTCGTTGCCCCGTGAGTATTATTCATTTCTACGCATCAAAACGAAGAGAACAAGGTTATTAATCAGCAATATCATTTTTCTGCAAGTTTTATCCTCTTTTATAAAATCGAACAGTGGGTTACAACAATTTTTTATCTTTCATTAATGGGTTGATCGATTCTGACAAAAGAAACACAAAATTCAGGGGAAAATTGATTTGGATATAGAGGAATTTGGATATAGAGGAATTTCAAGATAAAAGACAAAATAGAAGTTAGAAAACGGAATCTCAGACCTGATCGATGAATCTCATCCGATCGGTGGCCCTTGCTTCACGAGCCCACTTTCTCGTTTCGGTATGGCTACCAAAACATTTCGCCCATTATCGAGATTTAGTGGAAGTAGTTTCGCGCGGTTTTCATATCTTTTTTCCTTTTTGTATTTTATTTCAAATGAATTTTTTATTATGTCTCTAGATCATCACCAATCATTTTGATCCGAATATTTAAAATAGTGGCAAAAAAACTAGAAAAAAAACTACTTATCGAAAAAAAATCAATTATATTTGATTTTTCTGTAAATTGTAAATATTTTGTAAATTTTTCTATTTTTTTATAATTATATGTAACTAACCAACAAAATAGAAGAAATGTAGAAATATTTTTTCCATCTAAGCCACTTATATTTATAGTATATATTTATTAAAATTTTTGAAGATCCATCCTCAATAAAATACAACTAATTGGTGTAACTATGACATTGGTTAAACAATTTGGGTTTTTTTTTTTTTTTTTTGTATCGATGCCCCCTTTTTCAGGGGCCTAAACGATTTTTGGTCCAATTTTTACAAGTGAATGAAAAATTGTCTTTTGATTACGTTTGCACCCTGTGAATTTACCCTTTGTCCCTAACTCCAGTATGCTCGTCCGAGGGCCACTCGATGCATGTTACAAGTTTAGTCGCTACATGCTGCTAGTGATTTCTTTACTCCTCAGCGCCAATTCATCTATTTCTTGTGATTCATACTTTCCTACGTCTCTTCTACTTGGAAAAGTTAACAATCATCCATCCATGCATGTTAGAAGTTGTGAGTATACTCGATCTTAGCATGCGGCACCTGCTCGTTACTTGATCTTAGTTTAAGCATCATATTGTTTTCATTTCCTCTCATTGTAAAGTTCGAAATAGTTATTGCATTTGGCTTTAGTGTTTCCTTCATCTTCAGTACGATAATATAAGGTTTATCATCACGAACACCGACCACAACACTTTACGTTTACGAACACTGAACTGAACTAATCTTCAGTACGAGTGTAGCGTGTTCAGTGTGTTGCATATCGAGTGTGGTGTCAATCGAGTGTCGACTGTAGTGTGAATCGAGCAACATGTAACCCTTGCATCGAGTAGAGAGTAGAGTGTGTAATGTATAGCGAGTACGTCGAATAACGTGCATCAAGGATTTTTCAAGAGCAATATCTAATGCTTTTCATTTTGTTTCCTGTGCAGTATGGCTAGACAATTCAAGATTGATGTTAAGGATCGTTTTTCTAATCAAGCTACCAGTTTGTCTTTACACATTTCAGTGGCCAACAAAATAGTGAATTAGAAGCTTACACTTACACAACTTGCTATCTTCAGAAATTTTGTATTCGATCGATTCGTTGATATGGATGTAATTTTCAACAATCTCCTCATATATTACATCCTACTGGAGGAAGTGAAAGATAATAGAAGGGATACCATGACGTTTGACTTAAATGGCACAATCATGACCTTCACAAAAGAAGATTTTCTATTGGTTACAGGGTTGTGGCTGGCACCTAATTTAGAATCGACTTCAAGGGCTGAATGTGAACTTGAAGACACAGTCCTAAGGTACTACAATAAGCCTATCACCAATGGTATTCACAATAATGCCCTTAATGTAGAGTACAAACTAATGGACTTTAAAAACGACATAGACGCTGTGAAGATAACATGTGTCTACTATACTGAATTGGCGATGATGGGATGGGAGAAGCGAGAGCCTACATTAGCATGAGCCTGTTCATGGATGTTGCGAACATGACTTACTTTACCAATCTAGATTGAGAAAACATTCTATGAGAGAAGACATTCTCGGAACTGCAATGAGGTTTAGTCGGCAAGGCCGATAACTATAAGATAGGGGTCAAGACTAATAAGGATTATATTATTAAATACAATCTATCGGAGTTTTCTCATGCATTCCAAGAAATAGCAAGACATTAACTAGTTCGTGTGTTATGTTTCTAATATTTTGGTTTAGTAGCTAAGTCGTTTTACTTGACTGCAGTTGTGGGCATACAAGATAATATCAACTATGACTGAAAAGTGTGCGACCCGGCTAAACAATTACAAAATTTCTCGTTTCTTGAGATGGGAATCTACGTACTCCCTACCCACCAAGACACTACAAAAAGACGTGTTTGAGACCGACGAAGTATACAATTACTCATTAAGTATAATTTAATAATAGTCTATTAGGACAAATTCATTAATGGTTTATTCATTAATGATGTTGGTGATCACACCCAGACTGGTGATGTCTAAGGAAGAAGAGTTGTATAGAGACACTTTGATCCACGAGAGAGTAGTCTATGGACCCACCAATGATAGGATGAGTGAGTCAGAGTCGTTCAGTAGTGAAGATGACCGCGCTCCTTCTCAGGCTGTCTATTACCTATAGGAAGCCTCTTTGGACCAAGAGTATAGGTCACATGAAGACTACACGCACCACGTGGAGCCTACACATCACTCGGTGCCTACTTTCTCGCATGAACAAGATACACATTAGTTTGGTAGTCATCAGTGGGACCATGAGACACTCCATTCTAATGTCCAGACTTGACCAAAATTCACAAGAGTTGATCCTTCACGTGGAGTGTTGACTGACTTGGTCGAGCAAGTCACGTTAGTAGAGAGGAAGCTAAGGGGCGTTCAGTTAGACCTAGGATCTTTAAAAGCTAATGTGACCGAAATAAAATCAAACCTGCAACAGATCACTGACTTTATCACCAACTTTTGTCGTGTACGTATAACTCATTAATGTCTTATACGTTGGGTTTTATGACCTAAAACTCGTAGATAGTAAATAGTTATTGATTATTTTTATCTAATTAATCCAAATTCAATAAACTAACGTCCTAAGCTGTTTTATGAGTCTTGAACTGTATGTGGAGACATATAGGGATCAATGTTCGGGATACAGCTTAAAAGGTCTATAGTATAGGGATAAGATTGGGTACCTTAACTTGGTAACAATATGGATACGATCCACTTTGTATTTGATACAAACACAATGTCCAACGTGTTTATGTAGGTGACATGCGTGTGGAGGTATCCTATGTAATGAGTTTGCATAAGACAAGACAACAAAATAGTAACCACTTACTAGATGTAACATCGTTGACTAGTTAGATTTTTATTTCAAATATGATGACCTAAGCAACTTAGTCTTAATCCTGACTTTTATTCACGAGGAATTGTCCTTTGATTTGTATGGGTAAGAGTGATCAAATTACCGACTCAATAAGCCTACCATTTTGGAGACAAGATCGACTGGAGAGGTGAAAAAATAATCACATAGGAGCCGTTTGGGGCGCAGAGTGAGTTATTATAGTCTGTGGGTTATAATAGTCTGTGTGTTATTATAGTCTATGTTTTGAGTGCAGAGTATTATAGTCTGGGTTATAATAATCTGTGTTTGGGGTGCAAAGTATTATAGTCTGGGTTATTATAGTATGCGTTTGAGGTGCAGATTATTATAATCCAAATTATAATCTATAAAATAAATATTGGTTATCTTAGATCATGTCTTTTTTTTTTGCACTATTATTTTTGTCATACATATATTTAGGTACATTAAATATCATTTTCTAAAAACAGATTTCAAATTATATCTTCTACCAATTTATACAAACTAGTTTACTACTACATGAGATGTCCATGTTATAAAATTTTAT
>JBBPDJ010000020.1:10619619-10640792 GCA_037974625.1 Cucumis cinereus
TATATAATAGTGGAACATACATACCTCTTTTTTCCTTTGTGTCTCAATTTCAACTTGGTTCTTCAAGATGAACAAAATTTAGTTAGTAATGGATACATTTATTTAAATATAAAAAAAGAAAGAAAGTAAGAATTTTGAAAAATAGATTGTGGACTATCATTGTCTATCTAGGATAGAACTAATTATACACTAATAAAATAGTATTTAATGAATTAAATACTAACCCGAGAACAATATCTTGTTGCATACTCCACAATTGTATCAATATCATCAATTTCATCCAAACTTCTAAAGCTACAAGAAGGTGCTTTATTTTTTAACACAACTTGTTCATTCTCTTTTTCTTTCTCTTGTTGTTGTGGAATATTTTCAATAACCGACCTCATCATTATTTTTATTTCTTTTAGGCCTTGTTTTAACAGATTTTGTTCTTCTTCTTCTTTTTTTATTTTTTTTTCTCTTTTTAAGTTCATTTATTTCTTTCAATATCTTGTTCGCTCCTCCTACTTCATCTTTTTCTTTGTTCATCTCCATTTGTTTCTCCCTTTCCTTCTTCTGTTCTTTCTCCCTCTCTTTTTCCTCCTCTAGCTCAATTTCTAAAAAATATTTCAAAATTGTTTGACATTCTTCTTCCGTTGGATGCAGTGGCGTCAAACAAAACTACAAGTAAATAAATGTTAAATTATTAGAGAAAATATGAGCAACAATATTGAGAAATCGTGATAGATTTATATTTTGTCTATCTGGAATAAACAGAGATAGAAATCAATCAAAGTCTATCTAAGATAGATAAAGATAGAAAATATTCTCAATTTACTTACATCTTCAGTTTAAAAAATGTTCTCATTTAAAGTTCGCTAGTCACTTGACTCCAAACACTCCCATGTGATGATTCTTGGTCCTTCAATTCCAAGTTTTCTTCCAAATCCAACATCTGGATTGGAAAGTTTCGAGATTGTCTCACAAGCCCAATAGACTAATGCCAATGAAAATCCTTGAAGGTAGACAAAATTCTTGTTGGTATAGGGTGCTTTCTTAAAGAATTGATATATTAAGATGTTAGATAATCTTTCCCATGGAAATTCTTTAAAAGGCTTGTTCATCGTCCAAAATGTATAGATGTTGGAGATTGATATGGTTGTGTTGTTGTTTAGGGATTAAGAAAGCTTCGAGGATGTAGAGGTGAACTAATTTCACTTTCAATGAGTCTTCTTCCTCATTGTGTAGCGCTTTGAAAGTTCTCTCTATATCTCTCCTTGTTATGAATTCATCATGAGCAAAAAATGCATTTTTAAGATGAGACTCTTTTCTTTCTCCTAAATGTATTTGAGGAAATTTGTGGTCTTTTAATCCCATCACTTAACAAAATTCATTCAACCCAAATTCTGCTATATGACCATTAAAGTTGAAGGCTAGGACATTATGCTTCTTTATATGACATTGTTACCTTACTAGATCATTTAAAAATTGGTTGGATATTTTGGCCATTTTTATGTTCAGAAAGTGTCCAAAAGGGCTATTTAAAACTTGTTCAAGAATTGTTTCATCTAATTAAGTTCTTATCAAATTCAAAATCTCTAGACTATAATAGACAATAACTCGTAAGTTTCTTTTCATTTGTCATGATAATTTCATGTTGTTGTTGTTGTTTAACCTATTGAAATGACACATTAATAACATAAGATATTAGAAGCCAAAAGATACATTAATAGCATGGTAGAAGTTATAATTAAAAACTAAAACATAAACTAGCCCTAAACCATTTCAAATAAATACACTACTATACCCCTATCATTACGCCTATCATTACCCCTATCATTACCCATGTCATTGTCTATCTAGTCACTGTTAATCCTAGATAGACAATGATAGAAGACAATCACAATGATTGAATTATTTTTTCCTCATCTACAGAGCACTATAAAGATAGCCTATCATAAGCTATAAACATAAGTACAAAGATAGACATTATCATATTTCCAAGATGATCATCAACATACCAGAATTACAAATATATTTGACCACTACAAAGAATTACAAATTTACATTTTGTATATAATTTTAACCTAATTTTTGTTTTACCTTTAGCACAATTTGTATTTTTTTTCCTTCTCTTTTCCTTTATGTTTTACCTTGCTTGATGTTGCTTGCATTTTTTGGTTTTTACTTACCATCTATTTACAAAAAAAAAAATTGTATTAGTATGGGGATAGAATGTAATAGCAATGAAAATAGAATGTACTCCAACGAAATTGTGGTTTTACTGTTGACAGAAGTTGTGTACCGAGTAGACGACTTTCATTAGTCCAGTCACGATCTACATGGCTTAAGACTAGGTCAAGATTGGTCAAAACGCAGACGGGAGTCGTGTATCGGGTACACGACTTCAATATTAAATTTTTAAAAAAAGTTATTGGAGCAATGCTTATTTCTTGTCCTTGTTTTCCTTAAGCCTCTAAGGGTTTTCAATAATGTAGTTATTATAACTATTTATTTTAATGTATACATCAATTTAACCTAATCATATATTATAATTAGTATAATGATCATTTTTCTTCTCTTATTTTATATTTTATATAATAGACATAGATGTGATTAGCCTCAAGAGCTTAGCTCAATTGGCATTTGTATGGGTTCTCAGGTTCAAATCCCCTCTCTGTCTTTACTTAAAAAAGTTTATTTGACATTTATAAACTTAATATTATTTTCTTATCTCATCCACTTAGCTCCAAAATTAATCACATAGTAAAGAAAAAGGTCTAATGCATTAAAAATTTGAACATCGGATTTGGTAAATCGTGTTCCACCGAGTACTTGTATACATCTTGAATAAAATTATTCTGTATGATTAAATATAATAACATTAAATAGTGTTCATATCATATAATTTATAAAATATAACATATTAACATTCTTACCATGCAATAATAGTAAGCAGCCCCGATAAATCGTCTCGTGATTGAATTGTACCAGGAAGAATAGTTGTCTGATACAGTTTGGTTATGTGTTTTTTCTTCTTATGCAACACATTGATGACGGTCATGCCACATCTTGATATACTCATCATGGATCTTACGCTAATCTTGATCGCGTGTACCTCTTAAATCAATTTGGTGTAGTGTTGGGTCTGTATAGCACAACTATGACAGTTTGATGCATACCGAACTGTCATAATACACGATTTGGTAAATGTCACTCTACGATATGGAAGCATATCAGAGGGTCAAAGTACGTCCAAACTTGTTGGTCACTATGACATCGCCCAGGTAGTAGTGCTATCAGATTGTATGTGTATGGTGTCCAATTAATCTGTAAAAAAAAAATGCAAACATAAGCAGACATAAAAAAATATGTATTATTCATCTGTATATGTTAGCATATCTGAGTGTGCATTAGTCGGTCAAATATTTGTCGATATGTTAACAACATATTTGTTGATTTTTTCGATGATGGTAGGACACCACTCAATCTACATATTTTTAGAAAATATTAATAAATTATCTGATTATAGGAAATTATTAAAAATAAATTTATAAATAAAATAGTACCTAAAAGTGGTAGAAACATGCAATGTACTAAGGTGTTTGACTTGTCAGTGAACAAAAAGCCTTCAATGAGTTGCATTACGTAGGCACAAACATATCTTTGGACACTAACTACGTCGACATCGGGTGCCAATTCAGTGAACTGTTCTACTAACCATGGAAGACTTAATTTTTTACGTTTCATTTCAGGAGGTAGAACTTTCAAGAAATTTTCACAAACTTGTTTTTAGTAATACATCAACAATCCTGTAACAGGATTGCCGTCCACAGGTAGGCCTAAATGGTGTAGTGTTGGGTCTGTATAGCACAACGATGGAGAAATTTGATGCATACCGAACTCTCGTTACACATAATTTGTAAATGTCACTCTACTATATGGAAGCATATCAAAGGGCCAAAGTGCGTCCAAACTTGTTGACCATTATGACATCGTCCAGGTAGTAGTGTCATCATATTGTATGAGTATGGTGTTCACTTAATCTGTAAAACAAAAAAAAAATGCAAACATAAGCAGACGACAAAAAATATGTATTATTCATCTGTATATGTTACCATACCTGAGTGTGCATTAGTCGGTCAAATATTTGTCGATATGTTAACAATACATTTGTTGATTGTTCTGATGCCGGTAGGACACCACTCAATCTACATATTTTTAAAAAGTATTACTAAATTATCTGATAATAGGAAATTATTAAAAATAAATTTATAAATAAAATAGTACCTAAAAGTGGCAGAAACATGCAATGTACTAAGGTGTTTGACTTGTTGGTGAACAAAAAGTCTTCAATAAGTTGCATTACGTAGGCACGAATGTATCTTTGGACACTGACTACGTCGACATTGGGTGCCAATTCAGTGAACTGTTCTGCTAATCATGGAAGACTTAATCTTTGACCTTTCATTTAAAGGGTAGAACTTCCAAGAAATCTTCACAAACTTGTTTCCAGTTATACATCAACAATCCTGTAATAGATCTTCGTCCACAGGTAGGCCTAAATGTATCGTAACACCCTGCAAATTAATGGTGCTCTCTCCACAAGGCATATAAAATGTGTGGGTCTCGGGTCTCCAACCTTCCTACAAAGTAGTAACCAGGTGTCAATCTAATTGGACAAATCCTATTTAAGACACCCCAGGAAACCTAGCAGCTTACGTACAGCACAATACACTGATCAAATGGGATAGTGCATTGGGATGTTATCTTTCTCCTCCGACAACTCAAAACAACCGTAGACGAAGTCTCCCATACAAATTGATAATAGATTTACATTTTATTCCTACATTTTATTCATACTAGTATGTACAAAAAAATAAACTATAAAACTCATTTTATAAACTAGAATTTACGAATTTTTTTATAAACCAAAATATCTAAAAAATTTGATAATAGGATTTACATTTTATACATTTAGATTTACATTCATAAAACTAAAAACTATAAAACTCAAATAGATTACCAATAAAAGGATTTAAACCTTAGAGATTCATAAACCTAAAAACCATAAAACTCATGTAGATTACAATTTGAATTCATAAGTAAGAATGTCTAAGAAAGAAAAGGATCTATATCTTTGACGAACGGCAGCGATAGCGACGATCTGGGATTGACGTAAGGGAAAAGAAGGCAGAAGGTCTCGAGTCTTTTGTGTGAAATGATTTTGTACGAAACGAAATGGAAATGCAAAACGAGCATTTTCTAGGTTTTTCAAAATGAAGGAGTCGTGTACCCGGTACACGACTCTCTTTATGTCGTTGACCCCATCCACGACTTCGTGCATGTCGGACAACTTGACTTTTAACACTACCACGCTGCTCCATGCTAACTCCACCCTGCAGACATGTCAGATGTATCGTGGACTGGGTCCACGATTTCAAGGTCGAGTCGTGTATCCAGGCCACGACTTCAAGCTCCAATCGTGTACCCAGTCCACGACTTTCAGTTTGGGTACACGATTTCATTACCCTATTTTTTATATTTTTTTTCCAACTACCCTATTTTTGACATTATTTATTAAAATAACATTATTTTATAAAAATTCACGTACTAGTAAAACATAAAAATCTGCAACAATATGCAACTAATATAAATAATAAATATTTAATCTTATTAATATTTTTAACACAAGAATTGTAGGGTAGAGAGATTAAACCTCCAACATTACATAGTTCATGTCAATGGCATTAAGCTTGCATTAACTACTTAAACTAAAAAAGTGTTGGAAACATCGTCGGTGGATGGAAATGCAACAGAAGGTATAAACAGCTGCAAAACAGAAACAGATTAGTATGGTAGGCTGAGTCGCGGTTCTCGCTCTCTTTAAGACGTTTCGCAGCTCGCTAAGTGTGCAAACAGTTGTAATTTTGCCACGTCGTCCTCAAGATAAAACAGCTTGAACTTCGATCGGGATTGCACAGAGACCGATCAAAAACTGACATTCTATTGGAAAGTAATTGCTCGAAAAAACGAACGAAAAATAATAAAAAAAACGAAATTGTGTTTGTTTCTTGTTTTTTTCTATGGAATGTATGTATAAAAACGGAGGGAGAGGGAGTGAAGAATGAAGGAATGGAATGTGATGAAAATGAAGCAGTGGATTAAAAAGTGAGGGAATTGGCTAAAAAAATGAGTTGGGTCGTGGGTCACAGCCATGGACCGCGCGCTGACCGGGGATGCTGATCGCGAATGGGCCGCAGATGTTGACTGGGCCTGTTGACTGGGCATGCTTGGTGAATTAAAAATAATAATAAAAAACAAATTTGTATAATAATATTATTATTATTTTTATACACCTCACCTCGCCATGCCCGTTCGATCGGACGGACGCAGCGTCGACGCGCGTGTGAAAATATTGTCAAGTCCACACTCATTTATCTCCTAATCCCTTCTAAAACATGGGTGCTCTTAGGGCCCAAACCCAAAAGTAGAGGTAATTCTATATAAATGAGATCACACTCCAAAAATTAGTAATGTTGGACAGAGACTTGAGTTTTTCTCTTTTATCAACATTTTTTCATCAACAATCCCCCACTTGAAAAAATTTTACTAACAGCAATCCCCCATTTGAAAGATACTTTAAAACATTTTTTTTCATCGAGCATTATCAATCCATACAATACTGTGCATAAGCAAAGGTGTAAGTCGACTTGAACATTTACGTAGTGAAGATGATTTAGAATATGATAGAGTAACTCTTGGTTTTGAACTCTATCTCTAATAACATCTTACACACAACATTATTCAAGTGTAGTTCTAAAAAGGATCGTACTTTAAGGCCTAGCGCGTTTATCCTAGTTTAGTGGACGCTTTAGAGAATTTGCCTAAAATTTCATAGGAAGCGACCCTCACTTCCACATCCAGAAAGGTGAGTCTATCAAGAGTACTCTTGTAGCTAGGTACTCTACTTGATATCAAGTATAGATCTCATTAAGAATGACGTTCAACCTTTTCATTCGCTTCAGGATATCATGCTAATCATAAGAATGGAACTCCTGGGCTTTCTAGCATGATTCTCTCCA
This sequence comes from Cucumis cinereus, assembly GCA_037974625.1. Taxonomy (NCBI): domain Eukaryota; kingdom Viridiplantae; phylum Streptophyta; class Magnoliopsida; order Cucurbitales; family Cucurbitaceae; genus Cucumis; species Cucumis cinereus. Next base: position 10,626,684 of record JBBPDJ010000020.1, read on the forward strand.
TATCACTTATGATCAGTTATTACCCTTTGAACATGTTTCTTGGGATCTCCAGTCCACAAGTTGGGTTTACCTCACTTGTGATTCATTTTTTAATAGGCTTGAGTCCCATTCTTTTTTAGGTTTTAAAAACCTTCTCTCTAGCCAGTCCTTTTGTTAAAGGATCTGCCAAGTTTTCATCAGTCCGTACGTGATCCACTATAACTGCTCAAGTAGTGAGAAATTATCTAATGGTGTTGTGCTTACGACATATTTTTCGTCTCTCGCTGTTGTAATAATGGTTCTAAACTTTTGCGATAGCTGCAGTACTATCACAATGAATCAGTATGGCTGGTACCGGTTTATTCCATATAGGAATCTCAGATAGCAAGCTACGAAGCCAACTTGCTTCTTCACTAGCTGTTGCTAGTGCTACCATCTCAGACTCCATCGTTGACTGGGCTAGTATAGTCTGTTTCTTGGATTTTCAAGCAATGGCTCCACCTGCTATGTTGAATATATAGCCACTGGTAGCCTTAGAGTCATTCGAGAGGGAGTTCCAATCAGCATCGTTGTAACCTTCTAGGACAGTGGAAAACTTTTGATTATGTAATGTAGGTTTAGAGTTTTCTTTAGGTATCTCATAACTCTCTCTATAGCATTCCAATGCTCTATACTAGGTCTGCTTGTAAACCTACATAATAACCGTACAACATAAGTTATGTCTGGTCTAGTGCAATCGGCAGCATATCTAAGACTGCCGATGATGCTCGCATACTGAGTTTGGTTAACACTGTCACCAGTGTTCTTGAACAGTTTTACACTAGGATCGTAGGGAGTGCATGCATGTTTACTATCAAAGTAATTATACTTTTTTAGAATCTTTTCTATGTAATGAGATTGATCCAAAGAGATCCTATTACCAGATCTAGTGATCTTTATACCTAAGATTACATCAGCTTCTCCTAAATCTTTCATGTCAAAGTTTGCACTTAACATTGATTTTACATCATTTATGACGTGTACGTTTGATCCAAAGATTAACATATCATCTACGTATAAGCATATAATAGTACAACAGCTATTTTCATACTTATAATAAATGCATTTGTCACTTTCGTTAACTTTGAAGCCTTTGGAAATGAGAAGATTATCAAATTTCTCATGCCATTGTTTACGAGCTTGCTTTAGTCCATAGAGAGATTTATCTAATTTACAAACTTTGTTTTCTAGACCTTGAGCTATGAAACCTTCAGGTTGCTCCATATAAATCTCTTCTTCTAATTCACCATTTAGGAAGTGGTTTTTACATCTATTTGATGTATTAAAAGATCATTAATGGTTGTTATAAAAATCAACACTCTAATTGAGATGACTCTAGTCACTGGGGAGAAGGTATAAAAAAAGTCTATGTTTTCTCTTTGTCTGAAACCTTTAGCTACGAGTCTAGCCTTGTATTTGTCTACAGTTCCATCAAGTTTGAGTTTCTTCCTAAGAACCCATTTGCATCCTATGGCTTTGCAGCCAAGAGGTAGGTCTACTAAGTGCCAAGTCCTATTTGACTCAAGAGACTCCATTTCATCGTTAATGGCTTCTTGTCATAGGTTGGCATCTACTGAGGATAGGGCTTCTGTTAGATCTTTAGGATCTTCTTCTATATTATAGGTTTCGAAGTCCTCTCCAAAGTCTTTAAGGGTTTGAATTCTCTTGCTTTTTCTAGGCTCAGGTTCTACTTCTTCACTTGAAATTTGAGTTCTAACTGAAGGTAGACTACTAGAACTTGAGCCCCCACTAGTTTGACTATTAGAGCTCAAGCCCCAACTAGTTCTAGATTTAAAAGAAAATCTATCCTCAAAAAAGTCTGCATCATTTGATTCTATGATTACTTGCTTTACTAAATCATAGAATCTATAGGCTTTACTGTTAATTGCATATCCAATGAAGACACACTCATAGGCTCTACTAGCAAGCTTTTTTCTTTTAGGATCTGGAATTCTAACAAAGGCTAGACAACCCCAAGTTCTGAAGTAGGACACATTTGATTTTTTATTCTTAAGAACTTCGTAGGGTGATGTTGTGTTCTTAGATTTTGGAATCCTATTAAGGACATAACACACTGTTTGAATAATTTCACCCCACCAGTATGGTGCAGCTCCTGAATCAAGTAAAATAGCAACTACTAATTCAGATAGAGTTCTATTTTTCCTTTCGGCTTTACCGTTCATTTCAGGAGAATAAGGTGCTGTCTTTTCATGTATTATTCCATGTGTGTTATAAAAGTTACTAAATTCAACTGAATCATATTCAGTTCCTCTATCACTATGAAGTCTTTTAATTTTTCGATTAAACTGATTTTCTATTTCAGCTACGAAAACCTTAAACGTGTCAAAGGCATCACTTTTATTTTTCAAAAGATAAATAAAAGTAAAGTCGGGACAGTCATCAATAAAGGTTATGAAGTATCTTTTATTGTTCCTAGTCAAGACCCCATCAAATTCGCATAAATCAGAATGAATTAAATCTAGAGGTTCAGAATTTCTAGCTATAGATTAATGTGAGGTTTTTGGCTTGACTACAATGTTCGCATTTAGCAAATTCTTTTATTGATAACTTTGGAATCATGTTCAACCTACACATGTTGCTAATTATTCGTTTATTAACATGACAGAGCCTAGCATGCCAAGTATTAAAGGAAGACAACATGTAAGCAGAAGAATTTGTTTTATTAGAATCAAGATTTAATTTGAACATCCCATCTGTTGCATATCCCTTCTCCACAATGACATTACTTTTTGTAAGAGTGAATAAATCTGCTCCTATAGTCTGAGTGAAGCCTGCCTTGTTGAGGAGATAGCCTGAGACTAAATTCTTCCTTATCTTCAGAGTGTGCAAAACCTCCTTCAGTATGACCGTTTTGCCAGAGGTGAACTTCAATTCCACTTTGTCGATCCCAGTAACTTTTGTTGTATGGTGGTCCCCCAGAAGACTTTTTCCATCCTTAGTTTTATTATAAATTTTAAACAAACTAAGGTCATGACAGACATGGCGTGTGGCACCAGTGTTTAGCCACCAACCTTCAGAACCCTCGACCACATTTATTTCTGAGATCATGGCACAAAGCTCTGCCTCAGTCATGTTTGCCTGCGCAGCAGGACGATTCCTGTTCCTACAGTTCCTAGCTAGATGCCCAGGTTTATTACAACTATAGCAAATAATTTGTACTGTACTTACGGACTGGGGTTTTTTATTCTTTTGATTTTTCTTATTGTTGGAACCTCTGCTCTGGACTTTCATCTTGTTTCCTTTCGACTTCAGAACGACAGTGGAGTTCTTTTTTGCAATAGCGTTCACCTCCTCTTCTAGTCATGTTTTCGGGCTTCTTCCTCAATCCTCGGCGCGTTATCAGACTCTCCAGGGAGAACTCTTTCGTCTTGTGTCTCAGAGTGTTCTTGAATTCCTTCCACAGAGGAGGTAATTTATCAATAATAACGTCAACTTGAAATTGTTCATCTAGAGTCATACCTTCACTTATTATCTCTTGAGCAATCTTCTATATTTCATGGGATTGGGTTTCTATAGATCTATCGTCTGTCATCTGGTACTGCAAGTATCTACTGGCAGCATACTTCTTAGATCCAGCCTCTTCGGTGTCGTATTTCTTTTGTAGGGCATCCCATATTTCTTTCGTCGTGGACTTGGTACTGTAATAATCATAGAGTTCGTCAGTCAAACCATTTAAGATAAGATTCTTATAGATGAAGTCGTTTTCCTTCCATGCTTAAAAAATACTAAGGTGCTCCAGGGTTGGATCTGTCTTAGGCAATTCTGACTTTTCTGTGGTGCATGCAACGGCTACTTTCTTGAGGGTTAAAAAGAACAACATCTTCTGTTTTCACCGTTTGAAATGTGCTCCTTCAAAACGGAACGGGCGGTTACGATCGGAGGTGATGAAATCAACATGGTTTGAGTTGTCCATCACATCGCAGATTGAAAACGTCTTAAAATTGTTGGAAACACCATCGGTGGATGAAAATACAATTGAAGGTATAAATAGCTGCAAAACAGAAACAGATTAGTATGATGGGCTGAGTCACGAATCTCGATCTCTTTAAGACGTTTCATGGCTCTGCTCAGTGTGCAAATAGTTGTAATTTTGTCACGCCGTCTCCAGGATAAAACAGCCTGAACTTCGTTCGGAATTGCACAGAGATCGATCAGAAACTGGCACTCTATTGAAAAGTAATTGCTCGGAAAAACGAACGAAAAATAATAAAAAACGGAATTTTGTTTTTTTTTCTTGTTTTTTTTCTTTGGAATGTATGTATAAAAACGGAGGGAGAGGGAGTGAAACTGACACTCTATTGGAAAGTAATTGCTCGAAAAAAAGAATGGAAAATAATAAAAAACGAAATTGTGTTTTTTTCTTGTTTTTTTTTTCTTTAGAATGTATGTATAAAAACGAAGGGAGAGGGAGTGATGAGTGAAGGATGGAATGTGATGAAAATGAAGGAGTGGATGGGGGGTTTAAATAGTGAGGGGATTGGCTAAAAAAAGGAGTTGGATCGTGGGTCACAGCCATGGGTCGTGGGTGGGCGTGCTTGGTGAATTAAAATAATAATAATAATAATAATAAAGGGAAAACAAATTTGTATAAAAATATTATTATTATTTTTATACACCTCACCTCACAACGCTCGCCCGACTTGATGGCGGCGACGCGCACGTAGAAACATCATCAAGCCCATACTCATCTATCTCCTCACCCCTTCCAAAACATGGGTGCTCTTAGGGCTCAAACCCAAAAGTAGAGGTAATTCTATCTAAATGAGATCTCACTTCAAAAATTAGTAACGTGAGACAAAGACTTGAGTTTTTCTCTTTTATCAACATTTTTTCATCAACAAAAAGTTTTATTGATTATTTCTTTTTCTTTTATAACATTGACTCAACATTTCCCACATCAACAAAAAAAAATTTCAACACCCGACATCAACCATTTAAACTTGTGTATTTAAAAGTTTTATTTATTTATTTATATTTTTTAATTTATATATATTAAAAAAAACAAATTTTGTCGTTGGAACGCGCAAAGGTTCGCGCCTCTTTCTCGCTTCCTTTCTCCGGGAAGTAACGGCCGCCACCGCCGGTTCAAATTCTCCCCCATTGTCTCCTTCAAACCATAGAATAATATTTTCACACTCTGTAACCGGAAACAACTCAGATTATCTTTTTGCACAAATCATCATTTCGTTTTACACTCAAGCATTCTCCGCATGTTCCTTTTCAGTGGAATCGTTTGATCTCGTTCTTCCTTATCTTTCTCTGCATCATCCCCCTTTTTGAGGTCATCTTGATTGTTCTTCTGTAAGAATAGAATTGGGTTTTATGGTTTTAGTATATTTCAAGTGATGGTGGTTTCAATTTCATTTTTTTTTTTTTGTTTGAATTTGGTAGAATACTGTAGGTTTCCAATGGAGCGTGTTCTGTTTCTGGTGATTCTGTTAGTTGTATTGCCCATGTGCGAACCCTGGGGGTGGTTTTCGTCTTCACCGTCCTCAGACTCTACCATGGATCCTTCTAATAAGCATTACACAGTTGCTGAATTTTCCATGGAGGGTTTTGATGATCGAAAGGGGGTGAGGCGATTTCAGAACGCTAAGAACAAATTGACTTTGCCCAATTCTTGTTGGGAAAGTGCTTATAGGCATCTATTTGCTGGTTGCTCTGAGATTTTTGCTGCGGATGAGAAACGCTCGAGATTCGCTTGGCATCTTAGTGATTGCTTTCAGAAGGATTCTGGCAGGCCTCCTTTTCCTTCTTGTGACCCAAAATCTCCCATGGCCGAATGTCTCAAGTACTTGAATGAACATGAGCATAGGATCTATCTTGAGTTCTATCTTGAAACTAACTCCATTTGCCATCAGCTACAGTGAGTAATGTGTATCATATCTTATTTTTTATCTAACATTTGTTTACTTTTTCTTCCTTATGAAATTAGCATTGTCTCGACATGAATTTGGTATTGTTTCCAGGGCTCATGCTTTCAAGCATGAAACGGAGAGACTGGTGAATGAGTTGAAGAGATCTTCCGAATTTGCTGAAGCCAAGTTAGAAATCATTGAGGAAAGATCGGAATCTTTGTTGCAAAATTCATACCACATTTCTGATTCCTTGGAAACTACTGGTATTCAAATACAACAAGTGGCTCAAACGTCAAGGAAACTAGAAGATCATATGGGCGCTGTGCTACATCACTCGGAAAAAGTTTACGAACAATCCAGGAGGATAGAGACTTCCCAGTTGGAACTTCAAGAAGGTCAGTTAAAGCTGAGAAGAAGTTTGGAGGAAGGGATGGAAATGCTTCACAATTCCTACAAGAATCTTGGCCAAGAGATGGATGGTTTAAGAGACGAAGCCATTGAGATTGAGAAGGAGATAACTAAAGTAGGAGATGCCATGTCTTTGAAGATGACATCCTTGCAGACCGCGGCTGACCACATTGGGAATATGGCGGGGGTTTCACTGAACAAACAACAAGAACTTCTCGATGCTCAATCCATAGCACTCAATGGTCTTCATTCTTTAAGCAAAGTTCAATCTGAAGCGCTAGAGGAAAGCAGGTATATTATGTTATGGATATGGAATAAATTTAGAACCTTCTTAAATTTCTCTAGTTTGCTTTGGGATCTGCAGGAGTAAGCTGCAACAGTTGGCTGAATATGGCCATAGACAGAAAGAGGAGCTTCTTCAGCGACAGAAACACCTTCAACAATTTCATGATCGCTTAATGGAAAATTCTCAGTCAATCTTGGGAGCACAGGTAAGCCTTTTCTTTAAGCTAAGACTATTTGGGAGTGTATCAATTGCTTACTTTTTCACTCTGTTGACAGCAATCATTTGAATCAAAGCAAGCAAATATATTCATTGCATTAGACAAGCTCTTCACCTTGCACAATGCAATGTTGGTGGAATCTCGATTAATCAAAGCCTTCTTCATTTACTTCACTTCAATCTTTATCATCTACATGTTTAGTAGCACCAAACAAACTTATGCTATTAGGCCCTGGCTATATATTGGTAATACAATTTTCTATTCATAAATCTTCTCCTTCTTTGTAGATCAGATAGATTACTGATCGAATCAATTTATAATTATTAGAGTTGTGTGCTACATTCATAATTGAAGTAGCAATACTTCGGCTGGAAGTGCTTGATATAGAACAGCAAACATGGATTGTAAACTTGGTTCGGACAGTCTTCCTGCTTCTTGCTTTTCTTCAGCTTCTTCATGCTATTTGCACATACAGGTAAACCAATAATAATTTTACAATTGAAACCTTAGTCATAAATGAATGCGCTGGTTGAGGTGGTAATTAATACAACATGATGGTGTAAAATTGCAGGGACTATGATGTTTTGAACCATCACATGCTACTAATGTTAATGGAAAAGATCAATGGGATGCAGACATCAAATAAGTTAACTTGGGACAGTGAGAGTGATATGAACTGGGCTTCATGGATTGACACCGAGTTATCTGAAGATATTGAAGATTCCGAATATGATCTTCCAGAGGAAATAGGGGAGAATTCAATCTCTACTACTTCAACATCAAGAAAGTACAATCTTCGCCATCGACCCCTTCGTCAGTAATTTATCATTTATCAGCAATGGCTACACCTAAAAATTAATTTCAAGTTACTCTTTGTTTTTTGATATTTGGATTATTATCATTTATCTCTTTGTTTTTTGATATTTGGATTACCATTGGCCTACATTTAGCTTAATTTAATTTGTTCCTAATGTACAGTTTCTTATACAGAATTTTTGAAAAAGGAGTAATGACATTAACATGTTTGATCAACATCAAGTTGTTTATTCTCTTTTTTCCTCTTCCTATCATGAACAAAGTTTAGGATTAGTTAATGTTTGGGCTTGATCTGGGTTTCTCAGTAGTACAGCCACGTCTACAATTGGAACGCCATTTTTGAAATTTCGACATGCTCATAATAAAGCATCTTGAGCCGTTTAACCACAATATGGATGAAGGATTCATTCAAAGGATATATCTTGATAACCTTAGATCTTTTGGTATGGCATTCAGTACAATATTATATCTTTAGGTATGGCATTCAGTACAATATTATATCTTGATAACCTTAGATCTTTTGGTAGATCTCTTTTTTTTTTTTTTCAGACAGATATAAGACTCAAAGGTCTAGCCTCTACAATTACCAGAACTTAAACTTATAAATTTCAGTTAAACTGAAGGGTCAGCATACAAGGTGCAGACATTATCACAGAAGTTTTCCGAGGTAGGGTTCATTCCTCCCAAAACCCTTTCTTTTATTACCTTAGTTTATGTAGATGTTGTTTAAACGATAAGCTTGTTCTTTGTCGAAAAGAAAACTACAAATACACTGGTCTACAATCAGTATCAATGGATTTTTTCACTGCATCCATCACTAGCTGTGTCTTCCTGCTTATCTGTGGCCAGTTACTATCAGGACAACACCCTGTTGTTCTTATTGCCTGTACAAGCCTCGAGAACTCTGAAATCATCAGAGCCTCTTGTGGTAGCTCATTGGCCACCTCAATTTCCTCTGGTTTTGTGTTCCATCCAATATGAAGTTCTGCAAACTTTGCTCCCACGGTGATATCAAATGATGCCGAAGTCTCTTGGTAAGGGATGATGAAGTCGTAAACGTTCACCGATCCATGGGTACCAGTTATGGTTATGTCCATGCTGGTATGGGATAGGAAAGAACAATGAATTGTTGCAGTTGTTTCTTTTGAGGATTTGCCCCAATGAAGGGAGGCTGTGCAGGACAAGATAACACACGCTGAGTTCTTGGTAACATCTGGTAGAGCACGGACTTGTATGGGCAATTCGTAGTTTTTGGCCCACAAGAGTGCTCCAATGCAGTACCAGGCCAAGTCTCCCAATGCACCCAAAGAATCCAGGTCCGGTTTTACTCTTATATCTTCCTCAAGAAACTGTTTTGTTCCTGACATTGTTGATGCGCTGTGAATCTTGAAATTGCAAACAGATACTTGGTCACTTGCTGCATTTAGAGGTTTTGCTGGCTAAATTTATGTTCTTACATGAATGGTTCAACTTCTACCAAACCTTAATTACGTCGTTAATTTTTCATCTTTGATTCTAACTAATTCCTACTATTATTAACACTATAATTATTGTTGTGATTGTGACACTAATTGAACCTAAAAATGATGATTTAACTTGGGTCAAAAGTTCGTTAGGATAGTTGTTCAACTCTATTGTCTTGCTTAACATATCCTACCAAATCATTATTTTTTATTCTAACCAACATGCCATATCAACTGTGTTACTTATTAGAATCAAAATCTAAAGTTTAATTAAAACTTCTCAAAGTTCCAGGATTTAATTTATAATTTAGCCTCATGTATATATTTGAAAAGTAGTTAAAACCAAGATTTTGAAGTTGGGAAAAGATCTTACATAGTTAACATGGCCAAAAAGCTTAGGATCAGAGATAATCTCTTTCATTTTGGCAGTTCGAGGGTGATGCAGCCACATAGATCCATCCATGAACTGCACACCGTTGGACTCACAGGCATTCAGAATCTGATCAAGCTCTTCAACATCAAGCGCTGTAGGTTTCTCCAAGAGAATGTGCTTCTTCTTCTCAGCAGCCAAAATTGCCCACCGCCGGTGAAGGCTGGTCGGCAGTGGCATGTAGACGGCATCCACACAAGGGTCATCAAGAATCTGATTGTAGCTTCCATACACCTTGACAGTTTCTGGCAAGCCATTGACAGCAGCAAAGTTCAAGGCCTTGTCAAGTGATCGGCTGGCAACAGCAACAACGGTGGAGTTGGGTGCTGAGTTTATGGCTCTGGCCACTTTTCTGGCAATCTCAGCACAGCCGACAATGCCGAATCGGATCGGGTTCTCGGCCATCTGTGGTTGCTACTGGTGACTGAAGAGCTTGGGAAAGGTGTGAAGAAATGGAAGGATTATCACTATAGAAAGAAAGGAGATGGTAGTTATTATTTTGGGGTATGAATGCGTGGATGGTGATATGCATGGTGTGTGTTTGTGATTGGTTAAGGGGAAGGATAAAAGCTGATATGGCAATATGGATTTTGTATGGTTGAGATCCATGCTTGCTCTTAACTTGATCGCCCTTCTTTTTAGTTATGAGATTTAGACTTTTGCTCTCCTTTAACAACTTGAGTTTAGATAATACTTTTAAAGCTTGGATAATGCTCTTATTAAAGAATTATATCATTAGGTCGTATGAAATTTCAATGTATGTTTGGGAGTGATTTTAAAAGAATCGAATTACTTTTTGGCATATTCATATAAGTACGAACATGTCTCCAATCACTAAAATTGATTTAATTTTTACTTTTGCACTTCTAAATGTAATCAAATCATATATAAAAGTGATTTTAAAGGTTATTAATTTACTTGGGTTCTTCCATCATCCTCTCCCTGTCCTTTACTTACTTTCATGGTAAGGAAAGAGTAGCTTTTTAGTTATAACAATATTTTGCACTTCTTTTCATAGTCGCAACTTTTCACAAACAAGACAAAGCAATTTGAGCCCCACATTTGATTTCTGATTGTAGGAAGGACTCAAACTTTTTTCCTTTCTTCATATTTCATGTTCATTGATCATAATATGAAAAGCAACCAAATCATTAAGTATCAAAGTATTATTTTCTTAAAATATGAACAACTAAAGCCAAAAAAATGGAATCTAAAAGGTATGTTTCTCAACTAGATTTTATCTTGGAAAAAATTCTCCCACACAACCAAATTTAGTTTATATGGTTTCAGAGTTACACTTACACCTTCATACATCTCTCTCTCCCCCCCATCTCGTACATAACTATTACAAACTGAAAAAAAGATATTTAGATGTATCTCAGACTACCCCTATCTTTGTACATCTCAGCAAACTATCCAATAATAATTTTCCACGTGACAAATTTTCCTTAGCAAGTTGTGCGTTACAAAATATCTCATTTATTTTTATAACACACTTTTGTTTTCTCTTCTTGGCTCCATGAAAGCCACTTTCTCCCCCATAAAACCTCTCTCACACACACATAGGGGAGAGAGAGGGAGAGAAAAAGAGAGGTTTACAAAGCTAAAAAAAGGGGCTACCAAAACATTATTAAAACTAAATCACTATATTTAATTTCTTCTTGTTGTTCCCACAAACTAAAACCTCTTTCATTTGTGTATCTCTATAACCCCACTCACCAACGTTAGAAACTCAATCAACAGAAAATTCACCAAAAAGAAAAAAAAGGCTTTTTGATTGAAGAAGAGAGAGGAAATTTAGTGATCTTGTTTCACATCCCACTCTGCTCTGCCTAATCTGAACTCCAAGCTTGGTTTCTTGCACTCCGAACTGTATCTTTTCATTGCACCTGAATCACATTCCTGTCATATATATATATATAGTTTCTTCAAATTCACTTCCTATTCAATGTTTGATTTTACAGTTTATTCATATTTGAGTAAAAATAAAATATTTAATGTGGGTACCTGAAGTTGGTGCATGGATTTTTGTTGTGTTGACAAAGTTGGTGTATTGACATTATCCATTTCATTAGAGTTTGTTTGTGGCCAAACATCTCTGCAAAATGAAGAAGCTTCAATAAGATAATGAGAATATAATATATAGTTTGAGAATGTCCTTTAATCATATTATATTATTGAATGTCATTGTTGGAAAGCCAAAAGAAAATTTTAGAATACGACACCGTTTGGGCTGCTTTTCTTTATCAACTGAAAATGAATAAAGACAGTGTGTACTGCTTGATCAGTATTGTTTTAGCTTTTTTATGAGTTAGAAATAGAATTTGTTAGGATTTTGACAAAGCACTACCAAAGTATTGTCATTCAAAATGTTCAAACATAGCAGTGGAAATCTTTTTGAAGTTTTCTAGATAAACACTCGTGTGTGTTTATAGGTTGGTTTATTTTATTTTATTTTGAAGTTTTGTCATTTCAAATAATTTAAAATAATTTTCCTCAGTACAAATAATTATAATTTTTAAAACAATAAATTAAAACATGAAACAAAACTGTTATCCAACTAAGATAAGATATAATTTATGATCACATTATGTCGATTTCATTCCATTATAAATCAATTTAAGGTTCCACGAGAAGAAAAAAAAAGGTGTATATATATGAAAGCTCAACCAAGTATCAAAGGTTTCCATTATTCTATCCAATATAATTTCTCTTCACATTCACAATCATAATCACATTTCCAAAGAAACAAATTGAAAACCCTAACTAAACATAATTGTTCAGTTACCATAAAAAGTAACCTAAAATTGACCATATCTCCCCCAAAGTCATCAATTATTAATACCCTCACTATCCAAAATCAGCAATTCTAAACCACTATTCCACAACATTATTGCAACACCCAAGTTCTCAATATATCACAACAGATTAAAATGCAAAACCTTCCTCAAACATATTCTTAATTAGGGCTTTATGGAAATTGAAAGTTAAAAAAGAAAGTGAGAAAAACGGATACAGGAAAGAAATCAACACAAAAGTTTACGTGATTCACTAACTAGTTGTGTTGGTTATGTCCACAGATAAAGGGAAGAAATAAATTACATATACCCGAGTTTATATATAGTGCATCCTTTTAAACCCTAGGGCCAAACTGATAAATAATGCATAAATGAATACAAATTAGGTTTATTTGTTTGATACTAAATAAAGTTGGTAATCGAGAGTGTCAGATAACAAATTTAAAACAATCTTTCAAATGGTTTCATTTAAGAGAGCTTGTAAGTATTGTTCATACATGTATTAATGTTCATTCTAATGAAGGGGACTTTATATTTTGAAAAATCCATGAAATTAGCAAAAACATGTATAAAGCACCCTACTGAAACAGAGAAATGGAAAAAATGAATCTAATTTACTAACCTTGAAGAATTAGACCAAAGTGTGGAGCAGCCAAATTCCATATCTGGCGGCGGCTGGCCGGACAGGTCGGGTGGAGCTCTTTGATCGGAAAATTGCTTAGAACCACCATGATCCCCTCTGGTCGTGCCCATTGTAGGAGATACATCATCCTCTCCCGAACCATCCGATTGCCCTTTATTAGTCAGTTATATATTTTTTAGTTCAACGATTGAAAGTGGAGGGATTCAAACTTTTCACTTCTAAGATAGAAGGTCATATCAAGGTGTACTTTGACAAAAAAAAAAAATTGTATTTGTTTGATACTAATAAATCAAATTGTATTTCGATAGAAAATTTAGATTATCTCAAACAACCAACTACCATGTAGCAGCTAAGACTTTTAATCATTTTATTTTTTGTTTTTTAAAATTAAGTCCATTTTCTTTAAGGTTTTTTTATATAGAGACAAAAAAAAATTAACTATTTACACTCCCTAGAAAAAACTATTAAAAGACAAAAATAAGTTACACTTGATTTTTCTATAAAGTGTAAATATTTTGTTATTTTTTCTATTTTTGATAATTTTTCTTTTCCCCCTTCTCTTTATTTTCTTATGATGACTTGCACTTTTTCTTAAATTAATTAGCACAATAGTGGAATTATTAACTAAATTTAATTTTAAAAACAAAAACAAAAGTTTAAAGTTATGACCTCGTTTGATAACTATTTGGTTTGGGTTTTTAGTTTTTGAAAATTAAATCTACAAACAATCATGTCATCACTAAATTTCTTATTTGATATATCTACTTTTTATCCATGTTTTCAAAACGCAAGTAAATTTTTGAAAACTTAAAAAAAATAGCTTTTAAAGACTTCTTTTTGTTTTTGGAGGTTGAAACGATTGTACTTAAGATTTATACGAACCATGGTAAAAAAATAAATAGACTTAGTTTTAAAAAATCAAACATAAAAAATAAAATGGTTACCAAATTAGACATGCTTTTTTTAGTTTTCAAAATTTGATTTAGTTTCTTAAACCATTAATAAAAGTTGATAACAAAAAATAGAATTTGGAGGTGAAAGATATGTTTAAAGACTTAATTTTTAAATACTAAAAATAAAAAATAAATAAAAATGTAATAAATCTATTTATTCAATAAATTTGAAATCAAACAACCATTTGAATATATATA
>JBBPDJ010000020.1:10659020-10683795 GCA_037974625.1 Cucumis cinereus
TTTGTCTAACATTCTTGCAAATTTCTACTCTAATGGTACTTTTGAAACCTTTATGAAAGTTTAAGGGTATATTGCAAGTTTTGAAAGAATAATGGTAGTTTTGAAGTAAGGGATATAATATTAAGAGCAACAGAATATGCAAAAATGCTGTAAAAAACTATATTAGTTCAGTCCCATCTTTTTTCTATTATGACATGGTTTACTGAAGTTTCATTATTATCCCCAACTGTTTTATCTTCTTCGATATTCTTGTGAGACATCAAATTTTTCTGGAACATCCATATTCTTAATCGAGTTATTGACTCCCTTTCTTTTTGAAGATTTTTATCTTTGGAACCTATTTGTCTACGATGATTCTGGCGTATTCTAGATTCATTAATGACAACTTGCTGTGTTGGGATATGAATTTTTTATGAGACATTTGTAGTTGGTATGTCTGACTTAGTTAATTTTTTTGGATCTACAAATGCATCTTGTAATTGATTTGCTATATTTTGCAAATGAATTATTTTCTGAACTTCAAGCTCACATTGATCTGTCGAGAGTCTAAATGAGACAATAATCATACATTCCATGCAATTTTTTTCAACTTCTGAATTTCTCCCCCTAATGTTGAAAAAGTTGTCTCATTAAAATGACAATCAACAAATCGTGCAGTAAATAAATCGCTAGTCAGAGGTTCAGATATTTATTAATTGATGGAGAATATAATCCAACGTTTATTCCTGGCCTTCTTTGATGATCCATTTTATTACGTTGTGGTGTAGCATATACTTCACATCAAAAAATTCTCCAATGAGAAATATTTGGCTCACAACCATAAGCAATTTGTAATGGTGCGTACTTGTGATAAGTTGCTGGCCTAATACGTACAAGTGATGCAATATGAAAAATAGCATGTCCCTATACAGATATAGGAAATTTGACTATCATAAGAAATGACCTAGCATTTAATTGCAAACGTTTTATAAATGATTATGATAAACCATTTTGTGTATGAAAATGAGCTACAGGATGTTAAACACTTATCCTAATTGACATACATTAATTATCAAATGTTTTGGGATGTAAATTTACCAACATTATCAAGTCGAATATTCTTAATTGTATAATCAGAAAACTGTGCCCTTAACTTAAATATTTGAGCAAGTACTCTTGCAAATGTAAGATTTAAACTTGATAATACGCATAGTGTGACCATCTGCGGGATGCGTTTATGAATACCATAAAATACTTAAATGGTCTACTTGGTGGTTAATAGGTCCACATATATCAACATGAATTTGTTCTAAAAATATATGGGATTCAATTTTCACTTTAGCTGGTGATGATCTAATTATTAATTTTTCTTGAGACAAACATCACATGTTAATTCATTAGATTGAAGAATCTTCTGGTTCTTTAATGAGTGTCCATTGGAATTCTCAATAATTCTTCTAATCAGTATAGAGCCCGGTTGACCTAATTTTTCATGCCAAATAGCAAATATATCTGAATTCATGAACCTCAGGTTTATTACTGTATATGTTTCAATTACTCGTATATGTGTATAATATAATCAAGAAGATAAAACATACAATTTTTCTAATATACGTTTTTCATTTAAAATAGTAGAGATAATATAAAGATATTCTATCTTATTCTTTTTATCAGACTCAATATGATAACCATTGCAACATATATCTTTAAAATTGAGTAGATTTCTCTTTGATTGACTAGAAAACAATGCATTGTCAATGGTAAATTTTGTTCCTCTAGACAAAATAACATATGCTTTTCCAAAGCCTTCAATCAGGTTTACTGCTTGTTTGTGAGTAAATCATGCTTTGTTGTATCGTAGATTTAACATGCACATTCTAAGTATGCGCTAAGTTAGGCGACATGATTATGTCTATGTGATAAAAGGAGCAATCAACACAATCCTATTTCGTTGCTTAAACCTGATGATATATCTGTTGCGTACAAGTTTCCTCTTTCTTGTCCACGTGTAAGCGAAAAGAGAGACTTCTTGGGCAAGATAGGATCGAATACAAGGATTTTAAGGTAAATTGGGTCATAACGCCTATTAAAAACTCATATGGTATCTTTACAGTATTTCATATTCACAGTATCAATTATCTAACTAATATATTGTTTACACTATTGATGTGATATGAAAGATGACATGGTTAAGATTATGGATGTTGTTGGACTAGCATTGCCTAGAGACTAAGAGTAACGAAGCAAAGTGACAATACTACTATGCGAAATGAATATATGATCTTTATCTAAATCCTTTAGAACACAATGTTCATTTTTCATTCTTTATTTAAGGCAAGCAACCTTTCGGCACCTTAATGCCCCACAAACTCGCATTTCTAATATGTATGATAAGGGTAAATCCATAGAGTTGATTTTAATTCAAAAATCACTTCTACGCTTATTTAGTGAGGTCTTAGTTACTTACTCTCTCGGTAGTTAACTTTCAATACTTAATTCATTCTCTCGAATAGAATTAGGCATTGAATATAGCTCTGATTAAACTAAACATTACAAACATTAAGATTTTTCAAAGAACTACTCTTCAAAGAACTAATCTAACTCTTTATTTCAATCATAGCATAAAGAACTACTATAGACGATAAGTAAAGAGACGAGAGAATGAAATTGAAAGTGCATTGAATTAATAGTAAAAGCTTTAGGCCTCTTAGCCATGGAGTTCATAATAAAAAGGAAACTAAAATAGAAATTACAAATGAAGAGAATTAGAAATGTAACGAGTAGTGGAATGGAATCTCTTGCATTCCTTGGTTCCATTGATATCTCTTTTACAACGTTAAAGGAATGAGATATGGAGGTTTTGAAAGGATGAGAGTCCTTGCGCAACAGAAGATTTAACAAGAACCATGTTTTATTTAATTGAAAAAATAAAAATACTAAATACATTGACAAAAATTACATATACAATTTACTGTAAAATAATAAGGCTACACATACTGAAAAATAAATAAAATTACAGAGAAGAAATTGAAACTACTTTCATTGTCAACTTTGAATCTACAAATCACCAAATGTGAGACCACCACCACCACTTGGAACCTTTTCTATCCTCTGGGTAGATGAGTTCTGATTTGTGGGAACCTTTTTGGGACTTGAGAATTTTTTGAAAGAAAATTGTAGAGAGGGAAAGAGGAAAAAATTCTATTTATTGAAACCTCTTGTTCTTTTCAAAACACAGAAAAGAACTATTTATCCTCTCATTTTTCTTGTTCTATAGAACAAGAACAAGAAAAAGAAACGAAGGTTATAGAGAACTGTGGGATTACGTAGGTATCTTTCGTTTTTCACAGTTATTTAATTTTAATCAAATTAAAATTAAATCAATAATTAATTAAATTACATTTAATTAATATTTCATGAACGTCTCATAACCTTTAGTTTTAATTTAATTTAATTAAATCAAATTTAATTATCCTCTCCCTTTTCTTGTAGAACAATAAAATGAGGTTAGAGAGAACTGTGAGATTACGTAGGTGAATCTCACGTTTACCATAGTTATTTAACTTCAATCAAATTAAAATTAAATTAACAATGAATTAAATCACGTTTAATTAATATTTCATGAATCTCTCTCATAACCTTTAGTTTTAATTTATTTTAATTAAATCAAATTTAATTAAACTAAACTATTAATTAATTCTACAATTAATTAATTACTAAATTAAATATCTTATGTTTAATTTAATTCTGATTTGAATCATATTCAAATATAATATTTTCTCATAATCTATAGTTTAATGTGTATCAGATACTCATTAAATTTAATTTCAATTTTAGTATGAATCTAATTCACATTAAAATAAGGGAAATTTTCAAAAATAGAAAAAAAACAAAAATATTTACGGCCTATAGAGAAAAAAGATATCCACGTTCAACTTTATAAAAATACCAAAATTACCCTTTTCCATTGAAATTTGCGTTCGACCGATTTTCTCCATGAATGTCGATTCCTACTTAGACTTCTTCCTTCTCCAATGAATTTCTTCCGTGAATCATCTCCAATATCTTCCGCATCTCCTTCTTCTTCATCTTCCTCATCAGGTACACATTTCTCTCTCATCTTCTTCTTTTTTTCTTCTGTTCCTTCTTCTTCTTCTTTTTCATTTTTATTCTGTTCCTATTTTTCTTTTTCTTTTTCTTATTCTTGATTCTTCTTCTTCTTCGATAATTCTTCAGTTTTTCTTTTTCATCGAGATCATGATCATGATCATCTTCTTCTTCTTCTTCAATGAATTGTGGGACACAAAACTCTATCTATGTCTACCTCTTCTTTTTCTTTTATTCTTCGAGATAGCTCATCATCTCCAATTTTCCTTTGAAATTTATGTACATTCTTGCCTTCTCAACCAATCCTCTATTGATTCTTGAGCTTCCAGCTATGGCGAAACATACATTTGATTTGCTTGGCCATCTATCTTTGTCTATGTGTAATAGACATTGATAGTTTTATATCTCCGTCTATCCGGGATAGACAGAGATAGTCTTCTATCTCTTTCTATCTGATTTAGACAGATAACTATTATAGCCTATCATTGTCTATCATTCACTATTCTTCTTATTAACCCCCAATATTTTCTTGCAACACATCAATGAAGAAAATCAAATAGAGAAAGAGAAAGAAGATGAGCAAATAAAAGAGAAAGAAGATGACTATCATACCCTATCATAGCATATGAAAATGATGCATGGAACTGCTCCAAACTTCAACTTTAATGTTTCTCAAACTCAATCTCAACCTAAGTCTCATTCTTAATTGTAGAATTACTTTATACATTTTGTAAAGCTTCAACTTTGTAAAGTTTCAAGTTTAACATTTCTTTATTTTCTACTTTGTATAGTTTGTAAGCTTTTTTCTACTCGTTGACAACCAACATGTTTTGAAATTTATAAATTTAACAGTTGTGCATTGCTTAAGATGTTGTTTTTTAATTTGGTTATGTGTTGTTTGGTTATAGTTCTTGTTATCATTTTCTATCCCAGATAGATACAAATAGACCACTATCACTGTCTATCTGAGATAGACTTCAACAAATGTGTGTTTGATCGTTTGACTGTAGTTCTTGGTTTGTTTTAATTTAATTATGCTAAGTGTTGCTGATTTTTCTTGGATGTGGGACAATGATATAAATCTATCATTTTCTATTCCAGATAGATAGAGATAGGTCACTATCACTATCTATCTGTGATAGAAAGTGATAAAAATCTATCATTGTCTATCCCATAAAGACAAAGATAGACCACTATCACTGTCTATCTGAGATTGACTTCAATAGATGCGTGTTTGATGATTTGGTTGTAGTTCTTGGTTTGTTTTAATTGAGTTTTATTGATTTTTCTTTGATGGGGGGGGGGGGGGGAGGGGAGCAATGATATAGATCTATCATTTTCTTTCCTAGATAGAAGTACAAGAAATTCAATATTTAATGTCAAAATTTTAGTGGCACAAGTCATTTTTGTCGCTAAAATATTAGTTTTAGCGACGCAAAAAAAAAATTGTCACAAAAGAATATTTTTAGCGACACAGTTTTAGTTTGTGTCACTAAAAGGATATGAAAAATGTCACTAAAGATTAATTACTTTTAGCAACAAACATGAATGTTGCTAAAAAGTTTTCTGAAAATAATTTTCCCTTAGTTTTTTTTATTTCTCTCCTTTCATTTTCATTAAACAAAAAACAAAATCAATTTTTTCTTACATCACCTAAACTCTAACCCTCCCCAAACCTCACGAAAATGCTCACCCTGCTCACCCTGCTCACCCATCTTCAAACCCACAGACCACGACGGCTGAACTACAGCGGAGAGTAGGACGG
Source organism: Cucumis cinereus (assembly GCA_037974625.1). Classification (NCBI taxonomy): domain Eukaryota; kingdom Viridiplantae; phylum Streptophyta; class Magnoliopsida; order Cucurbitales; family Cucurbitaceae; genus Cucumis; species Cucumis cinereus. Next base: position 10,664,872 of record JBBPDJ010000020.1, read on the forward strand.
ATCTACAGCGAACGCCCATTTTCAAACCCTGAAGCTTGTGATGGCTATACATCCACACTTCGACGACGATCCACACTTCGACGGTTTGAATACCCACACTTTGACGACTGAACACCCATCTCTAGACGGCGGATGACGCTGGTGACGACGACAGATGACTTTATAAGCTCTGACGACGTTTTCGTGAAGCTTTTCATCCTTTAATCTCTTTTATTTCCAGCCACTCAATGGTACATCTTCCTTCCTATATTTTGTCTATTTTTTTACTTCAAACACATGGATTGACCTCCCTTTGAAGTGCATTTATCGACCAGCTCCCCGAGTCACTAGAAAGGGGTGAAAGGCCCACTACTTCTTCATCTATGGCCTATTTTTTTTATTGATCTCCCTTCCGTATTAATTTCACCCTAGGAACGTAGAGAAGAAAATGTAAATGTAAATGTTTTGATTATGCTCATGAAGTGTTTGATGAAATGCCTCACACAGCCTTGTTGTTGCAACTAAATAATGTTTGTACCCTTTATTGCTTCTGCTACAATGTGATTCTAACTAAACCATATTCAAACATGTTGTGGCTTGTCCCTAAATAAATGTGCTGAAAATTAATCCTGCAAAAGTTTAAAGCCATGGTAATTGTCGGACTAAACAATCAACTTCTATTATTGTGTTATCTCATCTCCATGGTTGGCACTTGAAATATCATTTGTCATTGATTTTTAGCTTGTTGTTGCTGCTTTCAACATGGCTTGTTGTTTAGTTGGATATGTGTCTAGTTTTGGAATCTTGGTATTTGGATGTTTGAGGAGACATAACCCCCCTCCCCCCTCAGCTTGTTGGTATTTTATGGAAATTGAGTTTTATGTGTGTAGTTTTTGAATCTTTGCATAAGTGTTTGTTGTTAGATTGGGTCGGATCCAAAGAAGTAGTTGTTGAAGGAATATAGTCCTCTAACTGATCCATCTATCCTTGTTCATCACATACCACTTGGTCCAAATGCAGTTTGTATGGGTTGATAGAGTAAAAGTACCTAATTCCTCCTTACGAAGATGCATATGCAATTTACATACCTGTAAACTTATTATTTAAGTTTTCCATTAGGTGATAAAGTTAGGTTGAGATGACTTTGAACGTTAAGAGTGACAAAAAATGACTTTGAATGTTTGAGATTTGTTGTTTCTATGTGGATTGACTTGGTAAGGTGTTTTATAAGTTTACATTTATTCATTTATTCATCATATAAAGCTTTGTTTAAAGTTCCAGATGTCCTTACCTAGGAAATTAAATCCTTACTTCCAAGCATTTTATCCTTTATTCATCACATGAAGCTTTGTCAACGTCTTAGATGTCCTTTTGTCCACAGGTTTGGGAATTTGATCAGGCTCATCAAAGTTGGCTTCCTATTGCAGAGTTGGCTTTGACTGCAGACAAAGCTGATGAGGTTTATGCTTTCTTATTTATGTTCATGCATTTTTCTGGTGCATTTTTCATGAATTAGTTCTTCTAGAATTTTAATGAGTAATGATTTTTGTCTGGACCTGTTGATTTGGAAGTAAATATATATTCAATTAACCCTTCATGCTAGCCTGCAGAAACTTGAAAATATTTTGCTGATGAAACTAAGCACGCTTGTAATAAATCTACTTTTAGTTACTCGATGGGAGAGCTACTGTGGCTCATTTGAGAGCTGAGAACTATACTTTTGTAATCTTTGATGTATACTGTTTTGTTTATGATCATCTAAATTTATAAGAGTGTTGTGTTGCAATTTCTACTTAGTGTCTGGGATATACCAATTGTGTCTTCTTATCTTCTGTCTGTAGGGTCTTTATAGGGGTACTAAAGATAATGAAATGCGTTTTGGTCTTTGTTCAAGGACCAATGATGTTGTGGAGCCAATGATAAAGCCTCAATGGTCTGTTAATTGTAAAGATCCAGCAAAGCAGAGTCTTGACGCTGCAATGGACAATGAATGCAAAAAGCTTGAGATCATAACAAAACAATATTCAGCTGACTGGAAGAGGTAATCTTTTTTTTTAATATTCTTTCATTTTTCACCTAAAAGAAAACTGTGAACATGATTTCAACTGTTATTTCTAGCTAGGCAGTTTGGATTATTTTTTGTTATTGTTATTTTTATGGATATGGATATTTATGTTCATGCATTTTTCTGGTGCTATATTGGGTGTATTCACTGCTCTTTCTAATTATATTGCAATGACTACTCTACATTTATGGTTTCATAAATTAGTTTAATTATTTTGGTTGATAAGTTCATTGAGTCAATTGAAATTTTTTTGTTAACGGATTTTTTTATTGCTATGTTAATGTCTCGTATATTCTTGTACATAATCATACATAGGGGTGTGCATGGTTTGGTTTGGTCCGGTTTTGGACCGAACCAAGGACCAAACCAAACCTCTCGGTTTTCCTACACATTGAACCATTGAAAACTGAGTTTCATCGGTTTTGGTTATTGAACCGAACCAATTTTTTTCGATTTAGATTGGTTCGGTTTGGTTCAAACCGTTTAGAAAAAAGAAAAAAAAACATCAAATCATTCTTAAGTTGGGATTGAGCCTAAAGAAAAAAATAATAACAAAAGTTTAGTGCCGAGCTTTTTGTGAATTAGTATATATATTTTTATTAATATAAATATTGACATAATTAATATAATAGGTTACGGTTCGGTTCGGTTTTTCACAGTTTTTAAGGTGGTGAACCGAATACCGAACCAAACCTCTCGGTTCTATTCCTTAGAGAATCGGTGGTTCCATATTTTTTAATAAAATCGAATCGAACCAATTGATTTGGTTCGATTCGGTTCGATTTGTCAGTTTTTCTCGGTTTTTGCACACCCCTAATCATACATGTCTCATATATTCTTGTTCATAAGTTGTTCATATATTCTCATATATTCTCGTATATCATAGGTTTTCTTAAAAAAGTAACGTCACATTTTTAGTGGCGCAATACTGTATGTCGCTAAAAGTATACATTTAGTGACATATGTATGATACCGCTATAAAAATTAACTAGTAACGAACAATATGTCACTAAAAGTGGACATTTAGCGACGCGTATATGTCACTAAAAGTGGACTTTTAGCGACGTGCAACCATTGCGTCGCTAAAACTTTTAGCTACGCGGATACAACGAGAGTCCTAGCAACGCGAGGGGTTGCGTTGCTAATACTTTTAGCGACGTTTTTGGTACTTTTAGTGACGTTTTCGATGCGCCACTAAAAACTAAATTTCTTGTAGTGTAGATAGAGATAAGTCATTATCATTGTCTATTTGTGATAGAAAGTGATAAAACTTTATCATTGTCTATCCAGATAGATAGAGGGAAACCACTATCTCATATGTTTTGGTTGTAGTTCTTGATTTGTTTTAATTTAATTTTATTGAATTTTCTTGGATGGGGAACAATGATATAGATATATCATTTTCTATCCTAGATAGATAGAGATAGGTTACTATGACTGTTTGAGATACAAAATGTAAAGCTCTATCATTATCTATTTCAGATAGATAGAGATAGACCACTATCACTGTTTGTCTGAGATAGATGGATATAGATGGATGATAATCGTCGGTTTGCCATTGTGAATCGCGTGGTATAAAATATTGTGTGTGCATTTTGGTATTTTACAAGTGGACTGAGCTTTTTGGGTAAGCTTTTTCGATTTTTCAAAATTTTTCTATTAGTTGTAATTACTTTGAGTCTTTTTTCTATATTGAAAAAGATCACTTACAATAATATTTGAACTTATTCAAATATTTTAATCTCTCATAACCTAATTTTTAATTACATCCAAAATAAAATTATAGTATAAAGTTTAATTTGAACATTTTAAATTTCATCCAAAATATATTAACCTCATTACCCTTTATGAGCTAGGAATGGGACCTAATGAACATACAGATCAGAAGCTACAACGATATGAGATTAATTGACTAAACTCATTAATCACACCAATCAATATTTGTTAACTGTGTGTACACTCCACTAAAGACTCACAACTGAACTCTTCTCACTGTAGATATACTTATGTGTGCAGAGATATAGACCAATAACAACAAGTTAGTCCTTCACAAGTGTTCGTAACACCAGCTGTATCAAATTACAACTTTACCCCTGGGCCATACTTAGTCCTTAAATACCAGTGCTCATTTAATGAACAATCTATTTATGGTCTAACCAATAAACAGATGTCTCTCTCGCGCCATAGAGAGGGCAAAACCCTTTGTTCAAGAGACACCATTTAAGAGAACACTCATCTACTTATCCTAAAGTCGAGAAGAAGTGAATTTCATCTTGTGTGATTATGTTTCTAGCTCTCCACTTGGTCTTGTCCTCAAAATGATAGGCTTATTAAGTCGACAATCTAGCCACTCTTACCCATACAAATCAAATGACAATCCCTTGTGAATATGAGTTTATAATACACTTAAGATTATGACTAAATTGCCTAGGTCATCCTTTTGAAATAGAAATCTAACTAGTTAACGAAGTTACATCTAGTGGTTACTATTTCATGGTCTAGTCTTATGCAAACTCATTGTATATGATACTCCCACTTGTGTGTCACCTATAAGAACACGTTGGATCATTGTGTTTATATCATAAATACAAAATGAGTTATATTCATAGTGTTAGGTACCTAACCTTATCCCTATACTATATACCCTTTAAGTTGTATCTCGAACATTGATCCCTGTATGTCTCCACATACAGTTCAAGACTTATAAAGCACCTTAGGATGTTATTTTATTAGATTTTGGTTAATAAGACAAAACTAATAATCAATAATACTTTATTGAAATTGGTATAATAACTCTTTATTAAGAACGATCGATCAACAAATTACATTTACTATCTACGAATTTTAGGACATAATAAAATAATCCATAGATATGGAAATGGTATAATGTATAGGTATATTACATAAAACGTATATACACAAATACAATAAGCTAAGACATTCTTATACCAATTACACATCTCTCACTTGTCCTAGATTATCTAATGTACATATCTCGCAGACCTAGACTTTCTAGATGACCCTCGAACACTTTAACCGTGAGAGTCTTCGTAAATAGATTAGGAATGTTGTGTTCTGAAACAATCTTGGTTACGATCACATCTCTTTGTTGTACAATCTTTTGTATCAGGTGATACTTCCTCTTTATGTGTTTGCCTCACTTGTGGCTTCGAGGTTCTTTAGAATAGGCTACTGCCTCACTGTTATCACAATACAGAGTGACAGACAAGTTCATGTTTAGAATAACTTCCAAATCATGCAGGAACTTTCTGAGCCAAACTACTTTATCTTTGCTGCTTCGTAAGAAGCGACGTATTCAACCTACATAGTGGAGTCTACAATGCATCCTTGCTTGATGCTACGCCATACTACAGCTCCCCCATTTAGAGTGAACACCGATCCTGGCGTGGATTTTCTAGAATACTTGTCAGTTTGAAAATCAAAGTTAATGTATATCGTAAGGATCAAATCCTGAGCACATACATAAGCATGTAGTCCCTCGTTATCCTTAGATACTTAAGGATAATTTTAATCATCGTTCAGTGGTCTAATCCTGGATTGGACCGGTACCTACTGATTATTTCCATTGCATATAAATGTTTGGCCTAGTGCAGAGGATATCATACATTAAGCTGCCCATAAGAGAGACATAGGAAATACATCTCATATCTTTAACTTCTTGCAGAAGGTTTGTAGAATGAAAAAAAACTCTCTCAATTTTTCTCCAAAAATTTCCAAAGTAAATCCCTATTGGTTCCCACAGTCCTTCAACCTTCATTACTCAGAGAATAGGAGAGGTTCCTAATGGTGGTGACAACAATTTGGAGTTTTTGTAGAATTCAGAGACAACAACGAGAGTGAGCCTTTTTTTCTTCCCTTTGCAATTTTGTTTATAAAAAGCATGTCTATCCTATTAAATTCAGTAAAATGTTTCTGTATTTTTTTTTCAAATGTGTGGTATTTTAAATTTTTCCAAATTAAAATTGTCAATGGTCCTGTAATTCTTCCGCTGCGATGGGTTTTTATCCCATAATTTCTGATAGTCCAAAATGCATTTTGAGCAGGAAAAGGACATTCCTCCGTTAAGACGAAGCGTAGATCATCAACAACCAGAATCGTATTGAGGTTCGACTTTCACGTTGCATAGTTTTCACTAGTTACTTTTTCGTTCTTAAGCAGTTGAATTATAGAGAAAGACATGTTGATATATAACAAACAATTGACCGCATTAGTTATCTTTGTCTTAACCCATTACACAAAGTATTCAATCAATTCAGAAAAAACAAACAATCAAAGAACCCTGATCAAACAAATGATTTAGTTTTTGCAATGATACTTCAGAAGTTTAGAGCAACAGTAACCGAAGGGTGATCGACTACTCCTCTCCTGAATTGAGACAATCTCAGCTAATTACTAATAACAGAATAACTCTTATTCCTATAGTTATTAACTACCGTTGTTCGGTCAAAGGTTCATTAACTAACTTAATTCATTCCGTAAGTGTGACCCTCCCATTTTCAGATCCCAGAGGTACGCTTCAACAAGCTCTCGTCAGGAAAGACAACTTTTGGAGATTAACCTAAGAAACCCTATCCATTTCTGGAGTTTGCGGAGTTCCAACTCCTATGATCAGGTTCTCCGAAGGGAAGGTCGCTTCAGAATGACACGTAGGTGGATCATAAAAATCTCACGGTGCAACCTAATGGAGGAGACCATAGAATACGTTGGCACGCGCCCGTCTCCCATTTAACTATGAACATTTTTTCTCTTCACCTTGTTATTGATCCATACAAACACTTTTCGAAGAGAGACCGCGTCCAAGGCGACACGAAGTCGAGTATAGATCTCATGGGTGAACTCTTAGGGACGTGAGAGCTAAAAATTGATATATATATATCATTTTTATTCCATTAAAATGTTCTATTATTTTACGGTTTGTTGTACTTACCTAAATTCCAGCTAAATGAATCTAACTAAGTCTATTCTCATTATAAATCTCATAATAAAACTTTACTCTAAAGTTTCTAAGTGCATTAAACCATTTAATTTACATAAAGACTTATTGTGCTAATAGGAATAAGATTAATTCAACGTCGGTTCCGTGTCAGTTTTCAGGTAGGAGGTGTTTCGTAAACCGTCAACTTAAGTACCCCCAGCCTTAGACAGAACTTAACCTGCCTATTTTGTTTCATTAAACTAAAATAAGACTTAATTCTAATCGAATTAGAACTAATGTATCTTAGGTTTATTTAATTTTAAACAATTTAAAATTAAATCAAATTATCCTTAGATCCTATGTTTGCATGCAAATCTTTATTATAGGTTGGTGATTTCTAATTATCAAATTTTATAACTTTTATAAAATTAATTAATTAGACCTACAATCATGCATACTATGGTTTAACAAATTAATAAACAATCAAATTATAATTAATTAAAATAAACCATATTTCATGCAAATAAAAAGTAATACTATTATATTAAACTATGGATGAATTATTCTCAATGCAAATTAATTCATTTTAATTAATATAATACTTATATAAGAAAACCATGAAAAATAATTAAGCATATGCATGACATTAACAAAATATAAGAAATTATATTTTCTAAGTGATGTCATTCATCTTGCTTCTTCAATTTCATATATTTAATATATCAACATACATTAAATTACTCATGAAATCAATTATCATTCATTAATACCATACATTTTGACAATTATAATATATAAAAATAGATGAATATGCTTAACTTATGGTGGAATTTATCGAAATGATATCAATAAAGCATTTAAACAACAATTGAACCTACAAAATTAGCCCATATGATAAAAAAAAAGCATAAATATTAAATTACTTTAGCTAAATTTATCCTAAAATTAGCTTTCAAAGCTCCAAAACCAGTCCAAAAATCTTTAAAAAGCCTCCAACCAGATCCAAAAAGCACGAACCAATAAAAAAGTTAACTAAATCGGCCAAAAATCACTTGAACCGACCTAAAAACCAGTTGAACCAACCCAAAGTTAGTCGAACTGCGCACTAGATACCCAAACCAAGCGAAATTGGAGTAAGCCTTGAGTCGCACGCGTGAACCAAGTTGAACCGAGAACTGCACGCACCGCACCAACCGCCGAGCCGCACGCTCCAGTCCTCTCCATAGTGCTCGCTGACGTCAGGTTGACCTTCATAGTGCGACTGATGTCACGATGACATCAGTGTGACGTCAGCCCTCGTCTTCCTTGAGCGCGTCTACCTTCGTGTAGAACCAAAAAAGTGTCATAGGTCTTCGATGGTCCGTTTTGGGCGAATTTGATAAACGAATCCAATTATGGAATAAAAATTACAAGATTTACTGAATAAAATCCCCAAAAGTGCAAGGTTCTTTACAATTGATCATATTAAAAAATAGTAAATCTATGGCAAAACATACAGTAAATATTCAATTGCAAACCAATATTCATAATGCATTAATCCCACAAATAACCAATTCAAAATTTTAAAATTTCCAATTAAAAAATTAAGATGGCTCGGATACCAATTGAAGGGATAAGAGCCCTTGCGCAGCAGAACAATTACTAAAATTTAATTGAAAAATTAAAAATACCAAATACATTGGCAAAAATTACTGAAACAAAATTTTACTGTAAAATTAATAAGGTTAAACATGCTTTAACATTAAAATAAGATTACATAGAAGAGAAGAAACTTACTTTTATTCTCGACTCAGAATTTACAAAATTCCAATCTTGAATCCACCACCACTTGGAACCTTTCCTATCACTGGGTAGATGAGATTTGGATTGGATTGAGGGAACCTTTTTAGGATTTGAGAATTCTTTGAGAGAAAATCGTGGAGAGAAAGAGAGGAAAATTCTTTTTATGCAAAACCTATGTTCTTTCCAAATCACCCAAAAGAACCATTTATCCTATCCATTTTCTTGAAGAACAAGAAAAGGAGGTTGGAGAGAATTGTGAGATTTTGAATCCCACCTTTAATTTCAATCAAATAAAAATTAAATTCACATTTACTTAATTAATCAATCAATTATTAAATCACATTTAATTAATATTTAATTTAAATCATATTTAAATGAATCTCTCTCATTACCTTTAGTTTAAATTTAATTAATTTAATTACATCAAATTTAGTTAATAATTGAACTAAACCATTAATTAATTACTAAATAAAATATATTATATTTAATTTAATTCTGATTTGAATCATATTCAAATATATTAATGTCTCATAACCTTTAACTTAATGTGTATCATATACACATTAAATTTATCTATACTTTAATATTAATCTAATTCATATTAAAATAACATTTGAACTTATTCAAATATTTTAATCTCTCATAATCTTCTTTTGAATCATATCCAAAATAAAATTATATTATAAAGTTTCATTAAATTATAGACTTTATATTATAATGTATCACCATACATTATATTAATTCTCTAAGTCAATTTTAACATTTCAAATTATATCCAAAATATATTAACCTCATTATCCTTTACGAGCTAGGAAGGGGACCTTATGGACCTAGAAATCAAAAACTACAATGATATGAGATTAATTAACTAAACTCATTAACCACATTAATTAATATTCGTTAACTGTGTGTACTCCACTAAATACTCACAATTAAACTTTTTTCATTGTAGATATATTTCTGTGTCCACAGAAATAGATCAAGAAGAGCAAGTTAGTCATTCACAAGTGTTCGTAACAATAGCTGGATCAAATTACCATTTTACCCTTAGGTTACTTCTTAGTCCTTAAATATCAGTGCTCCTCTAATTAACAACTTGTCTATGGTCCAACCAATAAACAAAAATTTCCTTCATGCCACAAAGAGGGTAGAGTCCTTTGTTCAAGTCCCAGAGACACCATTTAAAGAAATACTCATCTACTTACCCTAAAGTTAGAAAAGAGTGAATTTCCTCTTGTTTGATTATGTTTCCAGCTCCCCACTTGATCTTGTTCCGAAAATGGTAGGCTTATTGAGTCAGTAATCTAACCACTCTCACCTGTACAAATCAAAGGACAATCCCTCGTGAACAAGAGTTCTTAATACACTCTGGATTAAGAATAGTGTCCTAGGTCATCCTTTTGAAATAGAAACCTAACTAGTTAACGAAGTTACATCTAGTGGTTACTATTTCGTTGTCCAGTCTTATGCAAACTCATTGCATAGGATACCCCCACTCGCGTGTCACCAACACAAGCACGTTAGATTATTGTGTTTGTATCAAATGCAAAGTGGACCGTATCCATAGTGTTACCAGGACAAGGTACCCAACCTTATCCCTATACTATAGACTCTTTAAGTTGTATCTTAAACATTGATCTTTGTATGTCTCCACATACAGTAGAAGACTCATAAAGCAGCTTAGAATGTTAGTTTATTAGGTTTGGATTAATAAGATAAAACTAATAATAAAAAACTTTTTATTGAATTGGAATAATAACGCTTCATTAAAGCAGTACACTTGGGTAAACGTTTTGAGCAGTTGCAGAAAGTCTGGATACCAAGAAAATTCTTTTTTCTGTCTTGCTATTTGTGTTTCTTTTCTTTCCAAAAACTTCTGAAATCCCAAAAAAGTTTTCACAAACCAAAACACCTATTACTCATAGGATAGGAAAGGTTCCAAGTGGTGGTGGCCTCTAAATTGACGATTTGTAGATTTAGAGATGTCGACGAGAGTAAGTGATATGAACCGACCAAACATCAAATTATTAATTTAATTTTATTTAATAATTATGATGTATTTTTAATATTTTTATTATTTTTTAATTTTATCTCTTTTTTTTCAATGTGATTTTTTTTAATAACATTTAAAAGAAGATAATTTAGTTTTTTCTCAATGAATTAGGGTTTTATTGGGAGGCTATTTTAGCCTTGCCTTTAGGTTGTTTTAGAAGAGTTTTTGATAATTAAAGTTTTAGAGTTTTCTATGAATGAAAATTCTTTGGTAGATGACAAAGTCTCATCGCCGCCTTTTTGCGATTCTTGATTTAGGGTTGCAAGCCAAGAATATTCAAGTAAGTTTGATCACCTTGCTTGTGGAGTGTTCGAACTTGGAGTGGGGAATTAATTCTCCTTATCTCTTGGTATTTGATCAAAGGGTAATCCAAATCTAATCCATTTTCTTGGATTTTTGTCAAATCTAATCCAAATTTTCAATTTTATAATTAAATTGAGTTTTTGGTCTTTGTATTATTTTTGTTGTATAAGGGTTTTTATTCCTTCATATCTCTCCTTTTTTAGTCACTACCTACACAAGCCTTAGCCACAAGCTATCAGAAGTTGCATAAAATAATTCCAACATTTAATAGTTTAAGAACATCACAGCTCAGTTTTCTTGCAAGAAGCTTGTTGGATTTAATGTTTTGACCTCGACGAGACACACGCCTCAATCAAGATCCAAAGGTGGTTTAGCTTTCTCAATTCTTGAGATAAAAAGGTTATGATAAATGGTTAAGTGCATATTTATTTCCATGATTCTAGCTTATGATTGATATTGTAATTTTAGACGTATGTAGATGTATCATGATATAAGATAAACAAAGACCTATCCTATTTCATATATTGAGACGCTAAAACTTAATTTTCAAATGATATATTTGCCACTTGATTTAAAATTCCATAATTATATAACCATATCTTTATTAGAAAGAAAAAGAAAAGGGCATAAAATAATAATTAAACAAATAACTAGTTGAGTACATGCTTGAGCTTAGGCATATTTAGTTCCTAAATAGGGTAAGTACTAGTTTAAGAACATGACTTAAAGTAGTATGTTTTTTTTTTAAAACAACATGGGATTAAAGTATATGATGAGGGAATATAGTCTAGAAAGGATGATTCCAAAAAACATATAAAATAGGCGCACAAGAACATGCAAAGGTGAGTGATTTGGGAATCCTTAGTGCTTTGTGCCTTGTGTTAAATATGTAAAAGTGGTTTTATAAATTAGATTAATAACCTTTGTTCTTTTGATCAAGTCCAGAGCCATCATATTATCTTTTGGGTTAAACATTTTAAAAGTGCAATTTTATTCTTCTATGTGTCACTATTTGATATGACCGATCTTGCTCTATCTCTTTATAGTGCTCTTCAAACTAGATTCCCCTTTAAGAAAAAAAAAACGTAAATAGCAAAAATCACTCCTAAAGTATGTTGATAGTTGTAATTACACCTTCAAACTTTTAATTGTAAAAATTGGGCTTCTAAACTTGTACAAGTATTAAAACTGGGTCAAATTGAACCTTCAAACTTACACAAATGTATACATTGCAACATTTTTATTATAAGTTTGTGGGTTCAATTTTATCGTTTATGGGTCCAACTTCTACAATTATAAGCTTGAGGGTTCAATCTTAACACACGTAAAAATTTAGAGGCCATTTTTTAATTAAAATTTTAAGGGTCATATTGCAACTATCATACTTACAGCGCCCAGTAGATACGTGTGAAACTTCTATATCCCTTCCAAGAAATTTACAATGCGTAGTGGTATTCGTGTCTCAAGGTAATTTGGATGATATGAAGATAAACAGCATCTTTTGCTTGCATAAAACTAATAATATAAACACTAAATCTCAATTTACAAATTGTTTACGAGAGTGTGAGATTGTTTATAAGGAAATATTTGCTCACGTTTCTCGAATGACATATTTTCGCAGTTTTTAGTTGTTGGGGTTACGGAACATAGACATCTCCTTCAAATGGAAGCCATTTAAAATTTTCTAAGTTAGTAATGTAATGCCAGTTTTTCGTTTGTCAACTACCAGCCAATTTCTTACATATAGACTATATAGAATAATTTTTTCAAGCTCGAGAAGTTAAAGCATCGATTTTTAAAACCTAAAAATCAAATAGATACTCATTCCAAAACTTAAGGCTAAAATTATGTTGTACACTAAGTGTACTTCAAATCAAAAAAAAAAAGAAAATAGTATGAAATCTTTCGTGCGAGTAAGAAACTCATACAATTTGAAATTGTAAATTGAAATAATGTCCATCTCTAAAAATTATCAATCTCATAATTTAACGACTAAAGAGATTTATGGATTCCCATTTTCAAATGTATTAAAAAAAGGAAGAATACATGTTTGATTCCTTGGTTTTGGATTTAATTTTTATTTGGGCTCTAAGTTTCAAATGTTACGTTTTTTTGTATTTAAGTTTTGAGTTTGATTTTAATTTAGTCCATAGATTTCAAAATGCTACAATTTTGCCTTTAATATTTGAGTTTTGCTTCAATTTGGTCTTTATATTTTAAGATTTAGACTTATAATTTCAAATCTTTTATTTAAAAAGGTTTAAATTATTTATAATTAATTATTATATTTGTTAAACAGTAGGTTGGTTCTTAACTTTCAAAGTGAATATATGTAATCTTTTTACTTAAAAATGATTCAAATAGGCTCTAAAATTTTCATATGGATTATGTTTAGTTATTTAAATAGATACAATCATTTGATCGTGAACACATTTATACGACACTTGATCTATACTCAATTTAACCTAGAATAGAATTCTTAAGCTCTTAGTATTGTATAATAACTGCTTATACCATATTAGTTAACTCAGACTAGGTTTATTATACCTCTACTTAATTCTTAATATAACAGTTAATTTGTATTAAAAAAGAACAAAGAAAAAGAACTCAACCAAATTAACCATACAAATCAATTAGACATAAAATATAAAGTTTGGGAATATAATTAAGAAATCTTTTTAAAAGTACATCAAACAAAAGAAACAAGATTTTGAAATACAAAAACTAAAATAAAGTATTAAAGAGATCCATACCTCGTACCACTTTTAGTTTTTATATATTTAACAAAAATACTTTACTTTATTTGCATGTGGTCGGTCACCCATGGCATGTCATCCACCACTAATATAGTTTTACACACTTTTAAATCTATTTTAATTTTATTTAACTCCTTACACTTTCTATTTATTTTATTTTGATTATTAAACTTTTAAAAAAAATATATAATTCTCTGATCATTTAAGAATTAGATATTTACAATTTGTTGAATATTTTTTCATTTTATAAATATTTCACTTTTTAGTGCATGAAATACATCAAGATATCAAGTATATTTCAGTAGTACATCAAGTGTATCGAATATATTAAATGTGTATAAAAAATGTATATTCGATGTATCAAGTGTATTTGTACCTTTTTTTTTTTTTTTAATATTTCATGAGTTTGATTTTTTTTTTTTTTGTCATTTTTGTTAAAATAATAAGTCTAGATTATGAATCTAATTTTTCAAACTTATTTTACCAAATCTACAATCAGTCTGTTTAAATTGATTACTACTTGAAGTTTTATTTTATATTTTACAAAGATTAACAATCACTTAGTCCATGTTATATCACATTTTTTAGGACTTTGTATATAACTTTGGGGTGACTAGATAAATGGCAAAAATTAAGGTTTACTTTGATCAAATAGCAAAAAGAAAATTCAATTATAGAAATGGCACAAAATAAAAAAATAGAAGTTTGAAATTGTCGAAAATATCCTCATTTGAATTAAACCGTACAATGTTAAAGAATTTAACTTGGAGAGTTTCTAAACAGTTAAAAAACATTAAAACACACTATAACTAAATCAAATACCACGGTAATTGAGATGCACCTACTAGACATAAAATATATTGATCTAAATATTCTAGTAACAAAAATTAAATATCATCCAATATGGTCTTAACGCTTCAGGATGTCTATAGAACGCGTGTATGTGAGGAAATCCAACGATGAACTTCCTCCATGGTGAGACAAAGCACAATTGATTGTACAAGTGAGTATGTATTCGAAGAAATTGCAACTTCATGATGATGTGACTATTGGAAATATGATTGACAAGAAACCATAGGGAGTTTCATCGTCTTCATGTCATGTGACCAGTTTGCCCATATGATCTTGAAAGCCAAATTTAAACACCATAAATCCTAGAACGTCATTATTAAAAATGGTGTTTAAAGTAGAAACAAAAGTATAAAACATGTGTGTGAGTGACCAAGGTTGGCGACCTAGAGAGAGTGATCGT
The DNA here is from genome assembly GCA_037974625.1 of Cucumis cinereus. NCBI lineage: Eukaryota > Viridiplantae > Streptophyta > Magnoliopsida > Cucurbitales > Cucurbitaceae > Cucumis > Cucumis cinereus. Next base: position 10,679,998 of record JBBPDJ010000020.1, read on the forward strand.
CAAAACTTAGCCAAGATGATGGAATTCAAGAAAGGGTTGTTGAACCAACTATCAGAAATATGAGATTGAGAAGGAAAAAAAAGAGATTTGGAGGGCGACAAAGTGAAGAGATTGCTAAATAATAATAATGATGGTGATGATAATATTAATAATAATAATAACAACAACAATTATTATTATTTAATTAATTAACCGTTCATGACTAGCTCATTGAAAACGATTGTAACGTCCCGAAATTTCAACCTTAACTCGAGGTCGTTACTTAAATAAAAACTCAATATCTTGACGAAAATATAGCGGAAGAATTTGTCACTAGTAACAACATCAACACAACAGAAGCCTTTGTCAATAAAGTCCCCAAACACATGGTCACTGGTCCTTCCTGTCTGTCGCTTGTTTCCTCATACTTACCTGAAAAATAAACATGAAAATGGTGAGTATAAAAATACCCAGTAAGGAACCCACTACTGGGTCCACTAGGTTAACTGTTAATTTCCTATTAAACTGTACTCTACGACACACAGTCAAATGGTTTGGTAGGAACGTCCATACAGCCCAATCTCAGGGTCGTCCTAGAAAACCTGTGGAACCACATAAAAAAGCAGCTATCGTCCCACATACCGAGTACAACAGAACATTCATAAGTATACATATGAAGTTTAATTTTAAAATGAGAACCACAAACACCTCACACCTTTTATCATGTTTTATGGTTTTTCTGTAGCAAACCATAAAGACATATCGCCACACAACCTCATTGGTTTTTCATAACAATCCGTCCTAACAGATCATCACATAGCTATTCAGTTCATCTCAACATAGCTAACCCACCACCAACAGCTAACTCGAGAGTCAGTCTATTCGGTTAACTCAACCCATAACCATCACCAACAGTTAACTAAACCGTTTAGTTAACTCACCACATAATCACTACTAACAGTTAACTAATCCATTCAGTTAACTACTCATATAACCATCACTAACAGACAGTTCAACATAAGCATATCATCAAGTCCACTAGGCGACCATTAACTCTCTCTATTAACTTGTACTATACGACACACAGTCAAATAGTTTGGTAGGAACGCCCGTACAGTCCAATGCAAGGGTCATCCTAGCAAACCGGTGCGACCACATGCAAAAGCAATCAGATCGAAACAATACGCCACACAGGCTTGTTAAATAGACCCTGTCGAAACAATATACCACACAGGCTTGTTTACTGACCCTCGTGACATACGCCACACAGGCTTGTCAACCCGTCTCACAAACAAGTACACAAAGTTAATAGGTAGAGTTAACAGACACCATAATCCAACAGAAACCACAATAAAAAAGTAAAGCAGTCGCAAACATAACTTCATTCCACATGGTACAGTTATCCTCTTTTACAGATTTCACATAGTATGAAAGGGCATGCATAAACACCACACAGTTAATTATACAAAGACTCAATCATCATACCACAATATAACGAAAGAATCCAGCCATCACATAACCAACATCCCAACCATGACATAAAGTGTTATATATAAGGTATCCCATAACATCATTAAAACATAGCCACAATAAACAGATCAATGATAGTAGACATTGCACAAGGCATACATGCGATCCAATCCATCTTCCACACCTTATACACCTAAGGCATGGATTTGTTAGAGTATCTCTTACTCATTCAATTTTAATTAATAATATCGCATAAAACTTATTAATTAAAATAACTTAAACTCGTTACCTAATCAGTCAATACATTTATCACATAAACAAGCAACCTAGATGCCGCATAAATAATCTCAATACATTTATCACATCAACAACAACCTAGATGTCACATAAATAATCTTACTGTCACATAAACATCCTTGTCGAGGAACAAGTATTAAGTCCCTTACCTCAAAGTGTCAATAGTACTTTTGCTTGAGTTTCTCCCTCAAATTGATCATATACATAAAACATTTAGTTAATAATTTTTTCATAAAATTATTAATTAATTTTAACTTTATCCTTCGATAAAAAAAAATTTTCTTACCAATTGGTTGCCAAATTCCAATCTAATTCGTACAGAAAACCCAACGAATTAATTCCAAATGATTGCTTCAAATTAAATATATACATAACAATTTAATTAACAATTTTTCAATAAAAATTAGTAATCAAATTTACCCTTCAAAATAGTTCTTTAATCTTACTGATTCGTTGTCGACGATCCAATTAATTTGTATGAGAAACTCTACGAATTAATTATAACATAGCTCCAAAATAACCTTCAATTAACCAATAATAATTCCCAAATTAATTATCAATTTAACTTTATTGGGTATCAAAAAAATCCAAAATAAAATACACAATACTTTACCCATATAACTAATGGCGGCGACCATGAGCGGCAATGGACAAATCAAATTCGGGAGATTAAACGGCATCGACGAACGGAGAAGCAAGCGATTGGGCGGAACACATGCCAGAAATCGACGAAAAGAAACACAAAGGGAGGTGTGCGGCGGCTATGAAGAACTTGTATTTTTTTTTATAACTTTCACGCTTTGCAATGCAACCCTAAATATTTATTAAAGAAATAATAATATTAATGTATTATTAATAAATAATAATATTATTATTTTATAAATAAATAATAATAATCTTTTATTATTGTTATTATTATTATCTTTTCCAAATTTCTACCAAATGAAATATTTTTTTTTTCAAATCAAATTAGGTCTTCTCTTTTTTCTCACCAATTATCTTTTGACCAAAAATAATTAAATATATATATATATATATATATAATTTCTTAATCAAAATAATTAACATCCTAAAACAAATTAGATCTCAAAATAAATCTAACTTATTATTTTAAGATAATTAAATTAAAATTATCTCAAAATTTTGGGATGTTACAACGATATAACAACATTGAACTTTATTTTAAAAACAACACATTTATTTTATAAATTTTACTTTTTCAATTTATTATTCACGTTTATCTTAATATGATAATTTAGAATCCACTAAAATAAAATGTTGGAAGATATTTTTGGTGCCTTTTCGGTTAATAAAAGTAAATCTTTAGATATATTTTTATAATAAAAATAAATCAAACATTTTAATATTTTCAGTAAATCAAGATTAATCAAAATCTTTTCTATTTTTTAAAAGTGGGTAAATCAAATATATTTTTTTGTTAAATCAATCAAATCAAATATAAAACTACCAATTTAAATTTTAAAACGGAAGAAAATTATGGCACATTTCTTTCTAATTCGTTAGATTGCAATCTAATAACCGACTATTTTCGATGATTTCAATGATTTTAATTACACTGTATTTCTATTGAGGAGGTGGTACATGGTCTCATAACTGATGATTCCATCTACAGTGCATTCGCATAAAATACAAAGTAATCGAAAAGTCAGATATCTCACCATATCAAGGTCAAATAAGGTATATTGAAAATATGTGGCATGTGCGGAAAGTAAAACAAGAAAAGTGATAAATAAATAAAAAAATTCAATAAACCTAGATATTTTCAAAATTTAGTTAAACAAATGATAAACAGATCTATAATTGACTAATATTAAAAATTAGTTATATCAACACAGATTTGATATCAATTATAATATTAAAAATGAAAAAAATAGAGAAAAATTAGGTTGGTTTAACCATGTTAAGCTAAAATTTCACAACCAATATGTAACGCCCCGGGTTTTCAAACCTTAATCCAAGGTCGTTACTTAAGTAAAAATCATTAAATTCATTTTAAAAGACAAAGACAAAACAAAACAAACATTTTAATTA
>JBBPDJ010000020.1:10683895-10728323 GCA_037974625.1 Cucumis cinereus
TAACGAGGTCTGTACGGAGGCCTGTTCCGACATATTTGTCAGTACTCAACCACCCGACTATGTGTCGTAAAGTACAAGCCATTTGGAGAAGTTAATGGTCACCTAGTGGACCCAACGGTATACTTATGATAAACTGGATGTTTATGGTTTATGTGATAAACTGGTTATTAAGTATCAATGCATAATCCGTATGTCAAGTTTAAAGATGGGGAACGCTTACATGACCTGTTTGGTTAGGTGATGGAGTGCTGGATACTGAATTATATGGTGAGTTAACTAAACGGTTTAGTTAACTGCTGAATATGGTTATGGGTTGAGTTATCTATGTTGAGATGGACTAAATGGCTATGTGTTGATCTGTTAAGACAGATTGCTATGGACAAACCAATGGGATTGTGTGGTGATATGTCTTTATGGTTTGCTATGGAAAAACCGTAAAATAGGATAAAGGTGTGAGATGTTTGTGGTTCTCATTTTTGAATTAAACTTCATTTGGGTGCTTATGAATGTTTTGGACTAAGATTGCATGTTTGGGAATATGGTAGCTGTTAACTTTATCTATTAGCCATGTTGTACTCGGTAGGTGGAACGTTAGCTGCTTTTGGGACTAAGATTGTAGAGTGCAGTTTAATAGGAAGTTAACAGTTAACCTAGCGGGCCCAGTAGTGGATTCCTTACTGGGTACATTTTATACTCATCCTTTCCATATTTATTTTTCAAATAAATGTGAGGAAACCGTCGACGAACAAGAAGAACCAGTGACCATGTGTTTGGGGACTTTATTGACAAATGCTTCCGCTGCAGTCTTTGTGTTGTTGTTACTTGTAAAAAATGCTTTCGCTGTATTTTTGTTAAGTTTATGAGTTCTTATATAAGTAACGACCTCGGGTTAAGGTTGAAAATCCGGGTCGTTACACTCTAGTTGAAGTTATTAATTATTATAAGAAACAGTTGCAAATATAACAATCAAAATTAAAATATTAAAATATATAGCGACATTTTAAAAAATTTACAAATATAGCAAAATCTATAAGCGATAGACTTCTATCACTGATAGACCCTCATTATCTATCAGCGATTAAAATAGTCTATCAGTGATAGACCATACAAGTTTATCAGTAAATAGAAGTTTATCATTGATAGAATTTGCTATATTTACAAAAAATTTTAAAAAATGTTGTTATACACTTGGTTATTTTCCCTAAAATTATTGCTACATATTACAATTACCTTTAATATAATTCACACTTGACTACAAGATAACCATTTCAAAACCTTATGTTTACTATATTGTAGTCATCATCTCTAATCATTTTTTAGTCTAAACTGAGATATAATAGTTTGAATTTCAAACGCAACCATTATATAATTAAGAATAAAATAGTAAAATACACGTTTTTTAACACGAACTATAATAATTACCAATTATAATAGCCAACTTAGAACTCTAAAAACCCATTATAAGTTATAAACCAATTTAACTCGAAAGAAATCAAATCAATCAATGTTTTCAAATTATGCAAGTCTTAAAAAGATATATATATATACATACATACATGGTTATATATATAGATTGAAAAAAGTGAAATGACAGATTTGGGGCTGTGAAATAATTAAGATGTGTATAGAAGAATATATATGGATATTGGATTGTTGATGGAGAGATGCCCTTACAACTCCCATATGATAAAAGTATAAAGTAATGACAATATTTTATACATATTCCTCTGAGTAATACTTCTCAAAGAATATATTGGAGAATGAAAGTCTCCCTAGATTATGCCCCCACCCATTTGACTCTCTCTCACACTCTTGTAGGGTCAAAACCACCTCCATTATTCAACCTCTCTAACCAGCTGTCTCCCTCAACATACATACATACATTTATAGATAAATATGTTCTTTCAATATATTATATATATATATTTACTTTTCAATTTGGCCCCACTTGTTTGATGTATGTTAATGTAACAATGGGAAACCCTAGAACCAAAAAAGTCCTCTGTTTTATTTTATTTTTATTATTATTATTATTATTATTATTATTATTTTGGATTTCTATGTAGAGAATAGGGAAATGAGTAAAATCATCTTTCTTGATTTCAAAATCAAAGAAAAGCAAAATTGGGAAGGTCCTTGTTCTGATTCTCTGCTTCTCAGTTTTGGTCACTTGTCATGTTCCCCTCATCTCTAATGCTTTCTTTCCAAAAAAATATCATTTATGAAAAAATGTACTATCTATAACAAAAGAAGACTCCTCTTTAAAAAAAGTGATTTTCATATTCTTTATGATATCTTTCTATTGTGGTGTTATTAGTTATGAAGGTGTGACCTAAATTATTGACCCTACCTTAAAGTTTAATTATAGTGTGACTTTTATTTTTCTATTTCCTTTTAGTTCAATTCTTCGTTCACATTGTTATTTAGGCTTTTTCCTTCTATAAATATATATTTTCTGTTTATAATTTAGTACGTAACACACCTTTTTTCTTCTATTAATTAACTTTTTAGTCAGTAAAAATTAAAAAACTAGTCAATGTGAGTCATTAGAGTAAAGGACATAACTTATTAGCTCGATTTTCTTAGTACAATAATTATTGAAAGGAAGAATGAACCTCTCATCTCTTAGATGAAAGTTAATATCAATTATCGGTAAGAGATATTATATAACACTCTAGCAAATATAATTGAAGTTATAGTTTATCGTCGAATATTAAACCTTCTATTTATATATCAACTTGAGGTGGAAGTACATCTTTGTATCCTCATTTTGGATGTAGATCATTTGTTAAATTAAAAGGCAAGATGATTAAGGTAGTGAAGGAAGTTTAACTCCTTCCTTCTTTATCATTTTAATTTTAACATTTAATTGTATGATGTTGATATTTATTATTATTCTGTTTTGATAAAATGGTTGGCTTTTGTTGATGACAAATTGGGCAAGTGAAGTTTCAGTTGACAAACTTACACCAGCTTCAACAATAAATTTGTAATTTTACAAAATGAGGCAAATATAAATCATGAATAGTTACATAATATATTTGCCACACCAGAGTTCTAATGCTTCTAATGCTTCAGTTACAATTTGGAAAGTGTAGGTTTAGAATAAGTATAGGAATAAGAGATTGAGAATTGACTTAGAGCTTTCCATTTCTCTTAGGCATGAGATCTGCCTCGGTGCTTGACCTTATCTTAGTTTCATTTTGTGATTGTTGTTAGGTCCAAAAACTTACTCAAAACAACTTTTTCATTAGTTTGTTCTTCATTGTTAAAAAAAACTCATCATCCTATAATTATGTAAAATGTGAAAGAGAGAGAAAGAAAGAAATCCAAACTTGACCAAAGTATTAGTCCCTGCAAAGGTTAATTAATTCTTGAGATCACATCACATATCCAATCTGATGCCAACTGAAAAGAAGTTCCCTTTGTTTCACTTTCACACAAGAAAGCAGTTGTTTTGTCACACACACACATACACACATACATATCTCATATTCAATTTCAAATATATATGTTTTAATATTACCAACATTTCATTTCATCCTAAAATAATTAAGTGCCTATTTCATAACCATCTTGTCTTTAGTTTTTCCTTTTTAGATCAAATATAGTTTTTTTTGGTATGGATCATATTTCTTTATTTTGTATTTTTCTAATAAAAAAATGTTTTTGTTCCTAATATTCTAATTATGTATGTATTCATAAAGAAATTGGATAATTGGCTAATATTTCTTTTTTAAAAAAAAAAATGAAACCGATAATAAAGTAAAGAAAATTATTGTAAATGACAAAACTGTTAGAAAATATTTAAAAATATAGCAAAATTTTAAATTTCTTCAATGATAGAGATTGATAGATTTGTAGATCTGAAATTTTACTTTTTTTTGTAAATATTATGATTTATTTTGCTATATTTTTAAACGTTCCTAAAGTAAAAGGGTGAAAAAACTGACACGGTTTTAGAAAATCAAATATTATCAATCATAACTAAAAAAAAAAAAAAAGTTAATTTCACAACTGAACTTGAATTTAGAAGATACTTATAGAAAGTCGATAAAAAATGTTCATAAGTGCATGGATCTGCTAAAAGTTAGAAAAGCTATTGACAAACAAATCATTATTGAGGGTCGTTTTGTGTTTTTAGATAGGATTGAAGTTGTGAACTTCTCAAGAGTTATGAAGTCTGTGAGTTGTGAACTCTCAACTTTAAAGTGTACTTAGTTGATAAAATATAAAATTGATATTTATTTAGTAGTGAGATCTAGAAATTTCTTAGGCTAAATAAGGAATGAAGCTCACATGCAACTCCCCCTCCTCTCAACTTCTACTCACCAATTTTTAGGATAAATACCCCCTGAAAATTTCGACGAAATTTTGGACTATTGTCGATAAAATTTATGCATTGAAAATATTGTAACACTCGGGTTTAGAAGGAGTATGTGAATGAACGAGGTCATATGATATAAATGTGACAGATCTTAAGGATATGAAAGTATGGTTAAGAAAAGTTTTTTTTAAAAAAAAAAAATTAGAAAGTTACTATTTATATATCAAGAAGATGCACATTATTTTTTAATGGTTCAATCCTAAGAACTAAAAAATAAGTGTGCTTGACTTGGAGTGATCTAATATGTTGGGTGACCTCAAAGAATCATGTAAGTTTGAGAACAAAAAGTGCTAAAGAATCCTTGTTAGTTTGTGATAATAATCTCCTCTCTTAAAAGAGATTTAATACAAGGATATTTAGAATTCAAATTCTGAAATTGGAACGATACAAATATTATTTTTCTCATAGCGAAGTATTTATAGACTTTCAAAAGTCAAAATTTAAAAATATATCTCGTAGTTATCAAACCGAGCATAAATATATTTTAAACATTAATCTTATTTGTTATCACGTTAGTAATAAATTCACAAAGATCTTATACATGCAGTGCGGGGTTATGGACACAGAACTGCACAAACCGACACTAATTAAAATTGAGAAAAAAAAAAACAATTTAATATTCAAAAGGTCAATTAAATTAAAAAAAAAAAAAAGAAAAATAAATCTGCATGAAATTAATTTCTTTATGCAAATTAAATGGACAATACGCATATGTTTGCCCATTACTTCATGATTGTCAATATTCAATTCGATTGAGAGAATTAAACTGACAAGAAATTTAAAGTAATTCTCATAAAAGTTTTTTGTCCATTTTTAATCATTTAGGACCATTCCATTATAAATAAAAATAAAAAATTATTTAGGGACCATTGTATTAAATACTTTTTTTTTATTTTATTTTTTTGCTTTATGAAACTGCGATATATTTAGTTATAAAAACAAGTTACAAAAACATGGAAAAAATAATTTAATGGTACTCATGAACTTGTTGTGGCCAATTAATCTGTACCCTAAACTTTCTTTGTGATGTTTGAGAATTTATTGAGTTTAGGGTTATGTAATTTGAGATTGAAAAGTTTGAATTCGTATAATTTATGTTTATTATTTAGAGAAAACAAATGTAATTAATATTAATATTACAAAAGCTTGTTCTTTTTCATAATTTTGAGTTGATTCCAACTTTATAAGCTTAAGAATGATTAGAAATGTCCTAAATTTCTAACTACTAACCTTCCGTATTTATTTCATTACACCATCAATATTTTGAAGCGTTTGTTTTATTCAGGTTAAAACATCAAAATCATTTTAAAGAAACAAAAAAAAAAAAAAAAAAAGGAAATGGTTCTAAGAAAAACTAAGACAACATTTGGAGCAAGAAGAATAGTTACGAGCTGACAATGTACTAAATTAGCATCTCATGAAATTGATTTTTTTTTAGTGGTGGAATATTTAGAAATTTCTTAGACTTAACAAATAATAACAAATATACTTCTCCATAAATCCTACTATAATTAGTGCCGGTTGAAAGTGATTTAAGAATCATCAAAATCACTTTTTTCATTTTCTAATATAACTCAAAATCATTATAGTATTAAAGTTTACACTTTTAAATATAATTTTCATATCATCAAAACAAATTTTAAATGATTAAAAACATATTTCATAAATAATTTTAAAAAGACAAATCTTACGTGCATTTCATACATCACCTATTTTTATAATAATAATTTGTTTGATGTGAGTGATGAGAAAATGGAAGCACAAAGATGGATGCATTTCGGGATGCATCTAAGTATGGTTCTTTTTTAAAAAAATGACAAAATTGATTTTTAACAATTTAAAAATAACTCCTAAGCATACTATTAAACACGTTAGAAATAAGTCAAACAAGAGTTTATCTCAACTGACATTATGTAATTCAAATTGTTGTAAATTTGAATTTGTAGTTTAAAAAAATAGTAATCATTTATGAGGTAAAAGTTAGGAAAGAAAAATAAAATAAAATAAGAATGGTTTAGGAGTTAGAGATAGGATTAAGAAGAAAGTGATGGATTAGAAAGGAAATGAAGGAAATGGAACAAAGTTGTAGGCTTGGTATTTGAAATTGACAAGAGAGAAGAGAGGGAAGGCCCAGTGTTCAAAAAGAGGGAATAATAAATGCAAATGGAGCAGAAGGGAACAGAGTTTTTTTAAATTTAAATTTAATTATTTAAATTTAATTTTGTTTGGCAGAGAAGATGGGAAGGGATTGATGTGAAAGATGAAGAAATGATTTTGTAATCGATTGCTTTATGATTGAAGAAAAAGTAAAAGTTGTACATTGGGAAAAGAGATTGAGAGAAGAAGAAGGAGAAGAAATAGAGTGTGGGGCACCTTACCCTATAAGCCACAAAACCCTTGCTTTTAATTCAATTTTTTACAATTTTTTTTTTTTTTTTTGTTGATATTAAACATAAAGTGTTCAATCTAAATGCTTTGGATTTTAATATGGTATTCAATAATAAGTTTCGTCTTATTTGACTTTGTATATCTAATCAGTTATTTTACAAGATATTTTAAAAATTCAAACCTCTCTTTATTGAAGCTGATTAAACTACGAAGAAAAGAAAACCCTAAAGATGTTATATTTGAACAAATAATATAATATTGATTTCTCTTCATTTAATATTGACAACTATTGTACCTTCTATAAATCTCCACGCCCATAGGTGAGAGATGTAGAGTTAAAATATTATATTTATATAGCCAATCAAACTACGCGTTTTGGGAAAAGTATGAATAGTGTGTGAAATATATTGAGTTTGAAAGACATAAATAATTAGGGTTGAGTTGTGAGTATCACACTCTCGTTTAGGATATTCACGTTACCTACAATGTGTATTTACATGTATCACGTTCTCTATCTTATCATTTTTATGATAAAACACAACAATTAAACTGAAACGTTATGTAACTCAAACTAACATGAATTAAAAGTTGAATTTTATAACAAATGACACACCATTCTTAAAAGGAAGAAAGTAAATAAAGTAAGTGAGAAAGATAAAGATGAATGAAAGGATTTTAAGTTAGCTAAGGGCAGTGGGAGGGAGTGTGAGCTTTCACATCGTGCCTCGTTATGGGGAGTGACCCCATTAGAGGTGTTGACATTGTCCTTCACCAAAGTCTGTGACCCCCCTATTGTCTCCTTCCCATTTAACTAATTAATTAAAATTTCCCTCTCATTCCATTCCGTGAACATTTGAATATTTTATCAACAATGTATTTCTTAACTGAGTTATGTTAAACTTTTTTATGTCTCTCTTCTTATAATTTAAATATTTTTTTTATTAACTAAACGTTTCTAAACGTTTTCTTTCTCACACGTTAAAATATATGTGTCTACATGTATCTTTTAAACACTTTCACGAACACATGTTAATTATTTCTCATTTTTAGGGCAATATATGCAATGGTGGAGATTTGAACATCTAACTTCAAAAGGAAGTATATGTCTAAATTGTTTAGTTACACATGTGTGTTTGTGTCTGACAATAATTAAAGTGTTATATTCCAACCGATATGTTAGATACCCCTAACTTTTTCTTTCACAATCTTAGTGTGTTGGTAAATGTTTTTTTAATTCTATAACATATGGGATTGGGAAATATAATCAATTCCTTCCAACGTTATAATTGAAGGTATGTATCGAAATTAGTTGAGCTATATTCGTATTCGATGAGTGTTTGTTACCTACCCCTAAACACTCTCTTCCATACAGATATAAATGAATTAAACATTTTGGTGGAGATGATAATTCACAAAATAAAAATAAACAAATAATTATATTATGAAGTCTATTAAACTAAAGTTCAATAAAGTAATCAATGGCCTATTCAATTATACTCCTATTTGAGAGACATGATTGAATAGGGGGTTTGTCACATATAATGTCACAAGAATGTTGAAGTTTTCACTCCATAAATGAGAAGAGTGGACAAATAGTTCCTTTTTTCAAGCGTTGTTTCAGTATTTGAATAATGAGGGCTTATCACTTTCCTCGCCACCCCAAGCAAAAATACTTTTAGTTAAATGCATGATTACTTATATGAAAAAGAAAATAATAATCTTTCTTTCAAAAAAAGTAAACCATGTCTACGTTGCAAATATGAGCATAAATACCCGTACCTCAACCAGACATCGAACATATCCTTTGGATCAAGAAGTCAAAGCTTCGATCTCTTACCCTCAATTTTGTACTTCAAAAAAAAAAAAAAAAAACTAGTCACATGAAAACTGCAAACATTAACTAGTTACATCGAAATTGCAAACGTTATTACAAATTTAGCATTTTTTTAATGTGCCAAAAATGCCACTTTAACGACTACTTGCGTCAAGCAAACAAAAAATACGTGCGTCAACAAAATTCAAATTTATATAGAGAAAGGATTGAATTACAGAGATGTAGACTTGTTACTCGTATGAAATAAACCTCTAATTAAAGATTGATTTATGTATAATTGAAAAAAAGAAAAAAAAAAAAAAATACTATAACTCAACTGACCTAAAATTTTTATGGAGACTTGGAATTCAACACTTCATGTCCATATCACAGTTTTTATGGCTTTGTTGGGCTTATCCCAAACTTAATGCTTTGGGCTTATGCCACCACCTATTCAATATTGCAATACTAGCTAGACTTTGACTAATGACTTCACTACAAATTGGTTTTATGGGAACTTGTGGGGATGTTTCGATATATCTGTCGATATATTTTTAGATTGAGAGGTTCAATATCGATGCCAAATATCTATGGATATCTTCAACATCGTTTATAAAGTTTCGTAAAACAGAAAAAAATGTCATCTATTTATTCCAATAGGAATATGACTATTAACGACAATATCTATAAGAAATCGTTGCACTTCAAATATAACAATAAGATTCAAAATATTAACATATATAGCAACGTTTTAAAAAATTATAAATATAGAAAAATCTGTCAAAGTCTATCACTAATAGACCGTATTACAAATATTCATCTATCATTGATAGAAGTCTATCGCTGATAGACTTTTCTATCTTTACAATTTTTTTAAAATGCTGCTATAAACTTAATTATTATCCTTAAAATTGTTACACATTATAATTACTTTGTCTACCACTTAGTTTTGGAATAAAATTAAAATAACTTCATTATTAATCTAAATAAATTTTATATAGATTTTGTGAGTTTACAAAAGTATCTATCGATACCAATTTTTTTATCAGTATATTTGTTGATATATACTTAGGATTGAAATTTCGAAATCAATATCAACATTGATATTGTAATTCTTGGACCAAACTATGTACAACCTTCTCTATGACAGTAATCAATTCAATCTCATTATAGTTTAAACATTAATTATGATCTTAAAAATTGATAGATGTATATATTCCTCCCTCTATAATTGTTCAACTTTTAGGAAATACCCTTTATATGTTCTCTCTTAAAACTATGATAACTTTTGCTTTTCAATAGACCAAAGTGAGAATGGCACATTCTAAGGATAAAATGTGAAAATGAAAGTGGATCTTATATAATGACTTAGGCTGCCAAATGATTTAATGCAAAAAAAAAAAAAAAAAAAAAAAAAGTTCACAATGACTAATTTTGTGTATTTATGTGTATGTACATGCAATTTCTTTTATTAAATTAAATGGAACGAATGGTAACTAAAAACTAGAGGACATGTCAAAGAAAACATATAATAAGTTAAAGCTAATGTCCAATCTTATGATAATATATATGGCTTAACTGATTTAAGGTGTGAGATAATGTTGATTAAGGGTAAGGTCTGATATTGGTGTAACTTTTAAAATAATTGTCGATAATTGCTCTCTCAAAAAATTAGTTGTAAAATAGAGTAAAATGAATCAAATTATTTACAAATATAACAAAATGTCACTTCCATTTTTCAAACTATTATCGTGTTTTTATTATTTTTTTTATTTTTACTTTGATACTTCATTTAACCGTATCCCTTTATGCCATTTTGATATATTCATCTTTTTATTTCTAATCTTTTTATATTTTTTAAACTTTTATCTTTATTTTTTAAAATTATTGTGCAAAAATATTTATAAAATATTGCAAAATTTCAAAACAATTTTTTTTTTGTACTTGATTTAACTTATTTTTTCTGGTATTAATTTTGATTTCTAATTTCTTATTATTATAGTTTGTAATTTTAAATAACAAACATATCTGACTAATACTTTATACAGCTGACCAGGTAAATGACAAATTTTAAGGTTCACTTTGGACAAATGGCAAAATTCAAATTTATTTATTAAATTGGCAAAATTAGAAAATAAAAAAAATACAGCTATGAAATTGTAAAAAATGCCCCTAACACTAATAAACCATCCACTTTTCAATAACTTTTTTTTAAGAAAATATTCAAAATACCCTATAATTAAAACACTCTTCCCAACCACATCAACTCAACTTACATTTTCCAATCACCTACCTAAACCCTCAAACCTACCCCAAATCCCTAATTTCTCCCCCCTCCCTCCGAATTCTTAATTTCCATCTTCTTCCTACTCTCTTCAACCCCATCACGACCCTTTCCCATCTCACCAATCTACCCCACCAGACGCTAGACTCCTCACAATGACCCACTGCTCATGATGTCGCTCCTCAGGCAGCCGGTCAGAGTCCTCACGGCGACAACCAACTCAATATAGGCCACTACCTATATGATCGCCGGTAATTTTACTTCAAGGTTGTCGTGCACGAGCGCTTGCTTCAAAGGTAGGGTATTTGTTTCTTCTTTCTTCACTGTTTATAGTTTTCTATTATGTCTTCCCCTCTAATGCAAACGAGAACAGTTTTTAAAGTTATCGAAAAAGAAACCTTAAAGATATCTCTAATTTTTGCTGGTTGGGACATGAACAAGTGATAAACTTTTTTGGGTCTTTGTTATCTTCCTCACAATATTTCTCGTATTTTTGGACGAACAAGTTTGGTGATTTTCACAAGCTTCACAAGTCCTTCATATATATGAAAACCACAAACTCCAAAAAAAAACTTTAATTTTCACTATGTAGTGCAATCTTGAATCTACATTGTCTCAAAACTTTATAAATAAAAACTAATTGTTGTAAATGAACGTTATGATATTATATATAGAGGATACAATTTCAAATTAATAATTTATTTAAAATAGATTAACAAATATTAAAACCTTTGATATGGACAAATCTTTTCCTGCTTTTTAGGATATACCACCTGTAATAGAATAATATTAAATCTTTATTAACGTTTGTTTATCTAATAAATTTAAAGAAAGAATAACGTTATGAAAAAAAGAGAAGAGTGAGAAAGAACAAGGGTTAGTATAGATTGAGGGCAGCTAGAATAAGTAGTGCGAAGAAACCACCAAACAAAGAACCAATATTTCTGACAAGTGAGGACGAGGTACTTTTCTAATTTCTTTCTACAATGTGACAAAATAACTAATGTTACCATTGTTTCTTGATCTTTCTTTAAAAGTAACAAATAGACATATTTAGCACAAAAGAGATAAAAAATCAAGAAGATTAGAAGAGGACTCCTAATAGTGCAAAGAATAATATAATATGACTAACATACAATAAATAATACCTATCACAAAGTCATATAAAGAGACCTAAATCTATAATGCCCCAGGTCCAGGATTTGGACCAGGATTCGGAATCCGAATTTGAAAATTAGCGATCTCGACATTCCCCTGCATCCCCTGTGACCTGACAACATCATTCTTACTTGTGTTAAAGGTTTATTAGAGTGAAAGTTGTCCCCACAAACCAACACAGGTCGTTTCAACGTGTTTTGTTCTCATTCACATGCATCCTAGAAAAATTCTCAAGAGGTCACCCAACATAGAATTGAGCCACCGAAAGGGAAGGTGCACCTTGTTGGTATAGGTAGTAACTTCAAATTCTTTTTAGCCTTTCTTAACCTTACATCTATGTACTCAAGATCCCTCTCATTGAGATGTGATATCGGTTTATTCATGTCTCTTCCTAAACTCGAGGCGTTATATGTCCACCAGCTTCCACTTGGTTTGTCCTCGGACCACATCTTACTGGGAGAGGTTTTGCTTCAATACCATTTGTAACGTCCTGGATTTTTAACTGTAACCCAAGGTTGTTACTGAAATAAAATCAAGAATTTAAAACCAAGCTCTTAAAAATTTCAAATCATTTTATTAAAGAAATTGAAAAGAAACATTCAAATCAACTTTATGCAGAAAACCAAATGAATAAATCAATAAAACAATGTAAAACTTCTATGTTCAGACCCTAAATAAAACATGCAATTTTCATAAGAAATGAAAATTAAAAACTGTTCATAAATCCAGAAAACATAAAATCATGAAGACTGCAACGAAAGCATTAGTCAATATAGTCCTTGATGGCATGGTCACTGGTCCTTCCTGTCCGTCAACGACTTCCTCACACTTACCTGAAAATTAAACATGAAAAGGGTGAGTATAAAAATACCCAGTAAGGGACCCACTACTGGATCCACTAGGGGAACTGTTAACTTCTTATTAAGCTTATATCCCGTGCCACAGAGTCTAAGGATTTGGAAAAAATGTCCACACAGTCCAAACATCTAGATCGTCCTAGGAGATCTGTGAGAATACACACAAAAACAGTCTAGTGTATCGTCGGAACACATGTCACACAAACTTGTGAATCCATCCCACATACGAAGTACAACTGTAACATCCCAAAAATTTGAGATAATTTTAGGTTAATTATCTTAAAAGAATAAGTTGGATTTATTTTGAGATCTAATTTGTTTTGGGAAATGGTAGCTGTTAACTTTATCTATTAGCCATGTATTCAGTATGTGGGACGTTAGCTGCCATTGAGACTAAGATTGCAGAGTACAGTTTAATAGGAAGTTAACAGTTAACCTAGTGGGCCCAGTAGTGGGTTCCTTACTGGGTATTTTCATACTCACCCTTTTCTTGTTTATTTTTCAAGTAGTATGAGGAAACCGACGACGGACAGGAAGAACCTGTGACCATGTGTTTGGGGACTTTATTGAAAAATGCTTTCGCTGTATTTTTGTTAAGATTATGAGTTGTTATGTAAGTAACGACCTCGGGTTAAGGTAAAAAAATCCGGAGCGTTACAGTTGGTATCAGAGCCTAAGTTTTAGGTTTTGCAGACTGACTTACGATGTAAGTCTATGGTTTACGTCTCCATGGTCACTTTGGTTCCTTCGTCCTCGCCAGGTATGTTTGTTGATAAGATGTTTATGGTTATATGTTTATGTCATTGCCTGTATAAATTGAAATTAAAATGGACTGTTCGTGTGACTAAGAACCTTATGGAAAAGGTTATGGTTAGAAAATGTCGTCACGTAGCAGTACTCAAAGGGAACTAAGTACATGTTTAAGTTCAAGTGATTTTTGTTGGAATACCCTTGAGTTGGACACTCAAATTTGGAAAGGTGACTGAACATGTTTAATATTGTGGTAGCATAAAGGTATGCATGCTATGGTCTGATGGATTTGATTTGTGGATCGAGTCTTTAATGGTTTTAAGTCACATTGGTTGATTGAGAACTTGGGCTATGAGGAGCAACCTATTGAGATTTCTTGCAAGAGAAGTGAGAGTGCTACGCAATAGAGGAAATTGTGTTAGTAAAAGTTTTATGGCGGAATCACTTAGTCGAAGTGGCAACATGGGAACAAGAGGTTAGCATGGGAGCACGTTTCCCGGAGTTGTTCGAGGATTAGAACTTTCGAGGACGAAAGTTTCTTAAGGAGGAAAGATTGTAACATCCCAAAAATTTGAGATAATTTTATGTTAATTATCTTAAAAAAATAAGTTGGAATTATTTTAAGATCTAATTTGTTTTGGGATGTTAATTATTTTGGTTAAGAAATTAAATATATATATGAGTATATATATTTAATTATTTTGATTAAAAGATAATTGAGAGAGGAGAGAGAAATATTTGATTATGTAACGCCCCAAATTTCCAAACTAAACCCGACCGTTACTTAATTAAAACCAGTGAAAATCAAGCTTAAAAGACAAAAGTATAACATGACAACAGCTTTCAATTAATCAAAAACAAAGTTTTAAACTAGTTCCAAAACAAAAACTTTCACATAAAAAGAAAAAGGAAAAGTACCTAAACGGGATCCCAAAAATAGTTTTCTAAACCAAATAAATCCGACAAATAAAACTAAAATAGTTAAGCGTAAAAATGCCAAAATAACGTAAAGCGGAAGCAAAAAAAAAGGTCTCCTGGTCCTCTCCGGTATGGTCACTGGTTCTTCTTGTCCCTCGCCGGTCCCTTCTTACCTTTGCCTGAAATACAACATAGAAAGGATGGGTATATAATATACCCAGTAAGGTACCCACTACTAATCCCACTAAGTGACCGTTAAATCTCTCTAATAACCCATACTTTACGACACACAGTCAATTGGTTTAGTAGGAACGGTCATGTTGGGGCAATACGCCACACAGGCTTGCTTACTGATCCTACCAGAACAATACGCCACACAGGCTTGTTAACTGGCCCTGTCAGAGCAATACGCCACACAGGCTTGCTAACTGACCCTGTCGGAACAATACGTCACACAGGCTTGTTAACCGACTCTCGCGACAATACGCCACACAGGCTTGCCACACCGTCCCACCACCAAGTACAAGTCATTAGGTAAAGTTAACAGACACCATATCCAACAATCAATTCAATAAACATAGTGATCACAACATTTTTAATCCTCATACATAAGATAACTCTATTCAACTCACAACAGGTCATGCATAATCCAAACAACAAATATACAAGAACCCAAAGTTAACACCACAGTATGGACAAAATAACCATCTTCCACCCCTTACTTGCCAAAGGCATGGATTCAGTAGAAGTATTCCTTACCTCAAAATTACAGAAATTTCTTAGACGAGTAGCCTCCAATAGACCCTAAATACACAAGAACTTTAATTACTAACTTCTTCAAGAAGAGATATTAAATCAAATCCTTCAATAACCAATTCCAAACTCACCACTTAAGACGAAAGGGCAAAACGATCGCACCACAAATTTCCCCGATTGAAACTTCAATTGAACTTTCAAAGAATAAAGAAACTATCAAATTAATCCAAGATAACCTCAAATAAAACTTTATTGGGTAACCAATAACCCAAATAGAATTCTTCCTAAGCCTTACCAAACACACCAACAAATAGTAGTGGCAGCGGTGACAGGAAGTGACAGAAGGCTCAAGAAAAGTGGCTCGGCTCGGCTCACGGCTCGGCTCGACTAGGCTCGACCAAGGGTGCGACTTTCGGATCTGGGCAGCACGACTTCACGACAAGCAGAGCACGGCTGGTAGAGAGACGACCGGCGATGCACGGGGCTGGAAACGTGGCGTGCAGTGTTGGCTTATGGATCTGGCCAGCGGAGCGGCTGAGACGACTGGGAGCAAATGTGGCCTACGAAACGAACGTTGCCTAGAGCGCGGCGCGACTGCACTTGGTTTGCGAGGCGAAGGCGCAGCTTGAGGCGGTGCAACGATGGCTCGACCTGCAACGAGGAGATGGCGACGCTTCAACGCCGATGGCGACGCTCGGCTTCGCGAGGCAGATCTGACGTCGACTTCTGTAGATCTGAGCAGCAGCGTGGCTGGGCGTTCAAGAGGTGCTTGCTGCTGACGCGAAGCAGACCGTTGAGTGGGGCACGATGCATCGAGGCTTGAAGCGGCTGCGCGACTATAGTCAGAAGGCGCTGGCTGCTGACGACGGCGAGGCGTGGCTACGCGGCTAGAGACGACGACGAGGCGTTCGGCGAGACAATCGGTGGGGCGTTCGATGTGGACTCCGTTGGCTGCTCGACGTGCGCAATGAAGGGGCGGCTAGGGTTTCCACAAGGAAGATGAATTGGAAGAGATGGGGAAGATGAAATGCACGTGGGTCGAGGCACCTAATTAAATAAATAAATAATAATAATAATAGTAATATTATTATTATCATTTGTTATTTATTTATTTAATTTATTTCCTTTTTTTTAAGCTTTCTTTTTCCTAAAAAGAAAACCACATTTTCTCTTCCTTCTTTAAAATCCCTTTCCTTTCCCAGCACAAACAACAATAAAAAAAAACCAAAACAAAAACAATTATCTCAACAACAAACCCAAAATAAAAACAACACAAACATCCCAAATTAAAATTAACCAACAAAATACTAAGATAATTGAAAAAAATAAATTACAAATTACCTTAATATTTGGGTTAAATAAGTTAGGGTTACTTTGGAAAGTGTGAAAGTTTAAAAAATTTACAATTTTCTTCTTGAGCCTTCACCGTCGCGCTTCTTCGTTTGTCGATGTTGTTTAATCTCCCGGATTTGATTTTTCCGTTGTCGCTCAAGGTCGCCGCCGTTAGTTATATGGGTAAAGTATTGAGTATTTTATTTTGGATTTTTGGAAACCCAATAAAGTTAATTGAGAATTAATTTGAAATTATTCTTGTTTAATTGAATGTTATTTTGGAGCTATGGTTAGAATTAATTCGTAGAGTTTCTCCTACGAATTAATTGGATTGTCGACAACAAATCGGTAAGGTTAAAAAACTACTTGGAAGGGTAAATTTGATTAACAATTTTTGGAAAAATTGTTAATAAAATTGTTATCTATAGGATCAATTTGGAGCATTCATGAGGAATTAATTCGTAAAATTTTCTCTACGAATTAGATTGGAATTCGCCAACCAATTGGTAAGTTTAAAGTATTTTATCGAGGGATTAAAGTTAAAATTAATTAATAATTTTATAAAAAAATTATTAATTAAATATTTTATGTATAAGATCAAGTTGAGGGAGAAACTCAAGCCAAGGTATTAACGACACATTAAGGTAAGGGACTTACTACTGGTTCCTCCTTAAGTGATAAGGATATTGATGAAATTATTTATGTGACATCAGAATTGTGGGATTATGTGATAAATGAATCGACTGATTAGGTAACAAATTTAAGTTATTTTAATTAATAATTTTTATGGAAAATTATTAATTAAAATATGATACGTAAGGAATTCTTCTACCGAACCCACGCCTTTGGCGTATAAGGTGTGGAAGATGGATAGGGTGCCTGCATTATGGTGTTGACTTCAGGTTTTTATTTAGTTTATATTTTTGAATGGATTATGCATGATTCGTCATACTGCTTACCTGTGTTATCTGCTGCATGAGAATTGTTTGGTTATTGTGATCACAATGTTTTGGACTGGAATTATTTGGTTACGGTTTCTGTTAACTTTACCTAATGAATTTTGTACATGGTTGGAGAACGATGAGTCAGTTAGCAAGCCGGTATGGCGACTTGCTCTAACAAGGCCAGTTACAAGCCCGTGTGGCGAATTTGTTACTGAAGGTCGGATAATAAGCCTACGGGTGTTTCGACGTATCCGTTCTAGAATGATGAGTCAGCTAGCAAACCAAAATGGTGATTTGCTCTGACAAGGCTAGTTACAAGCCTGTGTAGTGAATTTGTTTCTGAAGGTCGGATAATAAGCCTAAGGGTGTTCAGACGTTCCGTTCTGAGGGCAAGCCTTTGTGGCGATTTACTTTGACAGGGTTGGTTAACAGACCTGTGTGGCGATCTGTTCCGACATATTTGTCTATACTCAACCACCCGACGTGTGTCGTAAAGTACAAGTCATTAGGAGAAGTTAATGGTCACCTAGTGGACCCAACGGTATATTTATGATAAACTGGTTGTTTAGGGTTAGGTGATGAAGTGCTTGATACTGAATTATATGGTGAGTTAACTAAACGGTTTAGTTAACTGCTGGTGATGGTTATGGGTTGAGTTAACCGAATAGACTAACTCCCGAGTTAGCTATTGGTGATGGGTTATCTATGTTGAGATGAACTAAATGGCTATGTGATGATCTTTTAGGACAGATTGCTATGGACAAACCAATGGGGTTGTGTGGTGATATGTCTCTGTGGTTTGCTATGGATTAACAATAAAAAATGATAAAGGTGTGGGGTGTTTGTGGTTCTCATTTCTAAACTAAACTTCATTAGTGTGCTTATGGATGTTTTGGACTAAGATGATATCTTTTGGGAATATGGTAGCTGTTAACTTTATCTATTAGCCATGTATTCAGTATGTGGGACGTTAGCTGCCTTTGGGACAAAGATTGCAGAGTACAGTTTAATAGGAAGTTAACAGTTAACCTAGTGGGCCCAGTAGTGGGTTCCTTACTAGGTATTTTCATACTCACCCTTTTCATGTTTATTTTTCAGGTAGTATGAGGAAACTGGCAACGGACAGGAAGGACCTGTGACAATGTGTTTGGGGACTTTACTGAAAAATGCTTCCGCTGTATTTTTGTTAAGATTATGAGTTGTTATGTAAGTAACGACCTCGGATTAAGGTAAAAAATCCGGAGCGTTACAACACCAATGGATAATAGATAAAGTTAACAGTTACTATAGTCCCAAAACATGCAATTTTAGTCCAAATATTCATAAGCACACATATGAAGTTTAAATAAAAAATGAGAATCATAATCACCTAACACCTTTATCCTACCTTACGATTTTTTCATAGCAAACCATAAAAAACATATCGCCACACTACCTGATTTGTTTTCCATTGTAAATCGTCCTAACAGATTGTCACATATCCATTGAGTTCATCTCAACATAGTTAACTCATTACCAACAGCTAACTCATGAGTTAGTCTATCGGTTAACTCGACCCATAACCATCACTGGCAGTTAACTAAACCATTTAGTTAACTCACCATATCATTACCAATAACAGTTAACTAATCCATTCAGTTAACTACTCACATAACCATCACTAACAATTAACTAACCCGTTTAGTTAACTCACCACATAACCATCAGTAACAGTTAACTTATCCATTCAGATAACTCATCACATAACCATTATTAACAGTTAACTAATCCATTCAGTCAACTCACCATATAACCATCACTAACAATTAACTAATCCATTCAGTTAACTCCTCACATAACCATCGCCAACAGTTAACTAAGCCATTGAGTTAACTCACCACATAAATCAGTATCAAGCAATTCGCCACATAACCAAACATGTCATGTCAGTGTACCACACAATTAAGCTTGACATACGAGTTATGCATTGATACTTAATAACTCGCTTATCACATAAACCCTAAACAAACAATTTATCATAAGACATATCATCGAGCCCACTAGGTGACCGTTAACTCCTTATTAAGCATATACCCCGTGTCACACAGTCTAATAACTCGGTAAGAACGTCCATATCAGCCAAAATGCAAGGGTCGTCCTAGCGAGCCTGTAAAAATACATGCAAAAATAGCCTACTGTATCATCGGAACACATATCACAGAGTAGTGAACCCGTCCCACATACGGAGTACAATATAATTAATAGTAAAGTTAATAGTTACCATAATCCAAAATCCAAAATCACCATAAGCTACCATAAACTAACAATATCATCACATATTCCATACTGGACCGTTTATCCCCTATTAAACCTATACGCCGTGCCACATAGTCTAATGATTCAGTAGGATCACCCATATGAGCCCCAATGTAAGAGTTGTCCTAGCGAATCTGTGAAAATACATGCAAAAACAACCTAGTGTATTATCGAAACACATGCCACACAATAGTGAACCCGTTCCACATACGGAGTATAATAAGGCTAATAGTAGAGTTAACAGTTACCATAATCCAAAATTATATCAGTCACGAACATGCTCAGCAGTTACATGTACAAATCCACACACATTCTATATTTCTCAGGTTCTACAGTTTTTCATAAAAACCATATAACATAACAAACAATATAGTCATGGCCATCAACCATAAGCCATAATCATCCAACTAGTAACACAAGGCACACATAGAAACCACAAGTCAAAAGATCACCAAATCATTTGTAACATCTCAAAAAATTGAGATAATTTTTGTTTAAATATCTTAAAAAAATAAGTTGGATTTATTTTGAGATCTAATTTGTTTTGGGATGATAATTATTTTGGTTAAGAAATTAAATATATATATGGGTATATATATTTAATTAATTTGGTTAAAAGATAATTGGTGAGAAGAAATAGAATATCTAATTTGATTTGAAAAAAAGATATTTGATTTGGTGGGAATTTGGAAAAGATAATTATTATTATTTATAAATTAATATTATTATTTATTATTTCAGGGTTGCATTGGAAAGTGTGAAATTTTTTAAAAAAATCACTTTCTTCTTCTTCTCTATGAAACCGCCGCCGCACGCCTCCCTTTATTTATTTTTCTTTTCACTGATTTCCGACATTTTCTCCGCTCAACTGTTACGCTTCTCCGTTCGCCGATGTCGTTTAATCTTCTTGATTTGATTTGTCCATTGTTGCTCATGTTCGTCGTCGTTAGTTATATGGTTAAAGTAATGAGTATTTTATTTTGGATTTTTTACCCAATAAAGTTAAATTGAGATTTAATTTGGATATTATTCTTGGTTAATTGAAGGTTCTTTTAGAGCTATTGTTAGAATTAATTCGTAGGGTTTCACCTACGAATTAATTGGAGCGTTGACAACGAACCGGTAAGATTAAAGAACTATTTTGAAAGGTAAATTTGATTAATAATTTTTATGGAAAATTGTTAATTAAATTGTTATGTATAGATTTGACTTGGAGCTTCATTGAGGAATTAATTCGTAGAATTTTTCCTACGAATTGAATTGGATTTTTCAACGACCAATTGGTAAGTTTAAGAATGGATATTGAAGGATTAAAGTTAAAATTAATTAATAATTTTTATGAAAAATTATTAATTAAATGTTTTATGTATAGGATCACTTTGAGGGAGACACTCAAGCAAAGGTGTTAACGACAGTTGAGGTAAGGGACTTACTACTTGTTCCTCGACAAGGATATTTATGTGATAGTATGATTATTTATGCGACATCTAGGTTGCTCGAATATGTGATAAATGTATTGACTGATTAGATAACAAGTTTAAGTTATTTTAATTACTAATTTTTAGGGGAAATTATTAATTAAATTGGATGAGTAAGGGTTACTCTACCAAATCCATGCCTTAGGTGTATAAGGTGTGGAAGAGGGATTGGATCGCATGTATGTCTTGTGCAATGTTTACTGTCATAGATCTGCTTATTGTGGTTATGTTTAGGGATGTTATGGGACACCTTATATATAACACTTTACGTCATAGTTGGGATATTGGTTATATGACGGCTAGATTCTTTGGTCATATTGTGGTGTGATGATTGGGTCTTTGTATGATTAACTGTGTGGTGTTTATGCATGCCCTTTCATACTATGTGGAATCTGTAATGCAGATTAACTGTACTATGTGGAATGAAGTTATGTTTGTGACTGCTTTACTGTTTGATTGTTGTCTCTGTTGGATTATGGTGTCTGTTAACTCTACCTATTAACTTTGTGTACTTGTTTGTGGGACGGGTTGACAAGCCTGTGTGGCGTATTTAACATTCCAAATTTTAAGGTAATTTGTAAATTTTAATTATCAATTATCTTATCAAATGTTGGTTAATTTTTAATTTGGGATGTTTGTGTTGATTATAATTTTGGTTGTGGTTGTTGGAATAATTTTTGGTAGTGGTTTCTATTTTATTTGAGTTGGAAAGAGAAAGAAAATTTAATGAGGAGTGAGGGAAATGAATTTAATGAGGAAAGAGAAAAGTGTGGGAATTTGAAAAGAAAAAGGAAAAAATAATAATGGTAATAAAATTTATTATTATTATTATTATTAATATTATTATTTTATTTAAATCAACCTTGGTACGCGTCCACAACCATCATCTTCTCCATCTTCTTCCTTAGAAACCTTAGCCGCCCATCCTTTCTTCCATCGTCGTCGAGCCACCAACGGAGAGACGTCGAAGTAGTGCTGCTTCTGTCGACGCAAAGTCGTGCTGCTACTCGCGTTGAGAAGCCAGATGTCGTCGCGTCGCTCGTTGTCGTTAGCCGCTTCGCTCTTCTCTGTCTCAGTTGACGCCAACGTCTCCTCAAGCCACGCGCGCCGCTGCTCCATTGCTCAGCCACGCCACCTCACGCGTCTGTCGCTCGCGTCCAAGCTACTAACGTCGTAGCCATGCCGCGCTGCCTCGTGCAAACCCATCAGCCCCACCTCACACGTCGGTTGCAGATCTCGTCTAGCCGTTTCTTCCTCAACGCATCAGATCAGTTTCTCCCAAGCCCCAGCCGTTGCAAATCCGCGATTTCATCTGACTGTGGGTCAATCCTTCCCAAGCCATGAGCCGCAAAGCCACGTCCAGATCTGCAAGCGAGCCGAACCGAGCAATGAGTCGAGTTGAGCCATTTTCTTGAGCCTTCTGTCACTTTCTGTCACCGTCGTCGCTGCTGTTTTTTGGTGTGTTTGGTAAGATTTAGGAAGAATTCTTTTTGGATTTTAGGTTACCCAATGAAGTTTTATTTGAAGATTGTTCCTTGGATTAATTCGGTATTTCTTTATTCTTTGAAGGTTCAAATTGAAGATTCGATCGGGGGTATTTATGGTGTGATCGTTTTGGCTTTCGACTTATGTGGCGAGTTTGGAAG
This sequence comes from Cucumis cinereus, assembly GCA_037974625.1. NCBI lineage: Eukaryota > Viridiplantae > Streptophyta > Magnoliopsida > Cucurbitales > Cucurbitaceae > Cucumis > Cucumis cinereus. The sequence continues at coordinate 10,706,902 of JBBPDJ010000020.1, forward strand.
TAGCTATTGAAGGGTTAAGAATTAATATTTATTTTTTGGAAGAAAGTATTAACTAAAGTTCTTGTATGTTTAGGCTCTATTGGAGGCTTTTTTGTCTAGGAGAATTTCTGTGAATTGAGGTAAGGAATACTTCTACCGAATCCATGCCTTTGGTAATTAAGGTGTGGAAGATTGTTAGTGTGCCTGCGTTGTGGTGTTAACTTCGGATTTTTTAATATATTTTGTATGGATTATGCATGACCTGTCATACTAGTGATCTGTGTTATCTGCTGCATGAGAATTATTTGGTTATTGTGATCACAATGCTATAGATTTGATTTATTGGTTATGGTTTCTGTTAACTTTACCTAATGAATTTTGTACTCGGTGGTAGAATAATGAGTTAGATAGCAAGCCTGTGTGGCGGTTTGCTCGGACAAGATCAGTTACAAGCCTGTGTGGCGAATTTGTTTCTCAAGGTCGGTTAACAAGTCTGTGTGGCAAATTGTTCCGACATATCCGTTCTGATAGCAAACTTGTGTGGCGATTTGCTGTGATAAGGTCGGTTAACAAGCCTGTGTGGCGATTTGTTCTTACATGTCTGTCCTTATCCAACCACCTGACTGTGTGTCGTAAAGTACAAGTCATTAGGGGGAGTTAACTGTTACCTAGTGGGATCAGTAGTGGGTTCCTTATTAGGTATATTTTATACTCATCCTTTCTATGTTTTATTTTAGGCAAAGGTAAGAAAGGACCGACGAGGGACAAGAAGAACCAGTGAACATACCGGAAAGGACCAGGAGACCTTTTTACTTCCGCTTACGATATGTTTGCATTTTTACGGTTAAACTGTTTTATTTTTACTTGTAGTAACTATTTGGTTTAGAAAACTATTTTTAGGGATCCAGTTTAGGTACTTTTCTTTTTCTTTACTTTGGTTAAGTACTCCTTTTGTTGACCTTTTAAATGTTTGTTTTTATTAAATAAAAGTATTCGTTTCGTTTATTTTTTCCTTTTAAATTTGATTTTAAAGGTTTTAATTAAGTAACAGTCCGGTTCGGTTTGGGAAATCTGGGGCGTCACAGTTGGTATCAAAGCCTAAGTTTTTTAGGTTCTGTAGACTGACTTACGATGTAAGTTTATGGTTTTGGTCCCTATGGTCACTATGGTTCACTTGTTCTCGCCAGGTACGTTTTCTTGAGTAAGCTTTTGGTTATGCTTATTTATTGCCTGTAAACTAGAAGAGGTGGACTTACGATCTTGTTTCTTATGTCGTGGTGATGGTTTTAGGAAATGTCACTGCGTTGGGGTGCTAGAAGAGGTGGACGAAGTGGATGAGGTGGACGAGGAGCAGATCGAGGTCAACCTGCCGAGCCAGCTGTGGACACCGTCGCACATGTTACACAAGCCGACCTGACTGCTTTAATATCTCAGTTGGGACAAATTATTGCAACGATCGTGGCAACAGCTTTGGCACAGTTTCTGTCGGTCGCACCTGTCCAAACTGCACCTGTCTCAGATCAGGCTGCACTAGTAGTACCTAAGGACCTGCTAGACCGCCTGTTGGCAGAGGCAAAGCACTTGAGAGATTTTTGGAAGTACGATCCTGCAACGTTTGATGGGTCAATGAAAGACCCCTCGACAGCAGAATTATGGTTATCATCAATTGTGGACATTTTCCGTTATATGAACTGTCCATACAACCAGAAAATCCAATGTTCAACGTTTATGCTCAGGGACTAGGCCATTGTCTGGTGGAAGTCTGTTGAGAGAAGATTGGGTGGAAATCCTCGTGATATTACTTTGGAACTGTTTAAGGCGTGTTTCTATGAGAAGTTCTTCTCTGCTAACCATCATGACGCTAAGTGTCAGTAATTCTTAGATCTGAAGCAAGGACAAATGTCAGTGGAGGATTATGATCAGCAGCTCGACATGTTGTCTCTCTTTGTCTCAGAGTTGGTCGCAACTGAGGCGGCCCATGCTTAGAGGTTTGTGAGAGGCCTGAGGAAGGACATCCGAGACTTTGTCAGATCATTTAACCGTTCCACTCAGGCAGAAGACCTGCGCTTTGCAATTAACGCTAGTGATCGAGATGATAAAGTCCTAAGGAAGCCGTCTGAAAAGGAACCCTCCTCGAGACATGAGAGAAAGGTGGAGAACAAGCCAGCAGAAGTTCCATGGAAGAGTTCGCGGACCAGTGACGTACTGGATCACCATCGAGAGCAGTTTATAAAGGCCGGTGCTATATTGAGAGAAACACTGCCTTCCTGTACGTGTGGGAAAAGGCACTCGAGTATGTGCCAGATGGGGGCTAAGGTTTGCTTCGCTTGCAAGAAGCCAGGGCGCATAGCTGACAAATGCCCTAATAATTCTTCGGTAGCCGCTAGAAATCAGTTAGCTAATACATCCCAGGGAAGGGGAAACAGGCAGCAGAGTCGAGTTTTCGTCACCAACCGGCAAGAGGCAAAGAAGACAGGCACAGTGGTGACAGGTACGCTCCCAATCTTGGGGCATTATGCTTTGGTGCTTTTTGATTCTGGGTCCTCGCATTCTTTTATATCTACAGTCTTTGTGGAGCATGCGTATTTGGAGATTGAACCTCTTGATTTTGTCTTGTCTGTGACTACTCTATCTGGAGAAATTATGCTGTCTGAGAAGAAAGTTAAGTCATGTCAGATAGAGATAGCGAGTCATGTGCAAGATGTAACCTTGTTAGTACTGAATATGCGAGATTTGGACGTGCTACTAGACATGGATTGGTTGGCTGCTAATCATGCTAGTATAGATTGTGCTCGTAAGGAGGTGGTCTTTAACCCTCCTGATGAGGCAAGTTTTAAATTCAGATGGACAGGAACTGTGGTGTTGCCCAAGGTTATTTCGGCTATGAAAGCCAGTAAGATGTTAAATCAAGGTACTTGGAGTATCTTGGCTAGCGTGGTGGACACCAGGGAAGTCGATGCTTCCTTGTTAGCTGAGCCTGTGGTAAGGGATTATCCTGATGTGTTTCCTGAAGACCTCTCGGGTTTGTCGCCTAAGAGGGATGTGAATTTTGCTATTGAGGTGGAGTCGGGTACTAAGCCTATATCTAAAGCTTCGTACAGAATGGCTCCAGCTGAGTTGAACGAGCTGAAACTGTAGTTGCAAGAGTTACTTGACAAGGGTTTCATCCGACCGAGTGTGTCACCTTGGGGTGCACCAGTTTTGTTTGTCAAGAAGAAGGATGGGTCTATGCGTCTATGCATTGATTACAGAGAGCTTAATAAAGTAACGATGAAGAACAAGTATCTGTTGTCTAGAATTGATGATTTGTTTGATCAGTTACAGGGAGCTATAGTTTTCTCGAAGATTGATCTTCGTTCAGGCTACCATCAGTTGAGAATAAGGGAGAGTGATATTATCAAGACTGTTTTCCATTCGAGATATGGACATTATAAGTTCATAGTGATGTCGTTCGGGCTGACCAATGCTCCTACAGTGTTTATGGACTTGATGAATAGGGTGTTCAAATATTTTCTTGACACCCTTGTGATTGTGTTTATTGATGATACCTTTGTTTACTCCAAGACAGAGGTAGAACATGAGGAGCATTTGAGGAAGGTTTTGGAGACTCTAAGATTGAATGAGCTTTATGCCAAGTTTTTCAAGTGCGAATTTTGGCTGAAGCAGATATCTTTCCTTGGTTATGTCGTATCTAGAGAAGGATTTTCAGTGGATCCTGCCAAGATTGAAGCAGTTACCAGTTGGCCTCGACCTTCAACTGTTACTGAGGTTTGTAGCTTTCTGGGTTTAGTGGGTTATTACTGACTTTTTGTGGAGGATTTTTCTTGCATGGCTTCTCTTTTGACTCAATTGACCAGGAAGGAAGTTTCGTTTGAGTGGAGCAAGGCTTGTGAGGGTAGTTTTCAGAAGCTGAAGCAAAAACTTGTTACTGCGCCTGTTCTGACAATGTCGGATGGTTCAGGAGACTTTGTGATTTATAGTGATGCCTCAAAGAAAGGGTTGGGTTGTGTGTTGATGCAGCACGGGAAGGTAGTTGCTTGTGCGTCTCGTCAGTTGAAAGTTCATGAGCAGAATTATCTCAGCCATGATCTTGAGTTAGCAGCAGTGGTTTTTGATCTGAAGATTTGGAGGCATTATCTGTATGGAGAAAAGACACAGATCTTCACCGACCACAAAAGTCTCAAATACTTCTTCACCTGGAAGGAGTTAAATATGAGTCAACGTAGGTGGCTGGAGTTGGTGAAGGACTATGATTGTGAGATCTTATACCATCCAGGTAAGGCGAATGTGGTAGCTTATGCCTTGAGTAGAAAGGTAGCCCATTGAGCAACTTTTATTACCAGGCAAACTTAGTTGCACCAGGATTTTGAGTGAGCCGAGATTGTAGTTGCAGTTGGGGAGGTAACCTCACAGTTGACATAGTTGACGGTGCAACCGACGTTGAGACAAAGGATTAGTGACGCTCAAGGTAGTGACCAGTATCTGAGTTTGAAGCGCCACCAATGAAAGGCAAGTCAAGCTGAGGGTTTTTCTGTTTCCTCTGATGATGGTCTCTTGTTTGAGAAATGCTTATGTGTTCCAGTAGACAATGATGTTAAGAAGGACTTGTTGTCTGAAGCTCATAACTCTCCTTTTGCTATGCATCCTGCTAGTACCAAGATGTACTAGGACTTGAAGCGTTTCTACTGGTGGCCTAATACGAAGAGAGAGGTAACAGACTTTGTTAGCAAATGTCTGGTGTGTCAACAGGTGAAAACACCAAGACAAAAGCCAACGAGTTTGTTACAGCCTCTTGGAGTTCCAGAGTGGAAGTGGGAGACCATATCGATGGATTTCATCACAGGGTTGCCTAAGACCCCGAAGGGCCACCAAATCAGCGCACTTTATTGTGGATAGACTCACCAAGTCAGCGCACTTTATTCCAGGTAAATCTACGTACTCAGCAAATAAGTGGACTCAGTTGTATTTGAAGGAGGTGGTAATGTTGCACGGAGTTCCTGTGTCGATTGTTTCAGATAGGGATGCCTGTTTCACCTCTAATTTATGAAAAGGTCTCCAGAATGCCTTGGGTACCCGGTTGGATTTCAATACAACTTTTCACCCACAGACTGACGGTCAAACTGAGCGTTTGAACCAGACACTAGAGGATATGCTGAGAGCTTATCTCTAGAGTTTTCTGGGAGTTGGGATTCTTACCTTCATTTGATGGAGTTTGCTTACAACAACAGTTACCAGGCTACCATTGGCATGGCGCCGTTTGAGGCCATGTAGGTTAAGTGTTGTAGGTCTCCTGTGTGCTGGGATGAGGTTGGTGAGCAGAGATTGATTGGTCCTGAATTGATGCAGTCTGCTAATGAAGCTATTCAGTAGATTAGAGCCCGCATGAAAACAGCTCAGAGTAGACAGAAAAGTTATGCAGATGTGAGACGAAAAGACCTGGAATTCGAGGCAGGAGATAAGGTGTTCTTGAAGGTGGCACCTATGAGGGGTGTTTTGAGATTTGCAAGAAGGGAAGTTGAGTCCCCGCTTTATTGGACCTTTTGAGATTCTAGAGAGAATTGGTTCTGTGGCGTATCGGTTAGCGCTGCCACTATCTCTTTCTGCAGTACATGACGTTTTTTATGTTTCGATGTTGAGGAAGTATGTGGCAGATCCGTCGCATGTCATCGATTATGAGCTCTTGGAGTTCAATGAGAATTTGAGCTACGAAGAGCAACCAGTGGAAATTCTGGCAAGGGAGGTGAAAACGTTGCACAACAGAAGCATTGCCTTGGTAAAGATTTTATGGCGAAATTAACAAGTGGAAGAAGCTACGTGGGAGCGGGAGGATGACATGAGAGCTCGATACTCGGAGTTGTTCGAGGATTAGATCTTTCGAGGACGAAAACTTCTTATGGAGGAAAGACTGTAACATCCCAAATTTTAAGGTAATTTGTAAATTTTAATTATCAATTATCTTATTAAATGTTGGTTAATTTTTAATTTGGGATGTTTGTGTTGATTTTAATTTTGGTTGTGGTTGTTGGAATAATTTTTTGTAGTGGTTTTTATTTTATTTGAGTTGGAAAGTGAAAAGAGAATTTATTGAGGAGTTAGGGAAAAGAATTTAATGAAAAAAGAGGAAAGTATGGGAATTTGAAAAAGGAAAAGGAAAAAAAAATAAAGGTAATAATATTTATTATATTTAATATTAATATTAATATTAATATTAGCATTAGTATTATTATTTTATTTTATTTAAATCAACCTTGGTACGCGTGCACAACCATCATTTTCTCCATCGCCGTCGAGCCACCCACGGAGAGACGCTGAAGCCGTGCCGCTTTTGTCGATGCAAAGTCGTGCTGCTACTCGTGTTGAGAAGTCAGTCGTCGTCGCGCCACTTGTCGACGTTAGCCACTCCGCTCTTCTCCGTCTCAGCCGACGCTAGCGTCTCTTCAAGCCACGCTCACCACTGCTCCATCGCTCAGCCACGCCACCTCACGCTTTCGTTGCTCGCGTCCAAGCTACTGACGTCGTAGTCGCGCCGCGCCGCCTCTTGCAGACCCGTCAGCCCCACCTCGCGTGTCGGTTGCAGATCTCGTCTAGTCGTTTCTTCCTCCGTGCGTCAGATCAGTTTCTCCCAAGCCTCAAAAGTTCCAGATCCACGCTTTCCTCTGAATATGCGCCGCTGCTTCCCGAGCCACAAGCCGCAAAGCCACGTCCAGATCTGCAAGCGAGCCAAGCATTTTCTTGAGCCTTTTGTCACTTTCGGTCACCGTCGTCGCTGCTGTTTGTTGGTCTGTTTGGTAAGGTTTAGGAAGAATTCTGTTTGGTTTTAGGTTACCCAATGAAGTTTTATTTGAAGATTGTTTCTTGGATTAATTCGGTATTTCTTTATTGTTTGAAGGTTCAAATTGAAGTTTCTATCGGGGGTATTTGTGGTGTGATCGTTTTGGCTTTCGACTTATTTGGTGAGTTTTGAAGTAGCTATTGAAGGGTTAGAATTAATATTTCTTTTTTGGAAGAAAGTATTAACTAAAGTTCTTGTATGTTTAGGGCCCATTAGAGGCTTTTTCATCTAGGAGAATTTCTGTGAATTGAGGTAAGGAATACTTCTACCAAATCCATGCCTTTGGTGAATAAGGTGTGGAAGATGGTTAAAGTGCCTGCATTGTGGTGTTAACTTCAGGTTTTTTAATATATTTTGTATGGATTATGCATGACCCGTCATACTACTTATCTGTGTTATCTGCTGCATGAGAATTATTTGGTTATTGTGATCACAATGTTATACATTTGATTTATTGCTTACGGTTTCTGTTAACTTTACCTAATGAATTTTGTAATCGGTGGTAGAACGATGAGTCATATAGCAAGCTTGTGTGGCGATTTGCTCTAATAAGGCCAGTTACAAGCCTGTGTGGCGAATTTGTTTCTCAAGGTCGGTTAACAAGCCTGTGTGGCGAATTGTTTCGACATATCCGTTCTGATAGCAAGTCTGTGTGTCGATTTTCTCTTACTGGGTCGGTTAACAAGCCTGTGTGGCGATTTGTTCAGACATTCTGTCCTTACTCAACCACCTGACTGTGTGTCGTAAACTACAAGTTATTAGGGGGAGTTAACGGTCACCTAGTGGGATCTGTAGCGGGTTCCTTACTGGGTATATTTTATACTCATATTTTCTATGTTTTATTTCAAGCAAAAGTAAGAAGGGACCGGCGAGGGACAAGAAGAACCAGTGACCATACTGGGTAGGACCAGGAGACCTTTTTTGCTTTCACTTACGATATGTTGCCATTTTTACGGTTAAACTGTTTTATTTTTACTTGTCGTAACTATTTGATTTAGAAAACTATTTTTAGGGATCCGTTTAGGTACTTTTCTTTTCCTTTACTTTGGTTAAGTACTCATTTTGTTGACCTTTTAAATGTTTGTTTTTATTAAATAAAAGTATTTGTTTCGTTTATTTTCGCCTTTTAAAATTGATTTTAAAGATTTTAATTAAGTAACGGCTCGGTTCGGTTTGGGAAATCTGGGGCGTTACAGCGTATGTCACGACGATCGGTTAACAAGCCTGTGTGGCGTATTGTTCCGATCGGGTCGGTTATTAAGCTTGTATGGGGTATTATTCTGACATGACTAGTTTTGCATGTGGTCCCACCGGTTTGCTAGGATGACCCTGGCATTGAGTTGTATGGGTGTTCCTAACAAACCATTTGACTGTGTGTCGTAAAGTACAAGTTAATAGAGAGAGTTAATGATCACCTAGTGGACTGGATGATATGCTTATGTTGAACTGTCTGTTAGTCATGGTTATGTGAGTAGTTAACTAAATGGATTAGTTAACTATTAGTAGTGATTATGTGGTGAGTTAACTAAACGGTTTAGTTAACTGCTGGTGGTGGTTATGAGTTGAGGTAACCGAATGGACAAACTCTCGCGTTAGCTGTTGGTGATGGGTTATCTATGTTGAGATGAACTGAATGGCTATGTGATGATCTGTTAGGACAGATTGTTGCCGAAAAACCAATGAGGTTGTGTGGCGATTTGTCTTTATGGTTTTCTATGGAAAAACCATAAAACAGGATAAAGGTGTGAGGTGTTTGTAGTTCTCATTTTTGAACTAATCTTCATATATGTGCTTATGAATGATTGGACTAAGATTGCATGTTTTGGGACTATGTTGGACTCCGTATATGGGACGATAGCTGCTTCTATATGTGGTCTCACACGTTTTCTAGGATGAGCTTGGGAATGGGCTGTATGGGTGTTTCTACCAAACCATTTGACTGTGTGTCGTAGAGTACAATTTAATAGGAAGTTAACAGTTAACCTAGTAGGCCCAGTAGTGGGTTCTTTACTAGGTATTTTTATACTCACTCTTTTCATGTTTATTTTTCAGGTAAGTATGAGGAAACCGGCGACGGACAGGAAGGACCAGTGACCATGTGTTTGGTGGACTATATTGACAAAGGCTTCCGCTGTGTTGATGTTGTTATTATTGACAAATGCTTTCGCTATATTTTATAAAGATTATGAGTTTTTGTTTAAGTAACGACCTCGGGTTAAGGTTGAAATTTCTGAGCGTTCCATCATTCCATCAAGCAACTAACCCAATGACTTTTGTCGTGAAATCCAGTAGGAGTATCCCTTACCTCAAAATGAAGAACTACTTGGATTGAAAGGAAACCTTCAATTTGAACCTAACCATGGAACCTTTAATAAAAAAATTTATCATCAAAATTATCAATCAACTTCAACCCACTCTTAAAGCAAAATTTAAGCTTAGAAATCTCCTTCGAAATCTGACCCAATCCGTAGCGAAACTCGCGAATTAACTATGTTGAAAAAACTCCATTTGCACGTTAATGAGTATGTGAAACCTACATCAAACACCCAAAATTTAATCCAATGAAACCTTTAACTTAATCTCTAAAAGGCATTCAAAAATCCAAATAAAGCCACAAAAGTTCCTTACCCACATCCCATTGGCAGCGACGACAGAGAGCGTCAAAGGGTGGCTCAGATCTGACTGGCAGCTAACAGCACGAACAGGAGAAGCACGAAGCAGCACAAGTGGAGGCAGCAGCGTTGTGCACAATGTCAAGGGATCAAATTCAGGTTGCAGTGTTACTACGACTTATTGTGGGGTTGCACGACTCTCGTCAGCTTGCAATGGAGCTGTGCAGAGGAGAGAGAAAGGTTTGGGCTTCGTGGCTCACGTTGGACGAAGAGAGGAAGTTGATGGAGATCTGAGGGGTAGCTGGACAAAAAAACGTAGAAGGTGGAAGGGGTTGACGACTGGATGGAGGAGAAGATGAAAAGGAGATGTTACCCTAACTCATTATTAAAAAAAAGAAATTAATAATAATAATAATAATAACTGTTATTATTATCTCTTTTTCAAAATTCAATCTTCTCTCTCTTCATTTATATCTCATCTTTTCACCAAATTAAAAAATTATTCCAAATCCAAATTAAATACTTAACATCTCTAACCAATATAATCCAAATTTTACTTAATTCGTTTGAGATAATTAAATTAAAATCATCTCAAATTTCGAGATGTTACATTTTTCTCTCCTTAAGAAACTTTCGTCCTCGAAAGTTCTAGTACGAAAGTTCTAGTCCTCAAACAACTCTAAGTAACGCGCACTCATGTCATCCTTTTGTTTTCCACGTAGCCTCTTCGAGTAAGTGATTCCGCCATAAAACTTTTAGCAACGCAATTTCTTTATTGCGTAGCACCTCCACTTTTCTTGCTTTAAATCTCAATAGGTTGCTCCTCATATAGTTCAAGTTCTCATTCCACTGTAATAACTCATAATCATTACAATCTTGACTTACGAATCTTTTCCATCACACATTGGCATACTTTTATGCTACCACATTATTAATCATGTTCAAACAACCTTCAAATTTTGAGTGTCCAACTCAAGGGTATTGCAACACAATAACCATTTGCCTTGGAGTCACGGTCAAACATTGGCTTTAACATCTCGAAACCTTTAATAAAATCAGTCTCTTCTTTCCTCTAACTTGCCTCAATAAACTTTAATACCCAACTAAGTATTTGACTAATTGTGACAAAGTTTTTGTACTTTCACTAATCTCACTCTCCAAGGCAAAACATAGCATAGTACCTTGAAGTCTCATTCTAACAACTATTTACCAAATAGCATTTTAATTTCCATCCATAAAGTTTAACTTTGTCGATAATTCAACGTGCTTCAAATCACTTGAACTTAAACATGTGCTTAGTTCCCATTTAGCATCACTACGTGGCGACATTTTCTAACCATAACCTTTTCCATAAGGTTCTCAATTACATAAATAGTCCATCTTATTTCCAGTTTATACAATTAATAACATAAACATATATCCATTAAGTATCTTATCAAGAAACGTACCTGGCGAGGACGAAGGAACCGTAGTGACCATGGGACATAAACCATAGATTTACATCGTAAGTCAGCCTGTAGAATCTAAAATCTTAGGCTCTTATACAAACTGTAACGCCTCAGGCCCAATATTTGGATCAGGATTCGAAATCTGGATTTGACAACTAACGGTCCCGACACTCACATGCGTCTCCTGCAACCTGTCAACATCGTCTTTGCTTGTGTCAAAGACTTATTAGAGTGAAAGTTGACCCCACAAACCCACATGGGTCCTTTCAGCATGCTTTGTCCTCACTCACATGCATCTTAGGAAAATTCTTTTGAGGTCACTCAACATAGAACTGTTCCAAGCTAAGCACACTTAACTTTGGAGTTCTTATGATTGAGCCGCCGAAAAGGAAGGTACACCTTGTTGGTATAGGTAGTAACTTTAAATTCTTTTAAGTCGTTCTTAACCTAACTTTCGTGTCCTCAGGATCCCTCTCATTCAAATGTGATATCGATTTATTCATGTCTCCTTTCTAAACTTGGAGAATTACAAAATCCTTGCAAGCAAAGTCAAACAACTTTTTTATAAATGTTTTACACAAATATGAATATTTCAAACTTATGTAAACAAATAACATATCACCATATGTGCAGCAAAAAATGCAAAATTCAATGGTTCAAGGATCGACGAGAAAGCGTGGTAGTCCAAAAGAAAAACAAAAGAAAAGGGAATCGGATGAAGCTTCTAAAGAAGAGAATATGGTGTAGGAAAAAAAAAAGAATCAAAAGCAAGGTAAAGTATCTTTGTATGGTGTATTTTAGAGCCATATAAACTCATTATAAACTAAATGGACATATATAGGTTGTCAAAAGGACATAAGAGCAAAAAAAAGAAGGAATTGAAAGATGTGCATAAAGAAGAAGAAGAGGAAAACTAACAAGATGAAAAGATATAATATGTACATTTTATTATTGTAATTAATAAATTATACTGTATTTGATAGATTAATAAGAAAATAAATTTACCAAATACTGCTAATGGACCAGAGAGTAATAAACGTGAAGACGAGAACACACAACAAGAAGAACCAAATGAAGATGCAAAAGATGAAACAAAGGACAATGAAGGACATACTTCAAAAACCCAAGAAGACACCACGACGATAGGTGGAGAATCTTCAAATGACAAGAGAAACAAGCAAAGAAAAGAAGGTAACCATCCATAACTTGTAACCACTAGGAGAGTTTCTTATAATATATCATTTTAATTATGGTAATTAACAAATAATAGGTAAAAACATCAAGAATAAAGAAAAAGGGTACACAATCAAACAGACGAAGGAAAAACACCTATAATAAAGAACAAAACTGAGGTATGTGTGCCCAAATACACCTCTTTAAAATTTGTGAATGCACATTCTAGAGATTTAGTTTGTAGCTAATTGCACACAAATTTAACAGATATTGTAACGCCCCGAATTCTCAAAACGAACCGGCATTACTTAATTAAAATCAATAAAATCAATTTTTGAAGACGAAAGTAAAACAAATCAAATGCTTTTGTTTAATCAAACCAAACATTTAAAAGAGTCATCAAAACGAATATTTAACCAAAATAATAAAAAAGAAATGTACCTAAACGGGATCCCTAAAATAGTTTTCTAAACCAAATAAATACGACAAATAAAAATAAAATAGTTTAACCATAAAAATGCCAAAATAACATAAAGAGAAAGCAAAAAGGTCTCCTGGTCCTCTCCGGTATGGTCACTGGTTCTTCTTGTCCCTCGCCGGTCCCTTCTTACCTTTGCCTGAAAAACAACATAGAAAGGATGAGTATAAAATATACCCAGTAAGGAACCCACTGCTGATTCCACTAGTGATCGTTAACTGTCTCTAATAACCCGTACTTTACGACACGCAGTCAATTGGTTTAGTAGGAAGGGAGCAATACGCCACACAGGCTTGCTAACCGATCCTGCCAGAATAATACGCCACACAGGCTTGTTAAGTGGCCATGTCAGAGCAATACGCCACACAAGCTTGCTATTTGACCCTGTCAGAATAATACACCACACAGGCTTCTTAACCGACCCTCGCGACAATACACCACACAGGCTTGCCACACCGTTTCACCACTAAGTACAAAGTCATTAGGTAATGTTAACAGACACCATATCCAACAATCAACTCAATAAACATAATGATGACAACATGTTTAATTATCATACATCAGATAACACAATTCAAACTCACAACAGGTCATGCATAATCCATACAACACATATACAAGAACCTGAAGTTAACACCATAGTATAGGCAAAATAACCATCTTTCACACCTTATTCGCAAAAGGCGTGGATTCAGTAGAAGTATTTCTTACCTTGAATCACAGAAATTTCCTTAGACAAAGTAGTCTCCAATAGACCCTAAACACACAAGAACTTTAATTAATAATTTCTTCCCAAAAAGAAATATTAATTCTAACCTTTCAATAACCAATTCCAAACTCACCACTCAAGGCGAAAACCAAGACGATCGCACCACAAATACCCTCGATTGAAACTTCAATTTGAACCTTCAAACAATAGAGAAACACCCAATTTAATCCAAGATAACCTCAAATAAAACTTTATTAGGTAACCTATAACCCAAATAGAATTCTTCCTAAACCTTACCAAACACACCAACAAACTGCAGTGGCAAAAGTGACAGAAAGTGACAGAAGGCTCAAGAAAAGCGACTCGGCTAGGCTCGGCTCGGCTCGAGCAAGGGCGCGGCTTGCGGATCTGGGCAGCGTGGCTTCACGTCTAGTGGAGACACGGGTAGTAGAAATTTCAGGTTAAGGTTGAAATTTCGGGGCGTTACATTGATGGATTGAATCAAATGTTAGATAGAATTGAAAATTTTCAAAAAGTAATGAACAAAGAATGGAAGACATGCTTGAGTCTTTGAAGATTGTATAAGACAACATGATTAAAAAGATTGAAGACCTAAGGAATACCTTGAATACATGAAGAATCCACAAGTTGGATCTTCGAATGCATTAACAAGTAATCTGTATATGGTATGTACTTAAAATACATTGCAATTTATATATCTATTAATGCATGTAGTTAACATATTTTGTGGAAACAGGCAGCAAAGAAGTTTGAGCACCAGCTAGACAAAATCGAGAAAGACGAAGAAAAGAAAAAAGAAGACCAATAATTAGTTTCAGATTCATGTGCATCAAACGTGCTTCAAAAAAATGATGATGACGGAGATGATAAAGGCAATAAAAATCAACATTCGACTTTAGGATTCCTAAATACAGGAAACAATACAAGAAAGACGTCATAAAAAACAATTGAGTCCTCGAAAAAAGAAGAGAAGGAACAAAATGCAAGGTAATTAATTGACAAAATCAAATATTGCAAAATAGATTGATTACATTACAAATATATTTGAATAACTTGTGAATATAATTGTCATAGGACAACCAAGATGCAAACGAGGGAATCGATAAAGTTATTTCTTCAATAAATGAGGATGAAATCTATAAGGAACTTGAAAGGTAAAAAAAAAAAAAAAAAGAAAAACTTGAAAAAATGGTATGATACTATATCGCAATATTTTTATATATTTTATTTGAATCATCATACTATATAATTGATGAAAAATATTAACTTTTACACAATGTCATGCTTCTTTCTTTAAACTCAACAACTGAAATTATGAATAGAGTACAACCATCATTATGCACAAGTGAAAGGGACACACCAAAGACCAAGGTGATACTTATGACATTAATATAAATGTAGTCGCTATAATCTTTTAATGACTAAAAGTACCTTTTTCTTTACTGATAACATATAAGTGAAAGGAAGGTTGGAAATTGACAATAGGTTGTCCAATATTGATGAGAATAATTCCGCAACAAGGGTCATACTAAAATACGTAAGGATCAATCATATCTAAAAAAGTAATTATTACAACTAAATAAATAATAAAGATTAATGACTCTTTATATCCATTATTATTAGCTAAACACGAATAAAGCATAATTGATCAGGATGACCGAGGAAAGGGAAGAGCGAAGGACACGACCAAAAGAGAAAATATAGAAAGTGGAGAAGTCTTTTAGAGAAGAGCAAGCAATGACTAGTATATGGATAAACGCGACAAGAGGAAACATACATCCACCTAATACAAATAATGAAAATTCACCTTTGGATATGCGATCAAACTTGCATCTTAGCCAAACAAGAATATATTTCAACTGTCTTGAAACTTTCAAATTGAACATCTCTACTTACATAGTTTTATCAAATTTTAGTTTTGAAGTTTAGTTTAGTTAAATAAAATGTCTATGAAACTGGTTCTATCTTATAGTTTGGGACAATTAAACATCATAATCTTTTTATGAATTGTTTCGGAAACGTATGAATATTTAAACTTTTGCTTTTAGAAGATTATAATATATCTTTTTATAGGTTACTTTCAAATGTAGACTACTTTCTTATAATTGTAAGTGTTACAAAATACTGATTAACAATTCTTTGGTGTGTGTATTCTGTGCATAAGTATTCTATAGAATTTATGAAAATATATTAAAAACTGGGGAGAGATTTTAATAGTCTTAAATATGAAACAATTACTGAAATTATTATAACATGTAGAAATACACTGTATTTTACAAACTCAAGACTTGGAATAGTTAAAGCTAACGTACATAATGTTTCTTGTCCCTAAATGATAATATAAGCCATCAATTTTCAATTAGAAAAACTTATAATTTTATTCAATACCAAAATAATGAGACTTGAATTTAATATCAAGAAACTAAAATAGAGTATCCTCACAAACTCGATATACTAACTTGAGCCCATGATGATTAACTGGATGACTGTCAAACATCAAAAATACATTTTACTTCAGTAAAAAAGACCATACATTCTTAATTTTCAATAAATGGATCTTATTGAGAAAAGTATAGATTTATCATATTAAAATATTGTGTAGTTGGATATTGTGTAATTGGATAGAGTACTGTGTAATTTGATAGAGTATCTCATGGAGTCCAACACGATAAACAATGAACTATAGATAGAAAACTGGTTCTATTAAATAACCAAAGAAACATAAAAAAAATAATAAATAAAGAATACTTTTATTAATAAAAAATCCTAGTAAAGTTTAAAGTAAAATACGACAATAATATGAACTAATGAGAAATACTAATTTTGGAACATAATGCCATAGACGTTCTTTACAAGTCCTACAATTATGGCCTCTCCTACAACACCTACTACAATGAACATTAGCGTTCTTTTTTAAACAAGAAGTAATCTTGTTTTCTTAGGCCTCACAGCTGAACATTTAACCTTTAGAGGAAGAAGTCCATGATCTCCAACCTGGTGTATATTTCTAATTTTTTCTACATTACCAATAAAACGTGTTTCCTTCCTATACAAGAGAACTAAATTTGAAACATGGCAGAATTAATCAGGGTACATATGCAGATGAAGTTTCCTATTAGAAAATGCAACGCATGCATGGAAACATGGGATCACATCTAGGTCCCATTGCCGACATGAGCAAGTACTGTCCAAAATATTGACAACAAATAGTTTATTACGGTGGTGAACTTCAAATTCATGTTGGCTAATGGGATAAATCTACCAATAGATTAAAATAAATGTATAATAAAGGTTCTTAATAATGATAAACTTAATTTTTTCAAAAAATAAAAATTTACATTCATTACTCGACTCTCCCATAATGCTACTCGAATCATATCCTCTGCATATATCGAAAGTTTTGTACCCTGAAAACTCCATTTAGTACGATGTCCATAAAACTATTTTTGAACCAAACTACGAATTGATTCACGAAGACCTATGATAAGTAAATCTCAGGCTTCTTTCAACGTGAAATTCATTCATTCAGATATATGTGTTGTCATCAATGAGTATGTCTTCCTTTTGAAAAATGTCCTAGCCCACCTACATTGCCAACCTTCTTTAACTCATGCCTAATAAACGGAGAAAGATCATCAAGTTGTCTCATGTAGTACTCAAACTCCAAATGGTATATATGCTTTACCACAACTGTGGAAAGAATCCTCAATCAGAAGAGACTTATGGTTTTTCTTAAGATTCTTATAGAAATGAATGCACATAAATCGTGTTCAGTTGATTCGTACATAGAATTAAACTCATTATCTATACTTTTATGAGCCTCAGACACAATAACAAGGTCATTAGCTTCTTCAAATGCAACTTTAAGATTACGAAAAAATCAAGACCATGACAGATTGTTCTCTGAATCAACGACATCAAATGCAAGAGGCACAATTTAAGAATTACCATCGAGAGTATAGACAAACATTAACGTACCCTAAGTATTTATTTTTCATAGATGCGCCATCAACTGAAATTTAACATATACAGTTGAAGAAGCAGGTGATGAAAATAGGTTTAAGTATTATTTTATGGCTCTTGATGAATTGATAGAAGCAAAAAAAGCCATAAAATAATACTTATACCTATTTTCATCATCTGCTTCTTCAGCTGTATATGTTCCTGTAAAGAGCGAATTTTGAAATGTGTTTCTTGATAACTTAGAATGTATTATAAATGAATTACATTTTATTTGGTAAAACATGTACCTGAATTATTTTGAATGAGAATGCCGACAACATAGCATATGAGAATTTCGGAGTACCTCTAATAGAATTTAAAGCAATCTCACGTCCTCTCCAAGCCTTGTAATACCTTACATTCACATCATGATGCCTTTTCATTTAATTAATAACATCACGTGGACGACATGGAGCTTTGTCATTCATATTAAAAAATGACGTTGTACACTCAGTAACAATCCAAGAGGTTGCTTGTCTGTGATCATCCTTTACAATGTCTTCAACACACTGGTGGGTATTTACTAATTATCCATATACTAATTTTTTTAAGCACAAAAATACGTAAATACAAAGCATATGACAAATCCTTACATTGAATATCAAACGATGTACGATTTGACCTAATAGTGCTATGTTCAAAATTATTATTAACAACAAGCAAATAAATAGTTTTTTTCAATACATATTTGCTTCTAAACATCGATCATACTTTAATGAAAATTTCACCCTGAGACGATTCAAACGCTTTAAATTGATTATTTCCCTATCATGATCTGAATGTGGGGCGAAATGCTGAGATCTAGATAGTTCACTATTCAAATACGTTATACTTCCAGAAGTACCAGACGATACAGAGGCAACAACCATGAATAAATCATTATCAAAGAATTCCAATAAAACTAACAGAAGCCAATAAAGATCCTTCTTTTCAAAAATCTGAAATGAGGTTCGAATTGTTGCAAGCATCTCAGTAAAGCGTCAAACAAGACACTGAGAGATTGAAAAACGAAAAAGTTTACCTTGAATATAATAAAAAAATTGTTGAAACGAAGATGCCAACGGGCATAAATCTCAACAACATGATAATCGTGATATTGTGAAGTTTCAACCCATCTACAGACAAAAATAGACCTTACTCGTTGTACAATCATAGCAAACATGTATTATTTAAAATTGTATATAATCTTTCAGTAATAAAACTGTAACGCCCTAAGTTTAGGAAAGGGACATGAATAAACCGACATCACATCTGAATGTGTAACGCCCCAAATTTTTCAACCTTAACCTGAGGTCGTTACTTAAACAAAAACTCATAATCTTAACAAATAACAGCGAAAGCATTTTTCACAAGAAACAACATCAACACAGAGGCTGCAGCGGAAGCATTTGTCAATATAGTCCCCAAACACATGGTCACTAGTCCTTCCTGTCTGTCGCCAGTTTCCTTATTCTTACCTGAAAAATAAACATGAAAATGGTGAGTATAAAAATACCCAGTAACGAACCCACTACTGAGCCCACTAGGTTAATTATTAACTTTCTATTAAACTGCACTCTACAATCTTAGTCCCAAAAGCAGCTAACGTCCCACCTACCGAGGACAACATGGCTAATAGATAAAGTTAACAGCTATAATAGTCCCAAAACACGCAATCTTAGTCCAAAACATTCATAAGCACACAAATGAAGTTTAGTTCAGAAAGGAGAACCACAAATACCCCACACCTTAAACATGTTTTAATGTCATTCCATAGCAAACCACAAAGACATAACGTCACACAACCCCATTGGTTTGTCCATAGAAATCTGTCCTAATAGATCATCACATAGTCATTCAGTTCATCTCAACTCATCACCAACAGCTAACTCGGGAGTTAGTCCATTCAGTTAACTCAACCCATAACCATCACCAGCAGTTAACTAAACAGTTTAGTTAACTCACCATATAATTTAGCATCAAGCACTTCATCACCTAAACAACATGTCATGTAAGCGTTTCACACCGTTTAGCTTGACATACGAATTATGCATTGATACTTAATAACCCGCTTATCACATAAAGTTTCTTTAACAACCAGTTGTTGGGTCCACTAGGTGACCGTTAACTCTCCCTAATGACTTGTACTTTACGACACACAGTCAGGTGGTTGAGTAAGGACAAACATGTTGAAACAAATCGCCACACAGGCTTGCTATCAGAATGGATATGTCGGAACAATTCGCCACACAGGCTTGTAACCAACCTTCAGAAAACAAATTCGTCACACAGGCTTGTAACCGACCTTCAGAAAACAAATTCGTCACACAGGCTTGTTAACTGGCCTTGTCAGAGCAAATTGCTGCACAGGCTTGCTATCTGACTCATCGTTCTACCACCGAGCACAAAAATCATTAGGTAAAGTTAACAGAAACCATATCCAACA
Organism: Cucumis cinereus; assembly: GCA_037974625.1. Lineage (NCBI taxonomy): Eukaryota > Viridiplantae > Streptophyta > Magnoliopsida > Cucurbitales > Cucurbitaceae > Cucumis > Cucumis cinereus. The sequence continues at coordinate 10,726,581 of JBBPDJ010000020.1, forward strand.
ATGTCCACAATTTAAAATGTAAAGCAGTTACATATCTTAAATATCTAGTTTATCATAAGTATACCGTTGGGTCCACTAGGTGACCATTAACTCCTCCTAATGACTTGTATTTTACGACACATAGTCTGGTGGTTGAGTAAGGACAGACGTGTCGAAACAAATTGCCACACAGGCTTGTTAACCGACCCTGTTAGAGCAAATCGCCACACAGGCTTGCTATCAGAACGGATATGTCGGAACAATTCGCTGCACAGGCTTGTAACCGACCTTCAGAAAACAAATTCGCCACACAGGCTTGTTAACTGGCCTTGTCAGAGCAAATTGCTACACAAGCTTGCTATCTGACTCATCGTCTACCACGGAGCACAAAAATCATTTTGTAAAGTTAACAGAAACCATATCCAACGATGTCCACAATTTAAAATGTAAAGCAGTTACATCCATAACTCTATTCACCATGGTATAGTTAACATGCTTTACAAATTTCAATAGTATGAAAGGGCATGCATAAACACTACACAATTAATCATACAAATACCCAATCATCATACCACAATATAACCAAAGAATCCAATCGCCATATAACCAACATCACAACCATGATGCACAGTGTTATGTTTAAGGTGTCCCATAACATCCCTAAAACATAACCACATGCAGTTCAACAATAGCAGAGAGATTTCACAAAACAAGTGATCCAATCCATCTTCCACACCTTATGCACCTAAGGTGTCGATTCAATAGAAGCCATCCCTAACACACCCAATTTTAATTAATAATTTCCCAAAATTATTAATTAAAATAACTCAAATTCGTTACTTAATCAGTCAATTCATTTACCACATAATCCCACAATTCAGATGTCACATAAATAATTTCATAAATATAAGGAACCAGTAGTAAGTTACTTATCTCAAAGCGTCAATAATGCTTTTGCTTGAGTTTCTCCCTCAGATTGATCTTATACATCAAATATATAATTAATAATTTTTTCATAAAATTATTAATTAATTTTAACTTTAATCCTTCGATAAAATATTTTAAACTTACCAATTGGTTGTTGAATTCCAATCTAATCTATAGGAAAAATTCTACAAATTAATTCCTCAATGAAGCTCCAAGTCAAATCTATACATAACAATTTAATTAACAATTTTTTCATAAAAATTATTAATCAAATTTACCCTTCAAAAAGTTTTTTAATCTTACCAATTCGTTGTCGATGCTCCAATTAATTCGCAGGTGAAACCCTACAAATTAATTCTAGCAATAGCTCCAAAAGAACCTTCAATTAACCAAGAATAGTTTCCAAATTAATTCTCAATTAACTTTATTGTGTATCAAAAAATCCAAAATAAATACACAATACTTTACCCATATAACTTACGGAGGCGACCGTGAGCGACAACAGACAAATCAAATCCGGGAGATTAAATCGAATCGGCAAACGACGAGGCGTAACGGTTGAGCAGAGAAAATGCCGGAAGCCGGCAAAGAAAACATAGAGGAGCTGTGCGGCAGTGAAGAAATTGAATTGTTTTTTATAACTATCACATTTTTCGATGCAATCCTAAATTAATAAATAATAATATTAATTTTAAAATAATAATATTATTATTTATTAATAAATAATATTAATCTTTTATTATTATTATTATTATTATTATTTTTTCCAAATCAAATAAATCTTTTCCTTTTCCTATTCCAAATCAATCAAATCTTCCTCTCTCCTCTCTCAATTAT
>JBBPDJ010000020.1:10728423-10759460 GCA_037974625.1 Cucumis cinereus
CAACATATTCTGCTACTTCTCTTTTCATACCAGGCCACCAATAAGTCTTCTTCAAAGTCCTGTACATCTTAGTGCTACCTTGATGCATAACATAAGCTAAGCCAATAAGTCTTCTTCAAAGTCGTGTACATCAAAGTCCTGTACATCTTAGTGCTACCTGGATGCATACCAGGCCACCAATACCCTGCACACGTGTTGGTGCAAAACCTTAAGAAATTGAAACATCAATAAAAATTGTGCCTATTTATAGGTTATCACAGAGAAACGAGCAGTGATTTATTTTATGATCCTCAATAAAATAGAGTGTTTGTGTCGATAAATGCTACATTCTTAGAGGAAGACCACGTGAGAAATCATCAACCATGCAGTAAACTAGTATTGAAAGATATTTCTCTAGAAGCTACTGATAAATCAACAAAAGTGATTGATAAGGCTGGTCTTTCTACTAAAGTAGCTGATGAAGCTAGCACCTCTGAGCAGTCACATCCATCTCAAGAGTTGAGAGTTTCTCGACTTAGTGGAGGGGTTACGCATCAACCTGACTATTACTTGGGTTTAAATGAAACTCAACTTGTCAAACCCGACGAGCTGTCCTCACCTATGCAGGCAATGAATGATGTGGAGAAAGATTAGTGGATCAAAGTCATGGACCTCAAAATAGAGTCGATGTACTTCAATTTTGTCTCGGAGCTTGTAGATCAACCAGATGAGGTGAAACCTATTGGTTGTAAATAGATCTACAAGAGAAAATGAGATGTTATTGGAAAGGTACAAACCTATAAATCAAGACTTGTAGCAAAAGGTTTTACCCAAAGAGAGGGAGCTGACTACGAAGAAACTTTTTCTCCTATTGCTATGCAAAAATTAATAAGAGTACTTTTATCCATCGCTACGTATTATGACCATAAAATTTGGCAGATGGATGTCAAGACTACTTTTCTGAATGGTTGTCTTGATGAAAGTATTTATATGCTCAGCCAGAGGAGTTTATAGCACAAGGTTAAGAGCAAAAGATTTGTAAAGTAAATCGATCCATCTATAGATTAAAACAAGCTTATCAAATTTGGAATATTGAGTTTGATACTCTATCAAATCTAATGGTTTTATACAGAATGTTTACGAACCTTGTGTATATAAAAGGATTGTGAATACTACTATAGCTTTCTTAGTGTTGTATGTTGATGATATCCTATTAATTGAAAATGATGTATGATACTTGATTGAAATAAAAAATGGCTAGCTAAGTAGTTCGAAATGAAAGATTTTTGTGATGCTCAGTATGTTCTAGGGATCCAAATTGTTCAAAATCGCAAGAACAAAATGATAGTCATATATCAAGTTATTTATATTGACAAAATGTTGTCTATGTATAAAATGTAGAATTACAAAAACGGTGCGCGACCCTTAGACATGGAATTCATTTTGTTTCAGGAATAGTGCCTAATACACCTAAAAAAGGTGAGGATAAGAGACGTATTCCCTATGCATCAACTATTAAGAGTCTAATGCATGCTATATTATGTACAAAACCTGACATATCCTATCTTGTAGGGACTGTCAGTAAAACGCCCTAAGTTTAGGACGGAGACATGAATGAACTGATATCACATCTGAATGAGAGAGATACTAAGGACATGGAAGTATGATTAAGAAAGAGTTAAAAGAATTGAAAGTCACTACCTATACCAACAAGATGCACCTTCCTTCTTGGTGGCTCAATCATAGAAACTCCAAAGTTAAGCATGCCTAACTTGAAACAATTTTAAGTTAGGTGACCTCTTGAAAATTTTTCTAGGATGCATGTGAGAGAGGACAAAGCATGCTGAAACTTTGGCTCTAATAAGCCTTTAAGACAACTAAGGATGACATTGTCAAATCACAGAAAACTTAGGAGAATGTTGGGATCGTCAATTGTCAAATATGGCTTTTTAATTATGGTCTGAATTCTAGGCCTAGGGCGTTACAGATTGTATCAGAGTCGAACCTCTCCTAGTAAGATGTGGTTTTGGGGACTAACCAAGCGAAATCTGGTGGACATGTAATGCCCTAAGTTTAGAAGGAGGACATGAATGAACCAATTTTACATCCGAATGAGAAAGATCGTGAAGACATGAAAGTATGTTTAATAAAGGCTTAAAAAATTTGAAAGTCTTGACCTATACTGATAAGATGCACCTTTCTTTTCAATGGCTCAATCATTGAAACTCCAAAGTTATGTGTGCTTAGCTTGGAACAATTCAATGCTGGGTGACCTCCTGAAAATTTTCCTAAGATGCATGTGATTGAGGACAAAGCATGTTGAAAGGACACGTGTTGGTTTGTGGGGACAAGTTTCACTCTAATAAGCCGTTAAGATAAGTAAAGATAACATTGTCAGGTCGCATGAAATGCAAGGAATATCGAGGCCGTCAGTTGTTGAATCTAGAATTTGAATCCTAGTTTGATTCCAAGGCCTAGGATACTAAGAATGTATCATTCCGATCATGGATATGAATATTTGATTGATATTAAGAATATCCTTAAGTATTTTAGAAGAACGAGGGATTGTATGCTCATGTATGGAAATGAGGATTTGATCCTTATAGGATACACTGATTCTGATTTCAAATAAGATAAAAATTATAGAAAATCAACATGAGGGTCAATATTTACTCTAGACAGATTCGTATTGCTGACTTCACAATGGAAGTTGAATATGTAACTGCTTGTGAAACAGCAAAAGAAGCAGTCTGGTTAAGGAAGTTCTTAACCAACCTGAAAATTGTTCCAAATATGCATATGCAATCATGCTTTATTGTGATAGTAGTGGAACAATTGTAAATTCAAAAGAACCTCGAAGCCATAAATGTGGTAAACATTATTCACCGAGGAGATGAGATAGTACTTAGATAACCTTGGCGAACAACCTAGCTCATCTATTTACAAAGATCCTCACGGCTAAAGTATTTAAGGGCCACCTTGTGAATCTAGGATTATGGATTTTGTAAACTAGAACAAGTGAGAGAAATTTTAGGTATGTATTTGATGTATGCCCTAGTTTATTGTGTTCATATTTCTCATTTAAACTCAATATTTGTATATTACACGAGTGAAATTTTAGTCCAAGTGGAAGTATGTTGGGTTTTATGTTCTAAAACTCGTGCTTTATGAATGTTAAAATGTTATATTATTCAATAAAAAGGTATTGTTCATTAAATTGTTCTTTAACAAGATATTTGCTCGCTATAAACTTAGAATCCAATAAACTAAGGTTCCTTGAAAATAATATGAGTACTTGAACTTTATGTAGTGTTATAAATGTGGATCAAGTTTGAGTAGATAGTCTAAACGGTCTATAGCATAGGAATAGGTCTGGGCGCATTAATTCTCGGAACACTATGGATGCGGTTCATTTTGTATTTAGTATAAGCGATGTAATCCCAAATCGCTCATGTAGAGACATGCGAGTGGGAGCGTCCTATGTAAAGGAGTTTGTAAAAGACCTCGAACCATGAAATAGTCACTCTTACATTATACAACCGATTACTGTTTAAAAATAACTATTTCAACTTTGATAACCTATGTAAGTTGACCTTAATCATAAGATGACTATGAAGTCTTGTTTACTTGGTATTATCCTTGGATTTGCATAGGTGAGAACAAATCCTCAATGTTAGGTCAATAGACCTCCCAAAGGGGTAAAACTGAGTGGATAGTTGAAAACATAGAGTGCAAGATGAAATTCACTCCTACCCACTTCTAGTAATAGTAGAGAGGTTGCTCCCTTAAGTGCTGACTCCAGGTCTTGAACAAGGGGCATCACTCTCTCATTTACATGAGAGGGACTCAGTTTTTTTGGATGGACCATAAACCAATAGTTCATTGGAGGATCAACTGAGGCTTAAGGAATAAGGTTTAATTTTGGAGGTAAAATGGTATAGTCGAAATTATAAACAATCTATGAAGGCTTGACTTACTAATCATGGATATATCTGGTGGACACAAATATATCTACAATTAGGAGAGTATAGCTACGGGCTATAGTGAACAGTCCCGTTAGTTAATGAATGTTGATTAACTTGGTTAAAAGAGCTTAGCTAGTTAATATCAAATTGTTGGAGCTCATGATTTATAGGTCCATTAGGTCCTACTACTAGCTCATAACGAAATTAGATCTAGATTATTGAATACAATAATAATTTAATATGGGATATTAAATTATAATTAATAAGTGATTGAATTAATTATTTATTATTTTAGTTATTAATTTTATATTATAATTATATTGTAAATTTTAATTTGATTAATTAAATTAAAATTTTCATATAATTATATAAAAATTTGATATAGAAAAATCCAACATCAACTTAGTGGATTTATCATACTTTTCATCTTGAATAGATTATGGTGAGTTTTTACTTCAAGCTTCATGGAACTTCAAGTGTCAAATTCTTGTTAACTCACTTCATATATTAGTTGCATGACTAATGCTTATAAATAAGTGAGGATTAATTCTGATTAATTCTTAATGCCATTTTCTCAAATTTAGTGTAAATTAAGCAAATTTCACCCAAAACTCTCTTGTTCGTTGGTCTAAAATCACATTCCACTCTCACAAACTAATACTAAGTCCAAGAGAATAATAGGGAAGATTTTATGGTTGTCTAGAGCTTTGTTCTTGAACAGAAACAACATCAAATCAATAGACTAATTGAGCTTCAAAGGTATAACTTCTAAACTTTGTTTTCCAAGTTATACAAATGATGATATTTAGATTGTTTAGCTTTCGCTGCATGCTTTACTCTGATACCAAGTTGTCCTTCCAAATTTGTTCTTGTAAACCCAAGAAAAGATGCGACTTAGGCGAAAGAAATGCCAACATCCCGATTGAGGTGACACCAACACCTAGTTGAAACTTAAACTTTTTGATGCTTGCTATGTATTTAGATAACATTCTAGCATGCGTCTTAATTAGCTACTCACACTATGCGATGATATTTCAGCATGGTAGGCAAACACAACTTTATTTATTAACAATTAGCTTTACAAAGCATGCTATGATCTTTAACAAAGTTAAACACTTTACAACTAGCTAAGCTAATATACAAGCAAAGCAATACGACAAAATCTACGACACTATGCTGCAAAGGAAACAACAGCTCCGTAGAACATCTGAAACTTTTCTGTACCTGGGAGAGGGGACATTTGAAAACATAAGCCTAAATGCTTTCAAAATAGGATTTTAGAAAACATTTTATAATACATAGAAACCAAGTTTCAATATCATTCTCTTTCTTTAGGTGTTTCACGCCAAAAACTCATTAGTTTGGACCGGTTGAAACTTTTGGGATGGACGCGTACTTAGCGTACCAAAATTTGAATGATGAAACAAACTCAACAGTCCCAGCTAACTGGTGAGAGAAAACTCACACAACTCTTAAACATTCAGTGGCTCGGCTTTCAGCCTAAATGTGGAGCCACTGAATGTGGAAAAACTCACACATTCTGTTGCAACACTCTAGTAGACGCATCTCACACCAAAGATCTTGGCCTAGGCGGACACTCACTCAACGCTTGGCTTGCCTTACTTTTATATGTGCACATAGAGACAACCTCATAGAACTGGATCAGAACTGATGGTTTGAAACATTTATTCAAACAACATTTTATCAAGAAATCATTTTAACATGCAAGCATGCTTAATAACGCACAATAAACATAAACTAGAAGGAATAGTTTTCAAAATAGGATTAGTAAGTTGGTTGCTCCCCAAATTTTGTCACCTTTTACTTAATACTTTACACTAGTTTTCTCCTAACCTTACTTAAACTTATTCTAAAAATACCACCTCAAAACCTACTTAGTCCTCCTTATGATACACGTCCCAATACTTACATACCACTATGCAACCATATTCTCACCGACTACATGATGAAAGCCTAGTAAGTTAGACGTCTGATCTCATCTTCTTGCTACATTGCCTCTTCAACGTATCCTACATTTCATTGTCAGCTTCCGTAACGCCAACACCTATTTCTTTCCTTAACAAAAATACCTATACTTAATTAACATAACTATTTAGAACCATTTGGACGTGTATCCCTTTGCACGCCACTATTTCCATTTGGACGCATAACTTCCTATGTGTCCTATCACATCCTTGGCACTCGAGATACCAATGTTGTATTTAAAATAAACTTGTGAGTGTTAGTACACAAATATACACTTGTGAATTATTTCAAATTCGTTTTTGAGTTAATACTTATAATATACTTCAAAACACCAATAATAATAACTGAATTGGGTTTGGGTTGACTGGATTACTAAATCCTATAACCCAACCCAACTCGAAATATATTTTAAAAAACTTTTGCAATCCAATCCAACCCTTACGGTTTGAGTTGGGTAAAATCTAGGTTGGCGAGATTATCAGATTTTTTGAACATCACTAGATGCCAATATACGAGAGTAAGATAATACTTCCAAAACATGAAAAAACAAATGCGACAACGAGAAAAATTGCAATATGCAATGTTTCGAAAAATAGTAAAAAAGTTTTTGTAACGCCCTGGGTTTTCAACCTTGACCTAAGGTCGTTACTTAAGTAAAAATCTATAAATCCATTTGAAAAGACGTAAATAAAACGAAACAAAAACCTTTATTTAATCCAAAGTAACAATAAAATGTTTTCAAAAAGATCCATAAAACAAATAATGGAAAAGATAAGAAAAGTACCTAGACGGGATCCCTAAAATAGTTTTCTAAACCAAAATCATTATAATAAGAACCAACAAACAGTTTTATTCATAAAGAAAACAAATGCCCAAAAATCTCAAGCGGAAGCAATAGGTCTCCTGGTCCCTCCCGAAATGGTCAATGGTTTTACTTGCCCCTCGTCGGTCCATTCCTACCTTTGCCTGAAATAAAATATAGAAAGGATGAGTATAAAATATACCCAGTAAGGAAAACCACTACAGACTTCAATGGGTGACTGTTAACTTCCCTTAATGGCTTGCACTTTACGACACACAGTCGGGTGGTTGAGTACTGACTATTATGTCGGAACAGGCCTCGTACAGACCCCCTTAACCGACCTTGTCAAAGCAAATCGCCACATGGACTTGCCATCAGAACGAAACGTCCGAACAGGCCTCGTACAGACCCTCTTAACCGACCTTCAGTAACAATACGCCACACATGCTTTTCACTGGCCTAGTCAGAGTCAAGTCGCCGTACGACTTGCAAACTGACTCATCGTTTTCCCACCAAGTACAAATTCATTAGGTAAAGTTAACAGAAACCGTGTCCAATTAAATTCAATACAAACATTGTGGTCACAATAACCAAACATATCTCATGCAGCAGATAACTCAGGTAAACGGTAAAACAAATCATGCATAATCCATACTGAATTATAAACCAAATAAACCCGAAGCCAACACCCTAATGCAGGCTCAGAAACCATCTTGCACACCTTATATGTCGAAGGCGTAGATTCAGTAGAAGTAATCATTACCTCAAATTACAGAGATTTCCTTAATCGAGTTAGCCTCTAAATGACCCACTTAACATGAAAACTAAGGCGATTGCACCACAAACAATCCCAATTAAATCTTCAATTTGAACCTTAAAACAATCAAGGAAAAATACCTAGTTAATCCAAGAAAAAATCTTCTAATAAACTTCATTGGGTACTTCGAACCCAAATTAAATTCTGCAAAAACCTTACCAACAATCCAACAACGAGCAGTGGCAGCGGAGACAAGGAGTGACAGAACACGACTCGGCTCGGCGGCTTGGCTTGGTGGCTCGGCTCGCGATGAGATCTACAACCAACGCGTGGAGTGGGCTGACGGCTGAGCGGATCCCCACGTGGCGGCGTGGGCTTGGGCGTTGCGAGCGGATCTGGGCGTGGAGAAGATGCAGCTCGACGCGTGGGTGAGTTCGACAAGGCGTCGCGGTTTTGGCAACACGGCGCGGCTGAGTAGATCTACAAGATCCGACGATGCCGCTCACGCCTACGACGTTTGACGCGAGCGGCAGACGAGTGAAGTGAAGCTTCGACTCGGCTTGGCTATGAGGGTGAAGGCATCGGATCTGCAATGGCTGAACGTCGAGGAGCGGCTGGCGTTGCTGACGGCGAGACATTCGGCGTGGCTTCGTTTTCTTGAGAAGAAAAGAAAAGGAAAAGGTAGGAGAAAAAGGAAGAAGAGAAGACTGGAAAAGAAAGGACAAAAGAGGCACGGGGGAAGAGAAAAAGAAGAGGAAAGAGAAAGAAGAAAAGGGAAAGAAAGAGAAAGAAAAGAAAAGAAAAAGAAAAGAAAAAAATATTAATAATAATAATAACTTTATTATTATTATTTCTTTTCCCAAAAAATTCTATCTTGTCTCTCTTCAATTATATCTCATCTTTTCACCATCCACCCTTAATTCAAAATCAACCAAATAATAATATTAATTCAACAATTTATTCAAAATTTAAATCCAATATAACATCCCAAAATTAAAATTCACCAATATGAATAAGATACATGACAAATAAAATTTCAAATTACCTTAAAAATTTGAGATGTTACAGTTTTAAAATTATAAAAATGGAAAAATGAATTTTAAAACTATTAATTATGAATTAATGATTGACCAAAATACCCCTAACTAATTCAAACCATCGAAGATTCAAATTTTAACAACTGAGATTTTACTACTATTAAAAACCAAATATATTTAAATTCTACTATTTCTAAAATTCAAATCCTAAGTAACAAATTTTAACTTTATTCCTAAACAATTATTATTAAAAAAATATAGTCACTAATATTTTCAAATAAAACTTCAATTGCATTTTAAAAAAAATCTATGAACAACATCATCCTAAAAACCATGAATCACCCGAATTTGATAGAAATTGAAAAACCAAAGTTTAACGTAACACACCAATAAATATAAAAATAACTATTAGTCATAGACTTAGACCCACAAATACCAATATTAGTCCTAAACTTAAGACCCACAAATACCTTATATTGAAAGAAATAATTAAACACATTGCCACATTGCATTGTCTGTAGCACTGTATTATTAAAATATGGTGTATTTGAAAAAAAAAAGTTTGACAAATTAAGAGGTAGGCACATCATTTGATTGATTTTAAAAATCTAAAATACAAAACCTGAAAAAAAAAATGTGTGCATATTGACTAAACAAAATATTACGACTTAACAAATTACTGGCGTTAGTGGCCAGGCTTTCCGGTACGACCCACAAATTTACGACGTGGTTAAATTGGAAATCGTCACTGAAAAAGGCGATACTTTAATTTGTTTAGAAACCCCAATCGTTTCGAAGACCTAAAGCTTAAACTCAAATTCTTCATCCATCTCCTTCAATCGCAATCTGAAGATCCTTTTTCGCTCATGGTCGTAGTCCTCTTCCCGTCCTGATACAGAGGGTCAGTATAACGAATTAGCAATATTCGTTTCTTTCTCTCTTCTGGTTTACTGATTCATGCGTTGGAGTAGAGTCGAGTAGTTTTAGAAAGAGGAAGAAGGTGGAGGAAGGAAGAAAGAATGGATTACAGAGAAAAGTTGGTGAATTGAATCGAATAACAAAGAGAATGGATTACAGTGAGAGGTGTTTCCGCATCGCTTTTTGTTCTTCGTCTCCATAAAGCAAAGATATAGAAAGAGTAAAAAGGTAGAGAAAAGAAGAAAGAATAAATTTAAATATAGAAAAAAAAACTTTTAAAAAACAAAATATTTAACTATTTTTTCCTACAAATACAAAAATACAATTTAACAATAAAAGATTACATTTGACGGTATTTTCGGAATAGTCATAATATCCAGCACGTGAAAATTTAGTGATTTACCATAAATCTTATTTTTCACATATTTTGTCAAAAACGAGGTGATTGTCCCATATTTACCTATGAAAAGATTATCTATAAATTAGGATCAAGGAACACACGGTTTATTATGCCAAAACATAAAAATAAACATAACATCCTACACCTGAATTATGCCAAAACTTTCTCTAAAAATTAATTAATTTTGATGGAAATTAATTAATTTTGATGGAAATTAATTTCAAATTTACACATAAAAAAGTTTTTTTTGAATAAAAATATTTAATTACCTGAACAATTTCTTATAACAATTATTATTATTTTGGTTTCTCATTTAATTAATATTAAACATCGATGACCAACAAAATTAATTTCTTCTTTCAAAAAAAATTCAGCCATCATCAACGAGGGTTGATTCATCATTTCCATCATTAAATCTAAAATCAAAAGAAATCAAACCGATATAACATAGACTTTGTTATATTTATAATATATTCAATTATTATTCCTAAAACTTATACCCATTATAATTACCCTTAAAAACCACCATTTTACGAGGTGAAACAAAACCCTTCCTTAATATTATTATTGATGCATGGGAAACGACTTTTCCCAAATAAACAACTCAAACCCATCAACCAAACGCCCGATTTAGATTCCCAAACCCATTCCCATTCACAAAACCCTCACCTCAAACGACCATAAGGGAGGACATTTACTTTAATAGTTATGGCCTTTTGGATAAAATCAAAAGCAAAGCAAAATCAAAAGCAAAATATTGGTCTATCACTTACAGATCATAAGGGGCCGTTTGGATTGAGGGAATTGGGATGAGAATAAGGGTGGGAATGGGTAATGATGAGTATGCCCTTGTTTGATTCACGGTTTTGTAGCTTGGACATGGGAATGAGCTATTCGCATGCATACTTTATGTCCATTAACTATACCCATCCAAAATGATGGGTTTTCTTTTTTAATGTCCACCATCATTTCTTTTTAATACATTTATTTATTCTTTTTATTTTATATATTATTAAAATTAATTACATGAAAATTAAATTTGTGGTTTATAAATTACATTAAAATTTAAATTATAGTGTATGACTTTAACTACTTCAATTTAACAATTTAAAATATAATTACTTTTTATTTTAATTTAATAAATCAGTTTTTATACACATATATACCCATACTTATTTTTAAATAAACGATAAAGAACTAAGGTAATAAAACTATCAATTAATTAAATAAATATATTTGTAGTTACTTAATGACCATTATGATTAATATAATATGAATTTATTTCTTAATAATTATAATTAGTTTATCATTAATTAATTAAAATTTATTAATTATTTTATTGATTAATATATCAGAATTATATAAATTCATCAAATTTATCCAATCAAATTACTCATTTTACAAATACTTGGAATTAATAATTTAAATAATATTATTATTTGATTGTTAAATAATTATTTTTTCTCAAAATTTTGAATTGGGTTTATTGTTTATCAATTAACATATTAAAATTTTATAGACTTTTCATGATTAATTTTACAAATGAAATACAAAAAAAAAAAAATGATTCTCATACATTTTTAATAACATTTTCATGCACAACCAAACACAAAATGGTCATTAAGACTTTTTTAATAACATTTATTTGATAACATTCTTAATTCCCAGCAATTTTATTCCCAGACTTACTATTCCCAGACATTCTTAATTCTCAACAATCTTATTTCCATCCCAACTCCATCAATCTAAACCGCTCCTAAAGATCTATGCTCAAATTAGAGAATACTATACCATCATGAATGAATGTCCATTGTCCTTAAGATTATTTAATAACACAAAATCAGTTAGTTATTAAATAAATCTTTGATAGAATGAAGAACCTATCAATTTAGATATTATTCATTTAGATCCTTGTAGACTCCTCAAGAGGATATTGATGTAGCATTAGTAAGGTCTAAAAGAGATAAATCATCATTGAGGAAGATATTTTTTTCATCACTATCTAGGGTATCTACAATAATTGGATGCTGAATTTGGTTGTAATGACCCAATTTTCCAAATCAAACTAAGGTCGTTACTTCATCAAAATAGTAATTTCAAAAGTCAAAATAATGCAAAAATCAAATCATTTTATTTAAAGAAATAATAAGTAAAACGTTTACTTGAAGAAGATAAAATGTTTAAAATAAATAAATAAGTAAAAACAACATAGTCAGGATCCTTACTAAAACATAAAAAATTTATAAGTTGAAATAAATAAAAATGTCAAAAACCACATAGTTCTGTGAAAAAAAAATTGAGCGGAAGCGACACGTCTTTATAGTTCCATACGGTATGGTCACTAGTTCTTCTTTTCCTTTGTTGGTTTTCTCTTACATTTGCCTGAAAAACAAGCATGAAAAATATGAGTATAAACATACCCAGTAAGGGACCCACTACTGGACCCACTAAGTGACTGTTAGCGTCCAGTATATACCCGTGCCACACAGTATAATGCTTCAATAGGAACACCCAAACATCAGCCTATCGTATCTGTAGGGACACATGCACAATAGCCTAGTAAATTCGTGGGAGCACATGCAAAAGTTTTTCTAGCGAATCTGTGGGAACACATGCAAATTAGCCTAGTGAATCTATGGGAACACATGCAAAATCAACCTAGTGAACCCGTAGAATCTCACATACATACAGGGTACAATTTGTCTAATAGCTAGAAATAACATCTACCATAGTCCAAAATCATCATAATCAGTCATACGCATACACATCAATTTCTAGCTCAAAATTCAGTTCACATCACATAAATGTCATGCTTTACAATTTTTCCATAACAAACCATAGGGATATAACATCAATACTCATAGGTTAATTCAGTCATATCATCGATACCACACAATTCAACGTATTACATAAGTCATAAACCATCGATACCACACAATTTCATTTATCAAATAAGTCAAACATTGATACCAAACAACCACCCTATCACATATCAACTCGTCACGTAACCAATCAATTCACAATTAATCTCATGTGACTTACAGTCGTAAATCTCTTACCTCAATTTATCATTAAAACTTTGGCTTGCAAAAACTACTCATCGGATCAGTCCTAAACAAAATAATTTAATTAATAATTTTTTCCATAAAAATAATCAATAATATTTTCCCTTAAACTCTTAGAAAGAGTTCTTTAATCATACTAATGGATCATCGAACTCCAATCCAATTCGTAGGAAAATTTACGAACTAATTCAATAAAGAAGCTTAAATTCACCTTTCACAATCGACAAAATTTTAAAAATTAATTCCTCAAAATTAAACCTCAAATTTTATTTTTTATTGTGTGTCCAAAACCCAATTTAAAAACATCTCAAAAACCTTACCCAACTAACCGAAACTAAACAAGGAAGGCGACAACAGTACAAATATGACGGTAGTGATCAAAAAGTTGAGACGAGGTGGTTCGTCGGGTTTGTGACGTAGACAAACGCGATGCAGCGGTGATCGACAAAGGAGGCCGACATTCGGTATGCGACAGACACGTGCGGATATGAAGCGTCTGCGACGCCTTATGGACCACCTGGGTATAACGAACTTCATGGCATGGCGTAGAGGCGTGTGACGACCTAAGAACAATGCGGCTCATGGGTCTTGGTGTGTTCATTAGAAACGAAAGTCGAACGTTGGAGGGGGGGGGGGCGACGTCGATTTGAGGGGAAAAGAAAGGGTTGCAGGCATTCCAAAGCCCTAATTTTCTTATTTATAAAAATAATAATGATAGTTATTATTGTTGTTGTCGTCGTCGTCGTCGTCATCATCATCATTATCTTTTCCTTTTCCTTTTTCCTTTTTCAAATAAAACTAATCAATTCTTTCTCTCTTCTTAAACCATTAAATTTTATCTCCCTTCATTTAATTCCCATCTTTTCACCCATAAAAATAATTATCACTTTCTCCCACCAATCCACTTTAAATTAAATAAATATATACTAATATATCTATATATATATATATATATATATATATATATAGTTTCCAAAAAAAAAATCCACAAAAACAGAATTCTCTTAATATTTCCAAATCAAATAAATAACATCTCTAATAATCAAAAAACAAAAAAAAGTTCACTTAAACTTAACTTAATTAAGGTAATTGATAATTAAAATTAAAAATTACCTTAAATTTTGGGATGTTACATTATTCCCTCCTTAAGAAACTTTCGTCCTTCAGAGTTCTAATTCTCGAATAACTTTTGGTAGCGTGCCCTCATGTTGTCCTCTCGCTCCCATGTAGCTTCTTCAACTTGATGATTCTGCCATAATACCTTTACTAAGACAATTTCCCTGTTGCGTAGCATCTTTATTTCTCTGGCCAAAATCCCAATTGGTTGCTCCTCATAGTTCAATTTGCTCAAGAATCTCAAATGGTCTAATGAAACAAGAACTCAACTTCCCCTTCATCACAAACCTCAAAACACCTTTCATAGGTGCCACCTTAAAAATCACCTTAGCTCCGACTTCAAATTTGAGATCCTTTCCTCTCACATCAACATAACTTTTATGTCTACTTTGAGCTGCCTTCACACGTACTCTAATCTTCTATATGACTTTATTAGTAGAATGGACTAACTCAGGACCCATCAATCTCCACCCCACCAACTTCATCCCGACACACAGGAGACCTACAACTCTTACCATACAAGGTTTCAAACGGTGTCATGCCAAGGGTAGTCTGATAACTGTTATTATACGCGAACTCCATTAAGTGCAGGTGTGAGTCCCAACTCCTTGAGAACTCTAATCCACAAGCCCGCAACATATCCTCTAAAGTCTGGGCAAACGTTTCGTTTGACCATCAGTCTGTGGGTGAAAAGTTGTACTAAAATCAAGTCTCGTGTCCAAAGCGTTCTGGAGACCTTTTCAGAAGTTGAAGGTGAAATGAGCATCCTTGTTAGATATAATTGATATAGGAACTCCATGCAACCTCTCCACCTCTTTCAAGTACAACTGCCCTGTTCGCTGTATACTTAGATCTCCCTAGTATGAAATGTGGTGGCTTGGTGAGTCTATCCACAATGAGCCATATCACTGTGTGATCCTTCACTGTCCTAGGCAATCCTCTAATAAAGTCCATCAATACATTTTTCCACTTCCACTCTGGTACATTAAGGGGTGCAAAAGACTTGCTGGTTTCTGTCTTAGTGCTTTCACCTACTGACACACCAAACACTTACAAACAAAATCTGCCACTAGTCTCTTCATATTATGCTACCAGTAAACTCGTTTCAAGTCCTGGTACATCTTAATACTACCAGTATGCATAGAGAACGGAGAATTATGAGCTTCTGACAACAAATCATTCTTAACTTCATTGTTTGCCGCAACACATAAACGTCTCTTATAAAATATATCATTATTAGATGATAAAGAGAATCCATCAACTTGTTCTGTCTCTGCTAGGTGGCGCTTTGTACTCACATAAGGATCACTATATTGAGCATCAATAATTCTCTGTCTCATCGTCGGTTGCACTGTTAACTGTGCGAACTGTGAGGTGACTTTCTCCATTACAACTGCAATCTCCGCTCGTTCAAAGTCATGGTGCAACTGAGTCTGTCTAGTAATAAGAGCCGCTAAATGAGCCACCTTCCTTGTAACAACATCAACTACTACATTTGCCTTATCCGGATGGTACAAAATCTCACAATCATAATCTTTCACCAACTCTAGTCATCAGCACTGTCTCGTGTTCAACTACTTCTAGGTGAAGAAGTTTTTAAACTCTTATGGTCGGTGAAAATCTGTATCTTCTCTCCATATAAATATTGATTGTTCAGTGCAAAAACTATTGTTGCTAACTCCAGATCATATGTAAGGTAATTCTATTCATGGCTCTTCAGGCGGGACGCATAAGCAACTACCTTACCATGCTACATCAACACATAACCCAAACCTTTCTTAGAGGCATCACTATATATTAGAGGTGTAATTGGGCTGGGTCGGGTTGGGTTTCATTCAAAACTAACCCGACCCAAATTTGTATGGTTCTGTACCGACAGGGTTCGATCCAACTCGACCTACATTCGAATAAGTTCAAATTGGGTCGATTCGAGTCAATTTTTAAATGTTCGTTTTTATAATGTATATAAAAGTGATATTATATTAGTGTAGAAGACGGTTTTTTATAGCATAACAACTTCGAAAGTATGTAATTCTTTTATCGGAGTTCCAATGAAATGAAAATATAAATAATAGCTATAGTAGGTTGTTAGTGAAGCCCAATAATGCCATATTGTATGTATCATGACATTTCTTACAAGACTCAATGATACCAATGAGAGTCTTTTTCACAGGTTATACAAGAGAAACAACAACAAATTGTAATTTACTATGTTATTTTTTGATCCAAGGATTCCAATATTTTTGCTTCCTATTCATACTTTTCTCTTAAAAGTTATAACCAACTGTAAAGGCTTTGAGGATTATACTTTGGTCTACAACAAAATAGATATGAACAATTACAATCAAGTGCATAACGTTTTAGATGAATTAAGATGAAAATTTTTATCTATGACTTTTGTGAAATATCTCTATTTTTCGTGCTCAAATGCACCTAGTTCTTTCAGGAAATGCCTAAGCGAGCTGTAGATAAACTCAATAATGCTCTAAGAAACAGAAATCAATTCTCCATATACGAGCAACAATAAATTTATAATTAGTATAAGTAGAAACAAAATTATCAAATTCAAACCCCACAAAGGCCAATTTATGAGCAGAATCAAGAATTTTTTCTAAAAAATCAAAATAGTTTTTTTTTCCATTTCTTTTTTTATTAACTAAGATTAGAAGAAATAGAATACCAGTACAGTAATTCAATTGGGTCACAAGAATGACTCAATAATCTATTCTTTAGTACGCTTTCTCTACCTTCAATTTCATAAGAATCTGTGACCCAATTATAATTTTTCCCCATTTTGTTTCCATTTTTTCATCTCTAGAAAATTCATGATGATAGGCATAAAAACATTTTCAACAAAAAATCAGCTTTCAAAGAACAGGTATTTTAGGGCAACTACTAGAATTAAAAAAATATGCCAAAAACTTGTAACAAAAATGGAGATTAAAGAAATGGGTTCAACAAAAAAATGAGGAAAAAGAAAAATTTTTAGAAGGGAAAGATAGTTTACCTGTAATAATTGGAGAAGAAGGCAAAAACTCAATGGAGAATGAACGTCGAAGAAATTTCTTCACGATCAAACTTTCATAATGAAGAAATTAACGAACAACGTGAACATTAAGGAGAATGAACGACGAGGGCAAACAAAAATTCGGAAGAATGAACAGCAGAAGCTTCGACAGAGAGGGAGAATGAATCACGGACAAGGAGAGAGAAAGACGTGAGTGCAAAACCTAACGTTGAAGATGAAATTCGAAAGAATGATTCATTAAGTTGTTTACTTCATTGGACTAATCGAAAACCAAACCAAACCTAAATGAGTCTATTCGGTTAGGTTCGATTCTATACTAATATACTTATAAATCAGTCCAAACCGAATCAAATTGAATCAGTTTTGTTTGGTTCAACGGTTTGTTTCGGTTTTTTACATCCCCACAATATATAAGGAAACTACCAGAACCATCGGGTACGGTAAGGACTGGAGCAGTAACTAGCTTCTGCTTCATATTCTAGAAACTGTCCTCACAAGCCTTACTCCACACAAAAGGAATCTCCTTCCTGGTCAATTGCGTCAAAGGGGTGGCTATGCGAGAGAAGTCTTCCACAAATCATTTTTAATAACCTACTAAACCTAGAAAGCTACAAACCTCAGTGATAGTAGGAGGTTGAGGCCAATTGGTAACAACTTCAGTTTTTGAAAAATCCACAGAAACTCCATCTTTAGATGCCACATGGCCAAGAAAAATCACTTGCTTCAACCAAATTTAACACTTAGAAAACTTGACATAGGGCTTGTTTGATCGAAGAGTCTCCAAAACCTTCCATAAATGTTCCTCATGTTCAGTCTCTATCTTGGAGTATACCAAGATATCATCAACAAAAACAATCACAAAAGAATCAAGAAAATTCTTGAACACTATGTTGATCAAATCCATAAATATTGTAGGAGCATTCGTCAGACCAAACGACATCACTATGAACTCTTTATGTCTATATCTCGAATGAAAAGCTGTCTTGGAAATTTCACTCTCCTTTTTCTCAACTGGTGATAACCCAATCAAAGATCAATCTTGGAGAACATAATAACTCCTCGTAGCTAATCAAACATGTCATCAATTCTAGGTAAAGGGTGCCTGTTTTTTACTATTACCTTGTTCAACTCTCTATAATCAATGTATGGACGCATTGACCCATCATTCTTCTTGAAAAACAATACAGGTGCACCTCAAGGTGACACACTCATTCGGATGAAAATCTTGTCAAGTAATTCTTGTAACTGTATCTTTAGCTCTTTCAACTCTGCTAGGGTCATTTTTTGTGGAGCTTTAGAAATAGGTTTTGTGCCTGACTCTAGCTCAATTGCAAAGATACTTCATGTACCTTGGTTAAGCATCTTGCTAGCTTTCATAGCCGAAATCACTTTGGACAATACCAAAGTTCCAGTTCCTTTAAATTTTAAACTCGCATCTACAAGATGACTAAAAACTACATCTTTGTGAGAACAATCTATACTAGCATGATAGCAGCTAGCCAATCCATGCCTAGCCTTACATCAAAGTCACACATGCCTAGAACTAACAAAGTTACAGCTAATACATGATTTGCTATTTCTATATCGCATGTCTTAATCTTCTCATCAGATAACAGATTTCTCTAGACGGAGTAGATACAAATAACACCACATCAAGAGGCTCTACCCCTAAACAAGCATGTATCACAAACACTGATTAGATAAATGAATGAGAAGATCCAGAGTCAAACAACACAAAAGAATATTGCCCCAAGATTGGGAGCATACCTGTCACAAATGTGCCTGCTTTCTCGGCCTCTTGCTGATTAGTCGCTCCTGGAAAGTGCTAGTTTGTTCCCACTACCCATGAAAGTGCTAGCTGCTTGGTTCCTCCCAATCGTAGTCGCTCCATTAGAGCAACTGTCAGCTAGGTTTCGATGTTGCTTGCATGCGAGACCAACAAAGATCAAGATGGTTCCTTCCACAACTACTACATAAAGGCATCTCTCTCACAGTAGCATCTTCTTCAGTGAACTACTGCTGATAAAGCCTAAGTGCTCCACTCGATCTTCGATTTCTCCGTGGAACCTTTGTAGGCTTCTGCTCAGTTTTCCTCTTTTGACCCAAGAAAGGTCATTTCCCTGATGGCTTCTCTTGAATATCATCCACTTGATCATGGGCATCCACTACAGGACACAACGCTTCAGCCTAGGTGGTAGGCTTGAAAGCCCAAACAAAACCTTGGAGATTCTTCCTTAAGCCTCTCACAAATCTCTCAACTCTGGCCAACTTAGTCGTAACTAACTTAGGAGCAAAACATGACAACACATCAAACTTCTGGTCATATTCCTCCACTGTCATTCTGGTCATGCTTTAGGTCTAAGAACTCCTGGCGCTTGGCATCTCTAAGGTTGGCAGAGAAGAACTTAGCATATAAGTACTCGTTCAACTAGTCCCACATAATGGAGTCAACATTTCCGCCCAATATTCTCTCAGTAGACTGACACCAAATAACCTTTCTCACTCTATGCACGAACGCTTCACACTGCACCTTCTAGTTTTTAGGGCTCCTTATATAATGAAAGATGGTCCCAATTGATGACAACCACAGTTCAGCTTTAATAGGATCCTTCAGTGATCCATCAAAGGTTTGAGGATTATATTTTCTAAAATCCCTCAAATGCTCCGCCTCTGCAGACACATGGTCTAGCAAGTCTTGTTGTGCAACTTGACTTTGAACATGAGCTGCTTGGGCTAGCTAAAACTGTGCCAAAGCCTCTGACCCTACCGAAAATCCTTTGCTCTATCTGCGTTGCCAGAGCAGCAAACTCAGCTTGTTAGGTTTTATGTCCTAAAACTCATAGATATTAAATGTAATCTGTTGACCATTATTAATAAAAAGTATTTATATCAATTTCAATAAATAGATATTGATTATTTTTGTCTAATTAATCCAAATCCAATAAACTAATATCCTAAGCTGTTTTATGAGTCTTGAAGTGTATGTGGAGACATACAGGGATCAATGTTCGAGATACAACTTAAAGGGTCTATAGTATAAGGATAATGTTGGGTACCTTATCCTGGTAACACTAAGGATACGACCCACTTTCTATTTGATACAAACACAATGATTCAACGTGTTTGTGTAGATGACACATGTGTGGGTGTATCCTATGCAATGATTTTGCATAAGACTGGACCACAAAATAGTAACCACTAGATGTATCCCCGATGACTAGTTAGATTTCTATTTCAAATAGGATGACTTTGGCAACTTAGTCTTAATTCTGAGTGTATTATAAACTCTTGTTCACGAGGAATTGTCCTTTGATTTTTACGGATGAGACTGACTAGATTTCTGACTCAATAAGCCTACTATTTTGGGGACAAGATTGAGTGAAGAGTTATAAACATAACCACACAAGATGGAATTCACTCCTTCTCGACGTTAGGATAAGTAGATGAGTGATTTTTTAAATGGTGTTTCTAGGACTTGAACAGAAGACCCTCCTTCTTTATGGCAAGAGAATAGTTTCTGTTTATTGGTTGGACCACAAGCAAGTTGTTCATTAGAGGAGCACTGGTATTTAAGGACTAAGAAGTAACCTATGGATAAAACGATAATTTAATCAAGCTAGGGTTACGAACACTTGTGAAAGACGAATTTGCTGTTATTGGTCTACATCTGTGGATACATAAATATATCTACAGTGAGAAGAGTTCAGTTGTGAGTCTTTAGTGAAATTTAGACACAGTTAACGAATATTGATTAATGTGGTTAATGAGTTTAGTCTATTAATCTCATATCGTTGTAGATTCTGATCTGTAGGTCCATGAGGTCCCCTTCGTAGCTCGTAAAGGGTAATGAGGTTAATATATCTTGGATGTAATTTGAAATGTTCATATTAACTTGGAAAATTAGTATAATGTATGGTGATACATTATAATAGTAAGTTTATATTTTAATTAAACTTTATTATATAAATTTTATTTTGGATGTGATTCAATGTTAATTAATTGTTTAATTTAATTAATTAATTAAATTAAAACTACAGGTTATATAGGACATTCATTTAAATATGATTTAAATGAAATATTAATTAAATGTGATTTAATTAATTATAAATTAAATTATTTAATTTAATTTAATTTTTAAATTAAATTAAATTAAATTAAATTAAAAACTCCCCAACGAGGGAGTTATTATCGGAGAACGTGGGATAACCCCCACATAATCCAATTTTCTCTCTAACTTCCTCTTTTTCATTTTGAAGATGAGGAAGAGCAGTACGACTGAAGTTTAACCTTGACGTCTCAATTGCATAAGGTTTGCAGAAAGAAGCTCACACCATGTTATTCTAAATCAATGAACAGTTGCAAATATAGCAAACTTTAAATCCATCTCTCAAGCTCTACTAGAGATAAAAGCCTATGACTAATAGAAATCTATCCACATAAAGTCAATCGTTGATAGATTTTGACATTGTTGATGAATAACAATTTAAAAAAAATTCGCATCGTAAAATCCCAAAAAAAAAATTTATTTATTCCTAAAAAGTCAGATCTAGAATCTAAATTGTGAACGAAAGGGACAGTAAACTCACCATATCTTTAAGACGTTGACGAAAAATCCAACTCAAATGAGTTGACCAAACAAACCCCTTGGATCATTAATTATATTGAGAAGGAGAGAAGAGGGTTCAGATCTGATCCACAAACAAACGCTGTTTCCAATTTGGTTCATTTGTTTGAAATGGAGGATTACGAAGTTGTTGAGGATTTGGAAGTTGGAAGTTCTTGTGCTACTAAACTTATGAAGCATAAAGAGACCAAAGAACTTGTTGCCATGAAGTTCATAGAACATGGTCCTAAGGTTAACTCTGCTTCTTCATTCAATAATTTCTTTCCAAATCTATCCCCCACCTCATTTATTGGTATTCACAGACGTTTGTGTATGTGGAAAGAGAGATTATGAAGCATCGATGGCTTCCACATCCAAATATTGTTGGTTTGAAGGAGGCAAGTTTCTTTCTTTCTTTCTTTCTTTTTTCTACTTCAGTTTTCGGTTCTCATTAGATTAAGAAACATTGGATTTAACTGTTCAAGATAATATTTAATTTGCAGATTAATTTCACCAAAACCCATTTGGTTATGGTGTTGGAATATCGTGATGGAGGAGAATGTTCTCAAAATGAGGTCTATTATCATACTTTACTCTATCTCTAATTTACTATCAATTTCTATTGCTTTATTATTGAAGACTTTCTTTACTGTTAATTGCTGTCGATTGATTTGATAAAAGACAACGAAACAGACAAGGTATCAAACTGTTATCAATTTCTAAATCTTCCTCTTTGGGTATAGAACGCTTGCTCTCGAATTGATGAAGTATAGGTGCTCTAATGAGTTTTAAGTGCTGAGACAAAGGCATTGACTGTAGGATAAGGGGCATTTGACAGCATGACAATTTTGAATCCTTGATAACTTGTTCCAAGACCTCGAGCAATGTGATAGACTTTTGTCAAGTCATCCACCGGCTTCTTCATTGCTGCAAGTTGATAAAAAATTCCTTATAATTTTTTTAAGATAGTCATCAAGAGATAGTGTACCTTTCTTAAGAGTGAAGAGCATTTCAATCAAGTGGATCTCATTCTCCTTGGTCATAATAAGTAGTTGCTCTTCCAGCGATATCCAAATTTCTTTAGCCTTATTGGTTCTTTCAACCATTGCAAGAATATCTTCTGAGATTGTCACAAGTAGACTTTCTCCGTATCATCTTTTCTCATTGATGCACTTCTAATGAGTATTTTCTGATTTTAAGTGGTCCTCAATTCCCAAACTTCTAACTAATGGAAGTATTTGTGATTTCCATTTTAGATAGTTAGAGGAAATGAGTTTGATTGAAATAAGACTGGAGTATTGATGAAGAGATTGGATAGTCAAGGTTGGTTCTATTTTTGCCAATATTTGATAAGATAGATCAAACTTTGAACAGAACAGATTTTTCCTTTCTCAAGTCACAGCTCTGACACCATGAAATGATTTTCACAGGATCAAGATAGAAAAGAAATAAAGGGAATGTAAAGGCTCTACTAATGTATTTCAACTTAATCCCACAAGTAAAATTTCAAACCTCTAACATAATTTTGTATATAGAAAGGAAAAACACAAAAGAAGGGAAACAATAAAAGACCATAATTTTGTATATTTTTTCTAACGGTAATGAATGAGAGAATAAAGGGAGAGATTGATTGCTTCCATTGTTAGTGGGTATGATTTGTTGTTCTTGTAAAAGACAACAAATCAATATTGTTTTATCCATATTTGTTGCAATCAACGAGAATTCTTTGCATGGAAATCAATGTGGTTTGGACTCATATGTCAGTTGTGGCTGGACTAATTGACGAATGTCAAAATGGTTGCTAATATGTTGATGGTTGCTGATATGTTGATCTTCTTTTACATAATCACCTTGCGAACCTCATATAACCGCCGACAATGTACCTGATCAGCAAAACCAGCTACAAACTGGACGCTGGAGAGCATTAAAGTCGTCAACCATTGATAAAAAAGACCCAGATCCATGCTTCTTCTCTCTAAAAAATCGTAGAAGTCTCACTCTCCCTGTAATATGTGGGTTATATATGCTAGTTATTTCCCTGCAACTAACAAGATTGAAATAACTTCAAAGTTGCCATTAACCATATTTACTTGATTACCATTAACTTTCTGTCACTAAAGAAGATGAGGGTATTCTTGGAATAAGAAAAAATATAAAAAAATGATTTTTAACCATATATATTATTTTACACATATTTGGTAATGGTTGCAATATTTTAAATGTTAATGAGATGGATGATAATATGGGAGCAAAATTTGGTAGACAATGTTGGTGCATGATGAGGTGGAACTAAGTTGCTAGACAAAACGCTCGAACAATATGATCAACTACAAAACAAAAACTGGTTAATAAAACGGTTGAGTCACGGATCACGCTCTCTTTAAGACGTTTCGCGGCTTTGCTCGACGTCCAAATAGTTAAAATTGTCACATCGTCTCCAGGATAAGACAGTTGGAAACTCGATCAAAGCTGCACTAGAACCGATCGAAAAACGTACACTCCGAAGACTTGCCCGGAAAACATTAAAATGGAGGAAATAGTTTTGAGAGAAATTTTAGAGAAGAGAGGAGGAGAAATGTTTTATTCAGATGATTAAAGCAGAAGGAAATGGAGAGTTTATATAGAATGTGAAAAGCGTAACCGTCGACGATTTTACAAAGAAAATAAATTTAAATAATAAAGAATTAAATAAATAGTTAATATTATTATTTTCACCTCACCTCACCTCGCCATGCCACGTTCGTCTGAGGTCGGACAGCGGCAATGGTGCACGCATGTGGAGATATCAAAAAACCTACATTTATCTATCTCCTCACCCCCTCTAAAACATGGGTACCCCTAGAGGCCCAAACCCATAACCAAAGGTACGAGTATTTAAAAAGGTTTCCACTTTGCTTTCTAAGTAACGTGGGAATCCATCTTTGAATAAAATAATAATATTTACTTTTACAAACAGTTTTTAACAATTTTTCATCAACAATCCCCCACTTGAAATTTTTTTACTAACTGTCTCTCACTTGAAATTTTTTTAAAATATTTTCAAGCAGTGTCAATCTATATAATACTGTGCATAAGCAAATGTGTCTGTTGACTTGAACCTTTACGAAGTGAAGATGATTTAGAATATGACAAAGTAACTCTTGGTTTTGAACTCTATCTCTAACAACAGCTTACACACAACATTATTCAAGTATAGTTATAAAAAGATCGTGCTTTAAGGCTTAGCACGTCTATCTTAGTTTAGTGGATGCATTAGAGAATTTGTCTAAAATTTGATAGGAAGCGACCCTCACTTCCACATCCACAAAGGTGAGTCTATCAAGAGTACTCCTGTAGCTAGGTACTAATTTCGATAGAGATCTATTTTTCCTTCGGCTTTACAGTTCATTTTAGGAGAATAAGGTGCTGTCTTTTCATGGATTATTCCATGTGTGTTATAGAAGTTGTTAAAGGCAACTGTATCATATTCAGTTCCCCTATCACTACGAAGTCTCTTAATTTTTCGATTAAAATGATTTCTATTTCAGTTACGAACAATTTAAACATGTCAAAAACATCACTTTTATTTTTCAACAGATAAAAAAAAGTGCAATCAGAACAACCATCAATAAAAGTTATAAAGTATCTTTTACTGTTTTTAGTCAAAACACCATCAAATTCACATAAGTCTGAATGAATTAAATCTAGAGGCTCAGAATTCTTAATTACAGACTTATGTGAAGTCTTAGTTTTTTTAGCCTGACTACAGTGTTCACATTTATCAAATTTTGATAACTTATGAATCATGTTCAACCTACACATGTTGCTAATTATTCGTTTATTAACATGTCATACCCTATTATGCCAACTATTAAAGGAAGACAAAATGTAAGCAGAAGACTTAATTTTATTCATTTCAAGGTTTAGCTTAAACATTCTATCAGTTGCATAACTCTTTCCCACAAAGACATTGTTTTTAGTAAGAGTTAATAAATTTGCTCCTATAGTCGAGTGAAGTCCGCCTTGTTGAGGAGATAGCCCGAGACCAGATTCTTCCTTATTTCTAGAGTGTGCAAAACTTCCTTCAGAATAAACATATTGTCAGAGGTGAACTTCAGTTCCACTTCGTCGATTCCAGCAACCTTTGTTGTGTGGTGATCCCCTAGAAGAATTTTTATGTCCCTAGTTTCATTATATTTTTTTTAAAAAGACTAAAGTTATGACAGACATGGTGTGTGGCGCCAGTGTCTAGCCAACAACCTTCAGAACCTTCGATCACATTTATTTTTGTGATCATAGTATAAAGTTCTGCCTCAGTCATGTTCGTCTACGCAATAGGAAAATTCATGTTTCTACAATTCATAGCTAAATTACCAGACTTATTACAATTGTAGCAAAGAATTTGTATCGTACTTTCGGACTGCGGTTTCTAATTTTTTTGGTTTCTCTTGTTGTTTGAACCTCGGATCTAGACCTTTATCTTATTCTCCTTTGGCTTCAATGAAGGTTTCAGAACGACGGTGGAACTCCTTTTGGGAATGATGTTCACCTCCTCCTTCTGGTTATGTTTTTGGGCTTCTTCCTCAATCCTCAGGCATGTTATCAGACTTTGCAGGGCAAAATCTTTGGTCTTGTGCCTTAACGTATTTTTAAATTCCTTCCACATAGGAGGTAACTTGTCAACAATAACAGCAACTTGGAATTGTTCATCTAAAGTCATACATTCACTTATTATCTCATGGGCAATTTTCTGTAGTTCATGGGATTGGGTCTCTACAGATCTTTCATTCGTCATCTGGTACCTTAAGTATCGACTGGCAACATACTTCTTTGAACCAGCCTCTTCAGTATCATACTTCTTTTGTAGGGGATCCTAAACTTCTTTCGTTGTGGACTTTCTACTGTAATAATCATACAATTCATCAGTCAAACCATTTAAAATGAGATTCTTACAAATAAAATAAATTTTCCTTCCATGCTTCAAAATTGTTGAGTTGGTCTTGAGTTGGTCTTGAGTTGGATAAGTTTTAAGGACTTTTGGCTTTTCGATGGTGCATGCGACGACAACTCTTTTAATGGTTAAGAAAAACAACATCTTTTGTTTCAATTGTTTGAAATGTGCTCCTTCAAACTGGAATGGGCAGTTGAGATCAGAGGAAAGGAAATCTCCTTGGTTTGAATCGGCCATCACGTTACAGAAAGAAAATGTCTTAAAATTGTTGGTGCACGATGTGGTGTGAAAAACTGATTAGGATCTTGTAGTAGTAATTACACTAATATCAATATAGATGCAATATTATAAATACACAAAATAAGAGAGATGAACACAAAGACGTTGTTAACCCAGTTCGGCAACAAGCCTACATCTGGGGGGTTTTCACCCTGATGAGATCTTTATTATTATTATCAAAAACTTCTCAAAGTTCATAAAGTTACAACACTTGTCATAACATAGGATAATAACTTCAGTAGCACAAATCACACAGAGACATCTTCTCTACTGATACTTGTCTTCACGAATCTCCAACTCGTCTGACAATCTGTCTTTACTGTATTCTCAATGATCTCATATAATCACAGGCTCCCCCTGTTTAAGTATTCCAAGATGATTGTCAAAGAGATCTCCCCCTCAAGAGGTTCACACCATGTAAAGAAACTTCCACCCCTTATAAACTAAACTCACGAATTGAAGAACAAAACCATAAACTATATGTTTTTCAAAGTAAACAGTACAAAACAGCGAACGCACCTTTTTGCTCTCTTAAATAGGTCCTCGAAAGCCATGCAAATCTTACTAGGTCAAAAGCCAAGAGAGATTTTATATGCATACTAAATCTAAGAAGATTTAATTCCTTTAACAAAAGGATATCTTTCCAAGAATATCTAAACAAAGAATATCTTTCCAAGAATATCTAAACAACGAAAGAAAGTATTTTATCATATAAATAATTTAGATATTCTTGGTGAAAAGGAATTATGTTAAGTCAATTAATAAATGCAACATGGTGGAACTGAGCTGCTGGACCGAACGCCTAAACAATATGATCAACTGCAAAACAATAACTGGTTATTAAAACGGTTGAGTCGCAGATCACGCTCTCTTTAAGATATTTTGCGACTCTACTCAAAGTGCAAACAGTTCAGAATTGTCACGTTGTTTCCAAAATAAAACAGTTGGAAACTCGATTGGAGTTGCACTGGAACTGATTGAAAAAAAGTACACTACGATGACTTGCTCGAAAACTTTAAAACGAAGGAAATAGTTTTGAGAGAATTTTTAGAGAAGAGATGAGGAGAAATGTTTTTTTTCGGATGATGAAATGAGAAGGGAATGGAGGGTTTATATAGAATGTGTAAAGCGTAATGGTCGACGTTAACGTTAACCGTAACAGACAAGTTAACGGTAACATAACAGTCGTAACTCCTCAACGATTGTAACGAACGGACGACAAAAACTGTAACATATCTCAACGAACGAACAATTTTTTAATGGACGGCAACGGCGGTAACGGATCTCAACGACAACGGTTGTATGGGTATTTAAAGGGGCTCCCACTTTGCTTTCTAAATTTTACCTGATTTTAACAATTTTTTCACCAACAATGCAATTTCCAAAATGTTAAATCAAAGGCACGCACTTAGAATGACAAATAAATAAGAAATTAAAAAGGAGAAAATGTAGAGATATTGTAAGGCCAATAAGTAGGAATTTGTTTTAATTAAAGTTATAATTTAAGTTGAGTTCTCATCTTTTTCCAATCTATCCTTGATTGCTACAGATTTTTGTTGGAATTGAGAAGTACGAATTTGTTAAGGATTTGGGTGCTGGAAGTTTTGGTGTTACTAAACTTATGAGGAACAAACAGAACAAAGAACTTGTTGCCATGAAGTTCATAGAACGTGGTCTTACGGTTAATTCTCTCTATCTCTCAACTGTTTCATTAATTCTTTCATTTCTAGATTTCAAATCATCCCTATTTCTCATGCTACATATTCACAGATCGACGAGAATGTAGAAAGAGAGATTATAAACCATCGATTGCTTCACCATCAAAATATCGTTTGTTTCAAGGAGGCAAGTAGCTACTTTTTACTTTAAATTTTTAATTAAAAATAAAAATATAATACATCATATTTTTTTATATATTAATTAATTAAGAAAGAGAAGAATCCAAACGAAAAATATGGATTTGATGTTGAATGTAGGTTGTTTAATTTAATATTTGCAGGTTATTTTAACCCCAACCCATCTGGGTTTGGTGATGGAATATGCTGCTGGTGGAGAACTTTTTGAGAGAGTTTGCGAGTCTGGTGGTTTTACAGAAGATCTGGTCCATTATCTATATATTTACTCTTATCTCTCTCTCTCTCTCATATAATATGAATTGTTACCTTTATTATTCTTAAGCATGCAGTTTCCTTAGTGGTAAGGGCTTGAATGTGCCATTTTCATGGAGATCGAACAAGGATGCCCTAAAACCGTTATCTTATTTCGTTACAGGCAAGATATTTCTTCCAGCAGCTGATTTCTGGAGTCAATTATATTCATTCAATGGTAGGTTAAAAAAAATAAAAAACTTACAAAACCTAATATGAATGTTTTTTTGTTTAAATTTGTTATCCAATATTTTTGTGATCAAAACACAAAAATGGTTTATGTAGCAAATATGTCACAGAGATTTGAAGTTAGACAATATCCTTTTAGATGGAAGAGCAGCCCCACGCTTGAAGATATGTGATTTTGGCTACTCTAAGGTGTCTCTTTGAATATATAATGATTTTGATTTATGTTTATTGCAAGTTAACATATTCTTACTTCAAATTGGTTTTGTAGTCATCCATGTTGTATTCCAAACCAAATACAACGGTTGGTTCTTCAACATACGCAACACCAATGGATCCACCAAAAGGAAAATATTATGGAAAGGTATATGAGATAAACAAACTATTGCAACTACATTTAATGCAAATTACGTCTCCATTTGGAATTGTTGTAGCTTTTAAATAATTGTCGTTAGTTGTGCTTTTACAATAATCAGTAGTTGTGCTTTTACAATAATCAGCTATGAAAAGAAGTAAAATAGTATTCGGTAAATCTCAATTTAAACTAAATTCAAAACTAAATATTAATTAAAAATTTTACCTGAATTTAAGAAAATCTAAAAGCTAGTAGGATCCTGCTTTTAGAGTACAAGTAAAAATTAATGTGTTTTTAAAAGTGATTCTAACAAATTTAGGGTGTATTTTGGGAGTGATAGTTAGAGTGTTGATTTTAGAAAAAGAGACTTAAGTACAATTGATTTCGTAAAATTGATCTTTAAACAATCAAAACTATGTTTGGTAGCAAACTCTTAAAGGTGATTTTCAATTATGATGTTTGGTTCCAAAAGTTGATTTAGAGTTATCTCCTTAGTAGTTGTATTTTCAATTTGATAAATAAATAATTATTGGTAAAGATCTATTTCTATTTACTTTATTGTTAAATTATTATATGAATGGTTGATATATGTT
This sequence comes from Cucumis cinereus, assembly GCA_037974625.1. Lineage (NCBI taxonomy): Eukaryota > Viridiplantae > Streptophyta > Magnoliopsida > Cucurbitales > Cucurbitaceae > Cucumis > Cucumis cinereus. Next base: position 10,758,570 of record JBBPDJ010000020.1, read on the forward strand.
TATATATATACTGGTATTGAAAGAAAGTTGAAAACATATATAATTGTTTGTTTTATAAACAATTTAGTGACTGGCAATGCCTATCATCAATTGTTCAAATAGTTAAAATTAAAAAAATTCACAAATGACGAACCAACAATATTTTACCAAAAAAAAACTAAATAAGATTATTATTTTTGGAGTGATTATTCATAAAGCACCTAACAAAAATCATCTATCACCTAATTCTTCCAAAATCAATTTAAAATAATTTTATATTTTTCTAAAATCAATTTTAGTTCATGTCAAACACAAAAGTGACTTTTGCAACCAAAAATTTGATTTTGATCATCTCAAAACCACTTCAAACACACCCTTAATTTTAAATTAATTTTGTTTTACCAAACCCAAAAAACGGTTAACATTTTTTTCGAATGATATTTTAACGTAGACAACACAATGTCAAACTTAGCTTAAGTGTGCTCCTAACTTTGTGTGGGCTTGTTTTATGATATAATCATAAATACGTTGACTTCTTTTTCGACTTGTGGTTTAATTGGTCGATGTATGGTCATGTGTAGTTACTCTCTATTATAAAATCAATAAATAAAGATAAGTAGAAAAGTGTAAACAATAAAAAATAGAGAAAGAGATTTACATGGTTCAATAATAGTTTGTTACCTGTGACCTCGGGTTGAAGGAGAACGACTTACAGGATGTCTGTAGGGTAAGAGGGTTTATATTGCTAAGTACTTGTCTAAGCCATAGATTCAAAACCATAAATATGAAAAATACAAAGACATTCTAACAGGTGTATTGTGAATTTGTTTTGTAGTTATACCCGTTGCATTCAACACCAAATACAAATGTTGGTTCTCCAACATACGCAGCGCCGGAGGTTTTAGTAGACGG